>CM053766.1:110735198-110755988 GCA_028658305.1 Pachyuromys duprasi
AACCAGTATTTGTCTGTGTATGTGGAGCGGGGCATGAGCAGATGATGTCACACAGCAGAAAGAATGTCTAACACCCACATAGAAGTCCAAAAACTGAGGTCAGCTTGTATGATAGTCTAAGAATGAAACGAAAAGTGCTCAAAGACTTAACTGGGAAAAACGGAATGAGTGTGTGTGTGAGAGAATGAGAGAGTGTATGTGTGTATGAGAGTGTGTGAATGTATGAGTGTGTGTATGTATGTGTGAGTATGTGTGCATGTGTGGGTGGGTGTGCATTTGTGTGTCTGGATGTGTGTATGTCTGTGTGTGCATGTATGAGAATATGAGAGTGGGTTTATGAGTGTATTTTGTGTGTATTCATGAGTGTGTGTGTGCATGAATATGCATGTATGAGTGTCTGTGAGAGTGTATGTGTGTGTGTGTGAATGTGTATGTGTGCACAGGAGAGTTTGTGTGTGTGTGCATGCATAAGTATACATATGTATGTGTGTGAGTGCATATGTGTGAGTGTACATATATGTGAATGTGGTGTGTGTGCATATGTATGTGTGCATGTGTGCATCTTTAAAGCTATAGACTTTTTTTTTCTTTTGGAGCCAGGATCTTGCAGCACAGTCAGACTAGTCTCAAATCTGCCATCCTCCTGCCTCAGGCTCTCAAGTGCTGGGATAATAGGCTTGTGTTACTATGGCTGACTTTTTTTTTTAAGAGAGAAGCCAAACAAGAATATGATAAGGAAATGTTCATTGCTCTGACTTGATCAAGATGCAGGGTAGGCACCAGCCGTGTCTTACACGGAGCCAGACTGATAGGCACAATGCTTGTGTCTGGATCCAAACTTAAGAACAAAGGTCCAGTCTGGAAGGGCTGTCACCAGACAGAGGCAGTCGGAGCTGAGACTGAGTCCTAGGATGGAGAAGGCGCTTGTTCTAACGTACTTTCCCTCCTTTCAGGAAGTGTTTGGACAGCAGCCACACAGGCACAGCTCTGAGTGTGGGACACAGGTATGAGATGCTCCCGCTGTGTGGAGCCACAGCCCACTGGAAGTCACTGCAACCCACCAGGTGTGCAGAGGCCTGGCTCTCTGCTTAAGTTCTCTTCAGTTCCCCAAAGATGGACATAAGGAACTCACCAGACCTCGTTGTCCTACTTCCTAAAATGACCACACTCAATAAAACTCTGTTTCCTGCATTTTACTATTAATTTAAGAAAGGGTGGTTGAACTGGCTTTTGAGCCAGAATGGTGTGTTCCTCCTTTCTTTTTAGGATGTGACCCCAAGCTCAGTACCGTTCTGGGTCATGCCAATGGCTGACTTGTAGCTGCTTTGGAGGAGGTCATGTGTGTGTGTGTGTGATGTATATGTGCATATTCATATGTGCATGGTCACAATTGTTGGTGTAGGTGTGTGCGTGTACATGTGTGCATGAGTTTGTGGAGGTCAAAGGTTGACAGGCATTGGACATCTTTCTAGATTGTTCTCCATCTTACATGCTCAGGCAGGGCCTCTCACTTGATTCCAAATACCACCAATTTGGCTAGTGTGGCTAGCCAGCCCATTCTCTTTGAGTGCTGGGACTTCGGGCAGGCTAACACATCCTCTCCACAATTATGTTGAAGCTGGGTGGGGGGGGGCTGCAAACTACAGTTGTGACTCTTAGCCACAAGTGTTTCATCCACTGAACCATCTCCTGGCCTCAGCAGCTTCTTTAACTTCCTCTCTCTCACTCCCCTCCACGCACGTGTTTATTGACCTTTTAATTTTGAAGCAGAGATGAGAGGATCACAGGGAGGGTGGAAATGACGCCCATGCCCAGGCATATTGCTGCTTTGGTGTATCACAGAGATGGAAATCTCAGGCGCCGATTAGGGAAGCTGCGTTAGGCCCTGCTCGTTAATCAGAGCCTCCTGATAAAGTCTGTCGCAGCCAGAGCGGGGTGTTCCGCCTTTCTTTTTGCAGATATAAAAACCATATCATTGTCTTTATCGATCTCTACTGCTATTATTATCAGAGCATACTCTTTCAAAGACATTACCCACACCCCCCCCCTTCACACGTGTGCTGTCCTGCAGCCTCGAGTTCAGAACAGGAAATCAAGTAAAAAGTTTTCCTGCCTGAGGTTTGTGTTTGTCACCGCTTAGGACTCAGAGGCTGTGTGGCTTAGGACAAATCACTTCTCTGATCCTCAGTATCGCTGATGTATTACGGTTTGATCTGAAATGCCTTTCAGAGGCGGGGCTTGACTGGTGGGAGAAGGTCACTAGGGGCAGGTCCATAAATGTTTTATGTGGCCCCTAGCTCAGTCACTTTCTGCATCCTAGTTCTTCACGATGCAAGGAGCACCCACCCCACACTCTCACAATGACAGCCACCATGATGAACTGCAACCACCTGAAACCAAGAGCCAGAATGAATCTTCCATCCTTTTAAGTTATTTCCATGAACTACAGAGGTCGTAGTATCACATAAGAGTTACTTCCAACGGTCATGCCTACTTCCTCAGGTGTGAGAGAATTAAATAACAATGAACTTGATGCTTTTTGTATATGGTTCCCAAAAATGACACAGAGTCTTCAGGGATTCATATGCAAATCATATGCATGGGTCAAACCTGGGAGGTAAGGGATGGGGCTCCCAAGGGATGCCATGCAAACGCACCCTTAGGGTGCCCCTGGAGAGCCATCACTCAGCCTGTTAGGTTGTTTCCTTTTTCTGTTTTCAGCCCATATTTCCCAATGTTCACCTCTGCCTCTACTTCAGCATTTCCAGCAAATGTTTCCTAATCCAGAACACTGCCCTCTGCTCCCTGGATTTGAAAGCATCCTTCCTGTGACTGCCTGCACAAGCTTCGAGCTCCTCAACCAAGCAACCTTTTACAGACTGAACATTATCCATTAGCATTGTGAAAATGATGTCCCTCGTACAGATGGCTGCTGGTGAAGGTCTGCTTGAGACGAAGGTGTCTGGAGGAATTTTCAGGTTTTATTCAGTAAACCATTAACCGCTCACCTGGGCCTGGGCCCTGGGTTGCAGTTATAGCAGCTGGGGGCTCGTCTTCCATTTCTCCAAACTAATTTCTTCTGAGTTTGATTGAGTAAATAAAGTCACAGTAGGTAGACTTCCCTTTCTCCCTCGCTCCCTCCTTCCTTCCCTCCATCCCTCTCTTTCTCCATCCCTCCTTTTCTCCCTCCTTTCCTTCCTTCCTTTCTTTCTTCCTTCCTTCCTTTTCTTCACCCATTGATTAAACAAGAGTTTTTTCATACCTGTCCACATGACATACACTGAGTTCATTCCTCCCCCCAGGAGCTCAATAAATGTCTGAGAAATTGCTGTCACATTGGTAAATATCATCTGGCACTGAGAATTTCTGCTGTCTTGATTGGCGGTGGGTGTGTGAGTATCATTGACCCAGTCATTTCTGTTATCTGAGCTGATGGCACAGGGGCCAGCTCTGAGGCAAAGCCAGCAAGGAGATGAGAGCTCCATTATCTGCAATGCACCAGGGCATGCTGCATGAAACTAGAATACTGAGGTGCCAGCATAGGAAGGAAGAAATGCAGATTTTCACATTTGCAATAAAAATTTCTGTCAATCACACTACCAAGACTGAAATAATATCTGATCTAGGACACTGTATTATTTTCCCAACTTTTCTGTCAATGGGAAATATTCATACCTACCAAATTGCCAGCCAATGCACACACTCAAAGACAAGGGAAAGCCAACATAAAGTTGGAAACAGAAACCTGAGTTAAACTGCTGTGTGATCATTTGTATCTATGTCTAGTACCAGACACTGCATTCCTTATTCCTTATCCCCGTGCAGAATGTTTCTCACCCAACTGACACTCTGCAAGGGCAGAGCTGGCCTCATGGATGATACCACCATGGCTGTGGTCATCATGACAGACTCGCACAAGTGGCCAAGTGACCAGAAGTTAGACACATTATTCTCTCCAATCACTTTATGAGGGATGCATCATCACTGTCCTTGTATCATGGCCGAAGGAAATGAGACACAAAAAGACCCAATGACACCCTCAGTGGAGTTTTGGGGCTGAGAGTAGGCTCCCACCTCTTCTTGGTTACCTCAGGGCAAGTGATGACTAAGTCATCAGGAAATCCAGAGTCTCCAGCTGCCAAGACCCAAGTGGGTAATTGATTAATTTTGGGAATCTTGGTGGATATATTCTGTCACGTGTGTGGACTTGAGTTAGAAGTTAACACCCCCAGCCTTCATGGATGTGAACAACGCACAGCTCTCACATTTCAGAAGCCCATGGTTGTGGGATGAGGAAACAGAAACACACTCCAAGGGAAGGGCATCAGCGTGTTGGAACCCTGTCTTCTTACCAAGTGTGGATTCGTTGCTTCTTCATATAAAGCAGCCAGGAAAATGTGCTTTATATAAAGCTTCAACACATGAATTAATTAGCACAGCACCTTCACCCCTCAGAAGCAGCCACTCCAGGTACCATTAAGAAGCTGTCAGACACCACTCCATTGGTATCAGAACAGCATTTTGTTCTTCAGGCTCTGTCCTTTAGTGATTTCTGAGATGTAGTTGAAAGCAGGAATCCATCTCCCTTCTTCAGTGTAGATCTTGAGGAAATGGATAGAACACAACCCATCCAGGACACATTTCCTGGCTGTAGGTGGCTACAATTTCTCTGTTCTTCCCCAGGAGCATGAGCTGCCTGCAATACAGGTTTGTTGACAGTGATGGTATCTACTACAACCTTAGCCCTTAAGTGGAGATTTTCTCCATGCTATGATAGAAATAATTTTTAAGCATGCACGTATTTGTATTACTTAAGACGAAGGTTAACAGAGAAGCTGAGTGTAGTGTGGCATGCACTTGGGATACTGGGACAAGAAGGTTGACAGCAGTTCAAAGCCAGTCTGGGTTACCCAGCACATGTCAGGCCAGCCAAGATTACACAATAAGACCCTGTCTCAATAAATAAATAAGCAACAAATAAAGAATAGACTTGGGATTTCATTTGTCACTTATTGTGACTCACAGAAATTGACTCATGGGTATAGAATGTTCTAAACATGATGGAGCTGTGATCTCCACGTGATTCATTGCAACTATATCTTTACCTTGTATTTAATGAAGGAAAGCTCTGTCTGTAGAGGCATCGTCACACAGAAACTGCCTAGGAGTGACTCTTATATTTGGAAATGGAGTCTCCTGAACTGGACCTAAAGAAGAGAAAAGGGACTGGAATTCTCCTTTAGAGAGGGTCTGCTGCAACCATCCAGGCTCAGGAGCACATCCAGCATTTGTGATGGGGTTGATAGCTGGAAGGTGGGATAAAGAAATGGGGCATAAGGGACTGAGGTTGCTAGACGGGTGTAAGGGGAGACAGGGCTTTGCAGTAGAACTGAAGATATAAGAATTGAAGAAGGGAGATTTCTGCTTTCAAGAGCAACTTTTGTTTAGGAAAACCCTCAGTTATCTCCTCTTATGTGTCCACATTCCTATTTTGTAATCAGTTGATGATGTCTGCCTTCATGTTCAAGGGTGTGACACCCCCAGACACCCTAGTCACCTCCTAAAAGTTCCACAGAAGTGCCAACCAATGCATTTTCATCTCTGATTTCATGGTTTCTATATCAGTAATTTGTTTCCTTTTAACTCCCCTTCCGAGTCTGCACTTAAAGAGCCTCAGCCCATCTGTGGTCTTCTGCAGGTTCCAGAGCCTCCCTCCCTGCACATTCCCTTCTCCATTCTTCAGCGAGTGTCAGCAAGGCTTTCCTCTAGGCAGAAAATTCTCTTAGAAGGTCTAAGTTGGAGTGGGAGTGCAGAGCCTAATATGGGATATAACTTAAGAGCATGCTTGGCCCTGGAGGGATGTAGGGCTCCTGCTTTCAAGCCAGCACTGATCGCTGTGAGCGCTGAAGACCATCTGGATAATTCCTGTGCCTGGCTTGGCAGATAGACACAGGTTTCTCTGCACTCTCTTGGTTTTTGTTTGTTTATTTGTTTTTGCTTTTCTGTAGACTGTAAGATTGCAGGGTGGTGGAGATGGCCTTTCCCTGTGAAAGATCAAGAACATGAAGAAGAGGAAAAGGAAGAGATGCAGGAAGAGGACTAGGAAAAGAAAGTGAGGGAGGAGGGAGGAAGAAAATGGGGAAGTGGGAGAGGAATAGGAGGAAGAGAGAAACAGGAAGAGGAGGAGAAAGCAGAAAGACTGCTTGTTAACCTTAGTCCAGATGAACTTTTGCCTCAACAGTATGTTCTTAGTCAGATCCAGTCAGATTAAGCATTCCCTTCTCTCTTGCTGTTTAATAGGGTAAGAGCATGGGTGAGCAAATTTAGGTCTACTTTTTTTTCCTCCCCCTTGTCAAAATTTCCAATCAGCTCAGCAGATTACAGTCACCTCGGAACAGCCAAGTTCAGCAAGTAGATGGCACCTGGAAGGATAACAGATGCCTTGGCCGTCTCTTGCAAGTACGCCTGGTGGGACTAACAAACTCCCTGGGTATCTTATCAGTTGGCTTCTGTAGAAAGTAGGAGGTTCTCCATTGTTTCTTGAATGATGGAACAAGCTGGTCTTTTCCAGATAAAATCACATTAGTACGAATTCTCAGGCAAAGCTCTTCTTAATAGCCAAGGATTTAACCAGGTTCTGTAACTCAGGAAATAAAATATCTGCCTATTTTAGGTTGTGTTGATGGAGTTGATTACAAGACTCAGGGCACATTCTAGGGAGGTTAAGTTGTCATACTGCACATGGACTATGTCACAGATAGTTTCACCCCATAACAACCCCCCCCCATGATAAGTGACTTCACACAATATCATTTGTTATATTAACTACCAAGAGATCACTTGGAATTTCACAGCAAGGTGGCCTTATATCAGCGGGGGTTTTCCCATCAATCTGTGATTAGATGGAAAAGGAGGAAAAGAGGAGAGGAGGTTCTCCAATATCTCTTCACTTGTTTGTCTTGCAGTTAGTCGGCTACTGGGCAATAACAGGTGGTAACTGGGCTGTTTGTTTATCACCTAGCAGACCAACCTAAGCTTGTTTATAAGAGAATGGGAGCATGCCGGATCTCTGCCTCTTGGGCTGGTACCTTGCCATGGGCACACATTCATTTCTGCTTCATTCTTTTAATTAGCACCAACCGTAAGACCACCCCGTGTCAAGGATGTTACCTCTTAGTGAAAGACACTGCACGGTTGCAAGAGTTTGAAACACAGAGAGTGCTGAAGGGTGGCAGATATTTTTGCAACTGGTCTACCATAAAACTAAAGAAATCAAATGTTTCCTTTTGTGTGTGAGCTACAAATGCTGCAGAGAGGGTTTTATAACCTCTGGCTGCATGGGGTTTTGACAGATCTATCACCTTTCTGAGAGGGAGGGCACTTCTGCCCCCCTCTCTTGGAAAGCAGGATATGGTAAAAGTACCCACCCTGCCTCCTCAAGCTCCTGCTGCCTGTCCAGTGCTACAGCGATGCCCCATGGAGCTCGAGACAGCTTCCATGTGTGTTGAGCAGAGTCAGGGTGATGAATTCAAACAGATGGAAGGAAAATGCTAAGATATGCCTGAGGTAGCAGAGATACAAAACCAGATTCTTATTCTGCCCCTGCCAGCTGCTCGTGCCCCTGACTCCTCACTGATGAATCAGAGCTTTTCCAGAGGGGCTCTGTTTGCTCCTGCCATTACCACACAGGTATTTAATATGGGGAAATTTTAATCACGTTTGTTTGCCCATGTTTTCATCCTCACAACAAATCATTTTTAATGGGAGATCAGGGGGTGGAAAGAAGACGCAGCAAATCTTGGCTGACGTTTTTATCACCAGCTCTGGATCTTCCATCTCAGGACTGGGTTTGCCACCAACAGCAAATCATTCTGATCGAATCAGCTCCATGGGAAATGGAAAGAAGTTCCTATCCAGGCTACTCCCTGAACTTAGGTGGCCTTCGTCTCTCATTCGCCTATATGCCCTCGACAAGAATTTGGGGACAACTACTTCACCTTAGGTATCACTACATTTTAATCCTTTAGTCAGAATAGGGAGCTCTTCTTGGCCGTGGGGAAACTGATTCTGGAGGTCTCCCAGGGTTCACCCAAGGTCAGGTAGAGAGCAAGCTGTGGATCTGGGGCTGACTCAGATCTGCATGTGTTATGAGCCTGTGTGCTTAGTCATGCTACCATGACACCGCCTTTCCCCCACCAATTTTCAAGCCATTCTGAATTTCTTGGTAGGCTTGATTTTCTTCAGATGAGTCTATTTTCCCAGAACGTGTTTACATATATGAAGAGCTTCAGCTCAGCATAGACAAATGTGCTATGTATGGGTCCTGGTGGACAAAGTCAAGAAGTCAAGATTCTTGTTTGGGAAGTGCCGGGAAATGAACACAGGGACTCTGTGCACACTAAATGATACTCTGTCACTGAGCCACATCCCTAGTCCAAGAAGGCAGGACTGTTGGCTGTATGCCTGTGTTTTCTTGATTATTACATAGCCTCCCTCCCCCACACACCCTGGTCCTTTACCTTCCCTGAATGAGGCAGAGCTCTACCTACCCTCTCTCTGAGTAACTGCTCACCTGGATCACCTGAAATACATTGATCTCTGTGGTGGGCACACATTGGCTTTAGGACTTCAAAGACCTGAATTTCTAAGATGAAATCATGGTAACAACAAGTCATATAGCTTTTACTTTATTTTTCAATTATACTTACCTTTTGTAAAATTTCAACTACATCTGGAGTATTTAAAAGCCATTTTCTAAGACACTGTAACACTTTATGAATACTTCAGGGAGTAGCTCTAAAAGATGAAGACTTTCAAAGGAAACATTCAGAATCACACAGCATATTGTACTCCCATCGTACTCGCTTGTAAAATGTTATGCATCACTGAGGAAGTTCTGTAAAGAGTCCTAGATGAGAAATCATAGTCAGAGATGTAAGCAAAGAGCCAGGACATCGTGCCTAAATCAAAGGACCAGAAAGCATCCTTCAAACAGAGATGGTTTGAACTTGAATTGCCCCCCTTAGGCTCCCGTGTTGGAATGCTGAGTCTCCAGTTGATGGCGCTGTTTGGGAAGGTTATGGAACCTTCAGAAGGTGTAACCTTTCTGGAAGAAGTAAGTCACTGGGGATGCCAAATAGATCTTTGAGAGTTTATAGCCTTACCTTGCTTCTCATTTGTTCTCTCTGCTTACTGGAAGTAGAGAAGAACTTAACCAGCAAGCTACCCATCCTGCCACAGCTTCCCCATTGTTATGGCCTCTCTCTCTCTCTGCACATGTGTTTGTTTGTCTGTCTATCTCCCCCCCCTCCATGTGTGTGTGTCTCTGTCTCTCTCTCTTTGAAGTCTGAGGCCAGATTAAACTTCTTTAAGTTGCTTTTGGTCGTCGTGTTTTGTTACAGCAACAGAAAATTAACTAACACAGTGATTGGCCATGTTACCTGATTGACAAGTGGAAACAGAAGCTGGAAAGTTGCTGATGAATTTGGTATTGGGGGGCTCCCAGGGCTTCACCAATTGTTTTGATGAACCCCTGTGGGTCAAGTCTACGCTTAGAGAAAGCAAAGGAGAGAGACCAGAAATAAAGAGTATACACTTTTCTAGGTGGTTCCCTGAACAGGAAAATGTTGAGAGAAGCTTTTACTCTTGGAAGAAACAAGGCATGAATAGCATCTTCAAGATAGGGAAACCTGAATGTCTTTTAAAGTATGATATAGGTATGATATAGGTAGTGAGCTTTGATGTGTAATAGCGGAGGTTCAATGAATGGAATAGGCTATCACTTAATAAATAAGAGTGGTTTCCAAAAGCATAAGAGGAGAACCATGAGAAAGGGTGAAGACCTCTTAAGTACGTTTATTGAACTTTTCTTGATACTACAATTACAAGTACCTACTGTGTAGGTTACTGAGGGGGCTATGAGACAGGAGTGCCCATCTTATGTCCATTGTTTTTGTGGTCTAATGGTTATTAAGAGCAACTATAGGCAACTAGAAGCATGCCACCTAACTAGTTCTTCATAGATGAGCACACACATTCTCCAAAGAAATGCTCGAGGTCTTCAAAGTTGAAAAAACAAAAAGGACATTCCCAGGGGAAGAAACAGTGTTTAGTAAAGGTGTAGATACCAAAGCAAATGGAAGCAGACAGAGTAAGGATGGAGGAGAGTAAGATTTTGGGAGTAAAAAAGCAGAGTTTCCAGTGCAAATGTTGAGTGGTTCATGTTTCCTGGAGGAATTTGATACTCGGAGAGCCAGTGGAGGTGATGAAGACATTGAGAAAGAGTTTTGAGCATGCAGAGGAGAGGGACACATGGCGACTGTTGCAGCTCTAATGCCAATTAATATAAGTCATTCTCCCTCTCTCCTGGAATGGCTCACACAGAGTCAGCTGGTGTTTGCCCATCTATTATTCCCAACTCCATACTGACCCCATCACTCATGCAGATCCATCCACTCATGGTCTTTAAGGCAGACCATGGCCGGGCATGATGGCTCACACCTTTAATCCCAGCACTTGGGGAGGCAGAGGCAGTTGGATCATTGTGAGTTTGAGCCCATCTTGGTCTACAAAGCAAGTCCATGACAGCCAAGGCTACAGAGAGAAAAACCCTGGCTTGAAAAACAAAATCAAACAAACAAAAAAGGCAGACCATGCACCTGCCTGCCTTGTGTATATCCCTCGAATAACTCCCCATTACATATAAGGAAAAGTCCAGACACCCTTGTCACATCTAATAAATCCCCATATGAAATCTCTGTCTAGTTCCAAGACTCAACCTCTTGTTCTCTTGGTTCCATCTAGCCACCTTGCCTTGACTAACACAGCCTCTTATAACATAATTGCTATTTTTTTTTGTCTGTACCACCTCTGGTGTTCCTGCTTCAGCCCCAGTCTTGTTGACTGCATAAGATTCATTCTTTAGATCTTAGCTTCATCATTCCCAACCCCCATGCAGCTTTCCCTTATCTCAGGTCATGGGTCACATCTCCCAGTTCTTCTAAGTATCTCAAGCTTCTTTTATGTGGGAATTGCACAGGGCGGCAGTCGGGAATGTGGGGGGGTGGGGATTACATCCCACTCCACTATGATTATTGGTTCTATGAAAGGTCTCTCTTTATCTCTTTCTCCATTAGAACCCAGGTCCTAGCACTTCATCTGACACACAGTAGGTACTTAGCAAAATCTTGATGAATGGTTGGATGATTGCCTCCATTTCATTGTACCCCAAGAAAACCCAGGACATATTCACTGGACCACCAGCAACTTTCCTCTCCCCAACATACCCACAAGATAGTTGCCATCATTTTTGTGTGTGTGTGTGTGTGTAAGTAGACCAACTACCCACAACTCCATGCATAGGTGTGCCCAACCCCAATGCTAGCAAACACATCGTTAGACAAGAGAGCAGACATACCCTCATCAAATCCCGCAAACAGGAGGGAAAAAAAATCCTTGTTGCTTCAGCACACATGTTTATTGATGATGCAGATTAAACTTTAATCATATTGCACAGTTTCAATTTCCAATTGAAATTGAAAGTCTGAGCCATGTACAGGTTTTTATTACCTTCCACTTACGCCGCTGATGGAAGGGATCGGAGGGGAGCCATCTTCTGGAGGTCTCAGGTGGGGTGGCTGGGCGATAAATCAAATTAATACTGTAATGTTGTTGAAGTGGTAATGCGTAATAGGAGATGAGAGGGGTTAGGGGCAATTTAGAGAATGTGGCACCTCATTGTCAGGGAGGGGTAGTCTATGATGGGATGGGACTGCACGGTGGAGAACGGGGTTGACACCTCCAGTTAGCTCCTTGCGAGCAGCGGGCATTTTTATAAACTATGGAAAATTGTATTCAGCTATGCTTTCCAAACAGTTGCAATGGTGAAAGAGCCTCCTAGGGAAGATCAGGAGGCTCTTACATGCAAATGTTTCCAGGTGGGAATCCCTAAGGGCAATAGGGATGACAGCTGATTTTGAAGCTGAAGAAATCTTGTAATGATACTGTATTACTGTAGAATTAGTATTGTTGTAATGACACCTGGTGCTAAAAAAAAAAAAAAAAAGGAGCATCTGTGTCCTCACAAACAAGGGCATCTTTACTTGTGACTCATGGCTGAATGGTGAGCTTAAGTGCCATACCTGTCATTCATCTGCGGGGGAGGCAGTGTTTATGAAGTTACCATGGAGATCAGGCCAGAGCTAGACCAGGTAGTAGAACTTAAGTGAGCCTCCAACATGTATTGTTCATTGAGCACTTAGTATGTTCCAGCCTCCAGCTGAACACTTGGCATGTACAAAACAACAGGTGAGGTAAGAAGCATTGGTGATAAATGCAAGTCATGTTCTCTCAGTCAGTCCTGGGCTTGTGGCAAGTGCCTGCCATGTACTGGCTCTTGCTTTGTGGTTGGCATACTTGCTGTGCTATAGGCTGGCAGGGAGGGGAGGGGAGGGATGAAGAAATGGTCTGAGCTGAGGCCACGCAGCTAGGATGTGGTCAGCTCTGACTGACTTCTAGATGTTTGGCTCTGACTTCAGAACTTTCTGCCTCATACAGAAATCTACGACACAGTGATGTTAATTATTGGTACCCTTCTGTGCCGTACAATGCCAATGCGTCTGTGCTCTTAGGGAGTTACAGCTGTTGCCTCCTTTGAACTACTTGCCTCCCTTGTCCTCCCCAGGATCCAGTAACTGCTTTTATATTTGAATATACTCAAAATACACAAAATATAAAAGCTTTCATGATATTTATGCCACTTTACCTGCATCAATCACAGCTCCATACATATATGAATCCGTGCACCACATCTGCCTCATCTCCTATCTCCAAAATGCTATGCACCAATAAAAATATTTTAGAAAATAAATAAACTTTTTGTTAATTAGTTGACTTATTTATTTACATCCTGATTGCAGCTTCCCCTCTCTTCTCTCATCCCAGTCCCTCCCTCTCACCTCTCCTCCCTCCTAACCTCCTCCCTTTCTCCCATGGCATGTCAAGTTATAGTAGGGCTTGGCACATCTTCTATTGAGGCTGGACAAGGCTGTTCAGTTAGGGGAAAGGGATCAAGAGGCAGGCAACAAAGTCAGAGGCAGCCCCTGCTCCTGATGTTTCAGATTCCACATGAGGACCAAGCTGTACACCTGCCATGTATGTGTAGGGGGCCTAGGTTCGTCCCATGCATGCTCTGGTTGGTGGTTCAGTCTCTATGAGCCCCTATGGGCTCAGATCTATTAATTTTGTAGTTGTCTCTTTTTTTGTGTCCTCGACCTCTCTGGTTCTTTCAATCCTTTCTCCTCCTCTTCCTCAAGGTTTCCTGTGCTCTGCCTAATGTTTGGCTGTGGGTCTCTGTGTCTGTTTTTGTCAGCTGCTGGGTGAAGCCTCTCAGATGACAGTTATGCTAGGCTCCTCTCTGCAAGTATAGCAGAGTATCATTAATAATGTCAGGAGTGTGCTCTCTCTCATCGGATGGGTCTCAATGATGGGCCAGTCACTGATTGGCAATTCCCTCAATTTCTGCTCCCTCTTTATCCATGCACATCTTATAGACAGGAAAAAACTGTGAGATGAAGGTTTTGTGAGTGGTTTGGTGCCCTCCCCAACCTCTCCACTGGAAGTCTTGCCTGATTACAGGAGGGGCTGTTTGAGGTTCCATAGCCTTCATTGCTCGGAGTCTTAGCTAGGGTCACGCTCACAGATTCCTGGGAGTTTCCATTGTCCCAGGTTCCCAGGTCATTCCAGAGCTCATCTCTCTTGAACCCCCCTCCCCACAGATTCCAGTTCTCACTCCCAGTTCATTCTCTCTCCCTCTGTCCTCCCCACATTTGATCCCCCCTCTTCTCCTTCCTACCCCCTTTCCCACCCAGTTCTCTCCCTCCATACAGCCCCAAATTTTGTTCTAAAAATAAATTTTACTCTGAGGAACAGATGCTTGAGAAAACCCACCTGCACTGGGAGAATCATGACTCAGTTGATCCGTGGCGGATTCAGTGTGTAGAGTGGCTGAGGACGGGGTGAATGGCAGCCAGGCAGTTCTGAGACTGGAAAATCTCGTAGACGGTGTCTACATGGCAGCAGGCTTTGAGGATGGAAGGCTGGCAAGATGCCGCCCTATCTGGAAGGAACCCCATGTCTGTCATAGGGCTTTGCCCAGCACTCAGTCAGCTTCACTGCCAGCCCCAACCCCTCCAGTTTGATAACATGCTTCTTCTAAGGTGGAGACTCACCTGGGGATGACAGAGGGGTATCTTCCCTTATGTTGCTTTGAGCATGCTCAGACCTGTCATGTGCACCTTGGGAGAGGCTCCCTGAGTTCCAGCTCATGCATCTTGAAAGAGCCTGACTCTCATCTGTCACCCAAGAAAATGGTTAACAGCTCAGACCCAGAGTGCCCCCACACAACCAGCACGAGAGGAAGGAATCGAGGAAAGACGCTTGGAGCTGAAGCAGCCCAGATTTCGCAAACTAACTCCACAGGCCTGACTTGCCAGAGATCATGTGCTGAGAATTTCACTGGTACATTGGACAGGTCAACTTATTTGATTCTCAGAAAAGGCCTTGGAGGTGGGTGGAGCTAACCACACTTTATAGAAGGAACCAGCTGGATGGGTTAAGAGGCCTGCCGGGACTCACACAGTTAGAATCTCGGGTACACATGGATAGGATTAGTGGCAGAGCTGAAAGTCTCTCAGCACCATGACGTTGCCTCTGCATCTCACACGATTTTTAAATCTTCTTACCATTCAAAGATGTAATATACATGGCAGTTTGTGAGAGCTCCATTTGCAAATGAGAATACTAAGGTCCACTGGGGGCTGGGAGGCTTCGGAGATGATCTGCGGTGATCCCCACCCCCCAGAACCCATGCTCTTATGTTATTTCTTCCTGTTGAGTGTAGATAGATAGGGTGTCGCTTCCTCTATCAAGTCACAACAGATTGGGGTTCAAGGGGTTCAGAAGCAGGCTGCTCTATGAGAAGGCCACATGACAAGGCCTGAAGGCTGGCTTCCAAACAACAGCCAGGTAAACACTGAGGCCAAGAATCCTCAAGGATGGAGGAGCGGAGCTTGACTGCGTGGGGAAGCAGCTCCTTCTCCTGCCAACCTTTTTGTATGATGGAAACTGTCACTGGCGCGTTGGTGGTGCGGGCTTGAGCGAGAGGAGGCAGTGAGGCTGTAGGCACACTTTTTACCTGTAGAATCTGTGGGGTTGTAAATGTACATTGTTGTAAGCCACCGCTCTCCGGGGTTATCTGTTACCCAGACATTGATGACCAATACAATTAAAAAGATTCATTTACTTGCCTAGAACCTAAACCTGGAGGCATGCAATAGACTCTAGAGTAGCTCAGGTACGTTACCGTGGACCCCATTCTACCTCTTGATATTTTTTTCCCTTTTACTTAATTTTTTGTTTTTCTGGGTTTTCTTTCTTCCTTTCTTTCTTCCTTCCTTCCTTTCTTTTCTTTCTTTCTTTCTTTGACAAGGGCTCCTGTAGCTAATGACAATCTTGAATTTCTGATCCTTTGGCCCTCACCTCTTCAGAGCTGGTATGGCACGTGTGCACCAGGTTTATGTGGTGCTGGGAACCCAACCCAGGGCCTTGCGTATACTAGGCAGGCAGTCTACCTTCTAAGCCACATCTGTAGGCCTGCTGCTTTTCAGCTTTTGTGCATGTGTATGGTTCTGTGTTGAGGATATCCCCCCCCTTCCTGTCTCCCTTTCCCTCTCCCTTTCCCTCACCACTAGTTTCCTTTGTCCCTCTTGATAGTTTTACTTCTGCTTCTACAGTGTGTGTGTGTGCGTGAGAGAGAGAGAGAGAGAGAGGGAGAGAGAGAGAGAGAGACTTATTATTGAGGTTCTTATTGCCAGACCTGAACCTATTAGAGGAAAACCACTTCAAGATGAAGGCAGAGCAAGGACTTTCTCAATAGCCTCTAGTTTCTCAGGAGATAAGGCTGGGACCTCGTGAAATCAAAGCTTCTGCACAGTGAAATAAACGAATGAAGAGTCAGCCATAAGACGGGAGGCCATCTTTGCTGACTATACATCGGAGGGAGGATTACTATACAGAGAACATAGTCTAAGTCTTTACTGTAACACAACAATAGCACTCCCGGTACATAGTTCAAAAGGTTTCCTAAAGAATCCATGACTATAACATACTTAGCTGTGCACCATGCAGAGTGTCTATTACTGTTATTACAATAGATTGTGTTTAGTACCCTCAAGACATGGGTAAGGAAAAGAGAGCCCTGTAAGCAGGGCAGTTCCTGGTGGCCTTTGAGAGTGGCTGCACCCTCTCAGTAAGCACCATTCCAAGGAGGGCATTTAACAAAGACATTTATGAAGCACTGTCAGAAGATTAAAATGGCAGCCCCCAGATGAGCCCCAGCCTCGGAGTAGCCTCTCCCCTCTCTTTTGGCCCCTGAGACAGGGATGGAAGGACCTGTCTGAGACTCAGTAGATGTTATAGTTGGACAGATGCTGAATTGAGAATTCTAAACAACACTCTCCAGCAATGACTTTCCCCTGGAAGAGTGGCAACAGCCTGGAAGTTTTAACTTGCTCCATTCTAAATCTCATGGACACTATGTGCTGGCAGCTCACGGTGACTTGGGGACTGTCTTGGTTTGTGTTTCTGTTGTTGTGATAGGCCAGAAGCAGCTTGGAAAGGAAAGGCCTTATTCCATTTTACAGCTTGCAGTCTATTATCCAGGGGAGTCAGGGAGGACCCTGGAGGCAGGAGCTGATGCAGAGGCCATGAAGGAACACAGCTTACTGGCTTCTTCCTCGTGGCTTTCACTGTATGCTTTCTTATACAGCCCTGCTCAAGGGTGACACTATCTGCCCTGCCAGATACACCCTTCCACATCAACCGTTAAGCAAGAACAGTCCCCACAGACATGCCCATAGGCTAATATGATGGAGGTGGCAATTTCTCAGTTGAGATCCTTTCTTCCCTGGGATGTCTAAGGTTCTGTCAAGTTAACAAGCACTATGACAGAGATGTATAAGGAAAAGGAGGACATAATGCTGCCCTCTGAGACCTGATTTCTGTCTCCCTTGTCATCAGGTAGCCCTATGATAGCAGAATTGTACAATTATTACCAGAAATGCCTAATATTGAGACAGAACTGGAATTCATCCTCCCAGGAACAGACAACCCACGAAACATATTCCGTCTCCCTCTTTGTCTGCGTTGCTGAGTAGCATGAAGCTGGACTGCCCCTGTCTATATAATGGCTTTTATTAGCTTTTCTTGCTTAATTTTTAAAGTCTGATTCCACTTGTTTTAAGCTCTCCTGATAGACGCTCGCTTCTCCCCTTGCTTTGTGTAGACACTCAGAATACTTTAAGTCGTCTGATATGCAACTGCAGACATTTAGGGAAACACAGACACGTTCGTGGCGTTATGAGAATCTGATAAATTCCGAGTGTTTGAAGACACCAGCAGCTGGTCTGTTTGGAGCACAGCTCGGAATGTCAAAACGTATATCCACAGAAGTCAATGCCTGAGTCTCTCCCTTGTTTGTTATTGCCTCTACATTTTCATTATATAGTGTAGGTTGTTATGGTGATGGGGCAGCCGGAATACTGAGAGGCTCTTGGAGAAAATACATCATCTATGTGGAGTGATTCGCTTCTCAGTCAGGTTGGGGAAGGCAAACACTTCCAATCAGTCAGAGGATCACAAGGTTAATAAAATCTCCAAACTAAATGTTATTTGGCTTCTTTAAAGAACTCGGAGCTTTAAGGGGTTGTGGTAGAGGAAGAGGAAGTGTCTTCTATGTACACAGGGGTTCACTAAGATCTCTGACCAACTATGTCCTTCTTCTGGCCACATTTAAGCAGCCACTGTTTGCTTGTTTGTTTGTTTTTGGGTGAACCATGCCTGTTTGCTGGCATATTGCATGAGATTGTTTTTGAGCATTAGCAGCAGAACTAACTAATCATGACAGAGACCAGAGTGCCTGCAAAGCCAGACACATTTATTCTTTGCTTTGGGAAGTAAACATTTCTCTAGTGGCTCATGGGGTCATGGCTGAGGCCCTAGCAGGGTCTGTTGTAACAGAAGGCTAGTCAATGAGGTTGGGAGAACCTCAGCTAATACCATGTCACCTTGGCCGACCAGCCCAGTGGACTTCAACATGCTCATACCATATCAATGTTTATTTTATTGTTGTAAATGTTCCTATTTTTAAAGATTTGTTCACTTTTGTTTTGTGTGTATTGGTAATTTTGCCTGCACGAATGTCCATGTATTAGTACGATCGGAGTTCACGGAGGCCAGAGGAAGGCATAGGGTCCCCCGAAACCAGAGTTACAGGTGGTTGTGAGCCACCATGTGGATGCTGGGAAAGCAGCCCAGGTTCTCTGCAAGAACAGCCAGTGTTCTTAACAGCTGAGCCATCTCACCAGCCTTCAAATGCCCACATTTCTCTCTGCAAGCTGACATCTTATTTTAGAGAGGGATGGAAATAAAGAATCATGTCTTTCTTCTGTTCATTCCCAGGATAATGTTGTTGAAACATATGTTCCCAGCATTGAACAAATGTTTGTTGAATGAATATGTGTCTGATATTATTATTCTCACAGACGTTCATGAAGCTCAAAAGGTATGCTAGTAGTTGAAGAAAGCAGAATTGGTCCATGCAGTCTTCACCTCAGCCTTTGCACGGTAGATGCTCTTTGTCTCCATTTGGCAGGTTCGTAAGACATCATCCCCTTCAGGTTACCTCCACGGCGAAGGTATTATTAGTGCAACTGTGAACTGTAATTAGAATAGAATGTAGCTGCTACCCTAAGCCTTTTTTAAGAGTCCTGTCTCCTTTATTCTCTCTCGTCCTTTCTCTTGTTCCAATTATCTGTTCAACCCTCCTTCCCCTCCATTGGTCATGTTCCCGGTGGCCTTTTGGCTCCATGAAAATCTGACTTATCTATACCGCCCGTCCCAGTCCCCCACTCCCTGCTCCCAGAACACCAGCATCCCCACCCCTGTGTGCCCTCTCAGTTTCTTACCTTGATAATGCTCAGCACCCCAGAAGAATTTGCTTGGCTAAATACGACTTCTCATCTCAGGCCTTGAAGGTCGTAAGTCACCGGCTGTATGTTGAAACCAGCGTTCTTGACCCACGTGGTCCATACATTGTTTAGCTACCTGGTGGGGTGAATCAACAAGACCGAAGCAGTAGACGTATATTCATGCTAGAGAGCACAGCTAATACTTGATTTCGGAAAAGAATGTGTGGCTTATGTTGCTGGTTGTTACTATTTAAGTCTCAATGACTCCCTTCCTGGCCCATGCCTTGCATGCTTAGTCCCCAAATGGTGTCAGTATTTTGGAAGATTATGAATCTTAGAGGTGTGCCCCGAGCTAGTAAGAGCAAGCCACCAGGGGTGATCTCTAGAAAGAGAAGCCTACTTCTGCTTCCCGTCTCTCTTTTCACATCCTGGTCTGCTGTGATGTCAATAACCAGTGCCACCCACTCCCACTGCCGTGAGCTGATGTGGCAACACTGAAACCATGAAACAACATAAATCTTTGCCCCGTTAGGTGGTTTCTGTCAGGCACTAGGCAGTACAAAACTAACCTACACATCAGCTAAAGATGGAGGATATGTTTCACAAGCCTTCATGCTTATTTCTGACATACGAGCCATGAGGAAAGCCATGAGATTTTTTTCAGGTATATGTGGTCCTGCACTATACTCTTGAGATATAGTCTGTGATGTTAGGATGCAGTGCACATACACACAAGCTAGAGAGAAACAGACAGGCAGGCAGACAGAGACAGAGGGGATAAGAATCATACTCTGAACCTCCAAACCATCTGGGAAATGAGACAGAGAGACTGGCTCTCGGGCAAACCCTTAGCTACAAGGAACCATAACTCCCTTGCTGAGAATAATTGACTGAGACCAGCTAATTCACTGGAGAGTAGAGCCAAGCAAAGGAAGAAGAAAACTGGCTTCCTTTGGCAGAGCCTCCTGTTCGATTTTCACCACTACTGGGACTTGCCATGCTCAGAGCTCCACACTAAGTTTTCTCCCTTCCTCTTTCTTTGTACTAATTCCATTTGGGTCTGTTCATTGAAAAAGACTCACTAATACAGTAATAAATGACCGTGCCTTCAGGAAAAGTTTAGGAGCTGGAAAGATGGTTCAGCAGTTCAGAGCAAAGGACCTAGATTCAGTTCCCAGCACCAACATCAAGTGGCTCACAAGTACCTGTAACTCCAGCTTCAGGGGATCTGATGCCCCCTGGCTTCTGCAAGTATGCACACACATGTAATATGCATAAACTCATGCAGGTACAAGTACAAATGAACACACACACACTATTAAAAAAAAAAGAGCTCATAGCTCAAGTTCTGCCTTCCCTCTTTCCAACTCAAAAGTACCAGAGATCTTGGAGTTTAGATTACAGAAACAGATTTGGGCTTGTTTAGGAAGAAAACACAGTTATTAGAAGAATATAGGATCATTTGTTGACTTAAAAGGCTGGTGACAAAAGGGCCGAGAAGGAAATTAGGGAAACAACACCCTTCACAACAGCCACTAATAACATAAAGTACCTTGGGGTGACTCTAACCAAGCAAGTGAAAGATCTATATGAAAAAAACTTCAAATCTCTGAAGAGAGAAAGTGAAGAAGATATTAGAAGGTGGAAAGACCTCCCATGCTCATGGATTGGTAGGATTAATATAGTGAAAATGATCATACTGCCGAAAGCAATCTACAGATTCAATGCAATCCCCATCAAAATACCTTCACAATTCTTCACAGGC
>CM053766.1:110756488-110781374 GCA_028658305.1 Pachyuromys duprasi
CGGGGATGCAAAGTACCTAACCCCTGATTGATATAAACATAAAAATTAAAATACAAAAAAAAGGCTGGTGAGCTAAGCTCAAAGAGTAAAGGATTACTTTGGTATTGGCTTCATGAAGTCTTTAAACAAACAAACAAACAAAAACAACTGTCACTTAGAAAGAGAGGAGACACTTATTGCCCTATCCTTGTGACACTCCACTGTGTAACCAAGGCATCCCAGCAGGGAAGGGCTGACCAGCCACTCTTGGGTTACATATCTTCAGCATCATTGGGTCAGGAGGTAAATTGCCTTGATTTTTGGTATCTGTAGGGCTACATACATAGAAAGAGAAAATTTTCCCAAAGAAAAGTATTAAGCTTTTAGGGGCATGGCTGCCAGGCTGTCAAAGGCCAACAAAGCCACTTTCTTTAAAGCAGAGGCTAGGACCATCGAGAGCTCAGGTCACAGAGCAGATGGGCATCCTGCAGGCAGAGGCTCACCCAAGCAGATCCGGTCGCAGCAGCAGCAGCAGCAGCAGACTCATATTACATTTTGTCTGATCCTTCACACACTGAGAACTGAGTGGTAAGTTCTTCGCTCCCAAGACAGTTTCTGTTCACTGAAGCCAGACCAGCATGTAATCAGAGAAGACAGGAATCTACGAGGTAGGGTTTGATGGGTTCATGGAAGTCCCCTCTCCCATCCCCAACTCCCTGTCCCTGGCTACTTGATGCAGGAAATCATGCCACGCCTGAGTTATCTCTTTGGATTCAGACTTGTTATCTCCAATTCTCATTTTCAAAAGGCAAGTAAAAAGAATGGCCTCCCACACCCCCAAATGTATGAGAATGACCAAATGTTTAATTCACTCACATTAAATCAGAGGAACACACACATTCCTTTTCTGTATGCCACATACTATATTTACTGGTGCATAACTATAAACAAGAGAGAGACAGACTCTGAACCCATGGACCTTGCAAGCTAGCAGAAAGGACAGATGTATCGGAAAGCAACTGTGACAAAATGCTCAAAGCCCTGAGAGCACTAGGACTCTGGGGAAGATGCAGAAATAGGAAATTGGAATAGGAAAATAGGAAAAGGGAAGGTGGTGCACTGGTTGGCACAGGGAAAGGCTTCTCTCTGGCTCATGTTTGAAAACCTCCCAAGTGGGGTTTTGGGACTCCAGCTGCATGCTGATCCTGTAAGATAATGAACAAGCCAAATTGCAAGGTCCCCCAACAGCCAGGGGTGGACCATTCCCTCCATCATGCCCTCGACACCACTGTGGAATACCTCTTCTGCAATGCTGATCCAAAATACGTACCTCCTCCCTTAAGTGACCAGAAAAACAAGTGCCATAGGTGAGTTCACTGACTCCAGGAGGCGGCTCTTCCAGCCCACCTTCTGGTGAGTGTTCTCTGAGGTACTGAACCTCCTCATCTGCTGGCACCTTCCCCTGTGGAGGGGCCAAGTATGAGAATCTCAGCAAAGACTTCCAGACCTGAAGCCTAAGATGAGGACGTTTGGGAGTTGCATGTGTTTGAAATGAGAAAGAAAACCCTTCATTATCCCACCAGCTGCGGATCAAACTGCAGTCAAACAACTCAGACTTTTTGGCTCAGCTGTGGTCTCGATATTTTTCAATCAAATATTAGTTTGGCTGTTTTGTTTTTCTTTCTACCAGATTATTAATTCTCATTAGTTTGGCATCTAGACATTTTTGCATGAAAATCAGACAACTGACTTTCAGAGTGAGTAGCTTCAAAGAGTGAATCTGTCATGAGCTTAAATATTTTCTTGCCTGTAGTTTTTTTGGGGGAGGGTATGAAGTCCCTTTCCCCCCTTTTATATTCCTTCAGGCATGAAGCTAATGTGGTTACAATAACAAAATTACCTCATCATTTACTAACTGTTAATTTAATTTTTAATTGTCCATTAAATCAGGCACTGGGTTGTTTATATTTAAATTTTTAATGTCAGAATTTTAAATTGCTTCCTAAATGAAGGTTAACAAGGGAGGGCTACTCCTGACTCTGGAAATGAGTGAAATCACAAACAGGGTGCTATGATTTTTCTGGGACCAGGCTGGGGTGTGGACAAGACAGAGGGGAAGAGGCGGTGTCCACATCTCTTCAGTACCACTGTACTAAGTGATCTAGACGCAACAACTGGCTGATTAAAAAAAATCTAAGTGTAGCTTCTGGTTGTCATGTTAGATGGGATGGAATAAAGTTGAGGGAAGACAGCAGCGGCGGTCGGCTGGGAAGGAGCCAAGGCAGGAGCTGGCTACATCTCCCCAGCACTCATACTCTGACACATGGCGAGAAAATACGGGGATGTTTTGCAGATTTCAGTTTGAGAGGACTGTTATAATGAGAAGATTCAGACTTCACTGGGGCACTAATGTCTAGACATAGTCTCAAGGGTGGGACCAAGCCCTACGTAGCATTCCCACTCTCTGCCACTGTCTGGCCTGCGGCTGCCTCTTAGTCACTGGAGAAGTCCAGAGAAGACACAGGAGCCATGGGCATCGTTGTGGCCAGCAGCACAAAGATGCTGACTGATTCTCCCTCTTGAGTAATTTTTCTGGTTCTTCATAGAACAATAAGTAACAGCCACAGTCAAGGTCTAGTGACTTAACTAGGTGAGAAAGCTGTCTTCTCTACCTTTCTCTCTCTCTCTGTATGTGTATGCATGAGAGAGAATGTATGTTTGAACTCATAATTATTGATACTACTCAGCAGTATATATGCATTCTGGTAAATCAGGGGAAGGTATTTTAAAGGGAAGAGCCAGGGAGACCATAGCTCTCATCAGCTTCTGAAATTATTATTCTTTTTAGAGGGTCTCTAGGCTACTTTTTCTGGAGCATCTCTGGGAGAAACAGCACATTGGATCTTAAACAACTAATTCAGCCTGTGGATTAGATAATGAACAGTTGAGGATTCCCCTCCCCAATTCCCTCCTCTTGTGTGACCCTTCTTTATTCCTCTTCTCCCTCCCTCTCCCTCCTTTCACCCTTCCCCCTCCTTCTATACCTTTCTCTTCTCCCCAGTCCCTCCTGCCCTCCCTCTCTTCCTTCTATCCTTTCCCCTCCCCTTCTTCCTCTCTGCTTCTGTCCCTCCTAGTGAACACTCCTTGCTGCCTTAGATTTGGATAACAGCACAAAGACTTGCCCTCTCTCTCCATGCCAAAGGGTCGTGGCCTGGAAGTTTCAGAGAACATGAAATTCAGACATTCAACCTTTATCTCTGCTGTGGTGTCTTCACCATTCACCCTCAGAGGAGCTGAAACTGAAGGAGAGAGTATGCCATCATCTGAGAGACTCCATCAGCCTCACGATTTGAACAAGGCCCAACTCTCCTGTGGAGATCGTAATAAGAAGGTTCACACTGGATGCAGCCGTGGGGTCAGGTTCATGCTGCCTGCGCTGTCTCGTGCACGTCCTCTGTTCTTCAGCCTCTCTCTGTGCTTCCATTCCCTTGTCATGCAGGGGTAGTAATTGTGTCTAACCACATGGCTGTCAGCATCAAGTAAGTCAATATTTACAAAGTTCTTAGAAAACTGTCTGGCACATACTAAATGTTAGACAAATGTTTCTTAAATAGAAAAGACATCTACTGTGTATCCCTACACAGCTTCTAGATCGCTAGCTGTGCTCACTGAGCTGAATTCCCCTGCTTTCTACCACCTGGGACTTGTGGGTCAAACAGGAAGGCGGTGGTTCATCCCTGCTAACGTCTGCTTTCTCTCCTGCCTCCTCATGAGCAAGCTCTGGCTACAACCAGCCTTACTCAGTCCCTGAAGGTGCCCAAGGACATTTGTTTTACAGAAATTCTTGGAAACATTGCTGGATGGTCAGGTTGCCTGGGAGACATGGACCATTTATTTCCTCATATGCTCGCTACCCATGGACCATATTTTAGCTCCTGGGAATTAAATGTTTATCCTCTGGACTGTATCCCAAATGAAGAAGCTATATGTATGTAGATGTGCCCGTTCAGGAACATTAATCCCTGGTGGCACATCCTCAGGGGTCTCCCAGATGTCCCTGGCCCTTTCTGTCTTTACAAAGAACACCAAGGCAGGACAAAAAGAACAAAAAGATGGATGGAGGCTGTTCTGTTCCTGTCTCCTCCATGGCCCCTCCAAGGGCTTCCATAAAACACTTGATTCTTAAAAGGAAACAAGAGGAACTGTCAATAGGGCTTGGTGGCATTGGCTAAATTCCCACTGTGATTAAATTTCATATTTTGCCCTGGGCTGGGATGGTTTCCAAGGACCTGTTTGTTGAAAACAGCTCTATTGAGCCAAGACTGTTTTCCTAAATAACTATGGAAATCAGAGTCCTCTTCTGTCTTGGCAGGGCCTCAGAGAGGAAAGGGTTTCACAGTGAAAACACTCCAGCTGGGAGTCCACTCCCACTCAGCTTCCCTGCCTCCTCTCGGGTGTTCTTACATTAGAATGAGAATGTGGTTTGGGCTTGAAAACTTCAGAGTTCAAGTTCCTAGGGAAATTTGCTTATCTTGCTGAGTCTTAGATTTCTTATATGCAGAATGTATGTGTTGCTCCGCGAAAGCCGTGTTTTCTGGGTTTTTCCTGAGGAGATGTGGGCAGACACCAACTCATCGCAGAGAGTGCACTGGTAACAGAACAAAGAAACAATTCAATCAAAGACAACTTGGTGAAGCAACACATTTCTTATGGTTATTTACAGGGACATGGATGACTCAGGGTGTATTGCATTATGAGACAGCCCATCTCAGCAGAGTGACATTCATAAACTCTGTAACCTGGAAACTAACTGCATGAGTTGTGGGAAGCAACAGAAGTGCCTTCCCCAGACGTCATTGGTTTGGCTTTTAAATTACATTTCTTGATTTGTTTATTCACTTTTTAACCTATTTATTCATTTGTGTGTGTGTGTCATAATACACATGTGGAGTTCAGAGGACAACTTGCAGGAGTCACTTTTGTACTTTCACCATGTGCTTTTCTAGGGACTGAACTTAAGTTCAAGGGCCTTGACAGCAGGTACTTTAACTCACTCAACCACCTCATTTGTCCTAGCTCCTTACTGTTTTTATCACCTTGGGAAGGTAGAGGTCCTGAGAATCTTGTAAGTTTCAGGGATTTCCTGAGACTTGTGATTTGTTTACTTCCTGAATCTAGTTAAACCTCCTCCAATTTGGAGGATGCAGGCTCCACCAACATGTGGTGGTAACATTAGCCCTCACCCCAAGATCTTGGTGGCTCATAGTAACAAAGATTCGTTTATAACCCAAATGGTTCTTCAGCTCTCAGCTATGGTTCTGTGGCTCCGCTTCACGTACGTAGATCCTTCAGTCTTGAGTCCAGAAGTATCTGCTTTACTCCCTTGGCTTTATGAATGGGGGCCAAGAGCAAGGACAGTCACTCAAGATCTTCTATGCTCACATTCCATTTTTGCTGGAGAAAGGGAGATTTTATTTCCTCCATAGAGACAATGCAGTTTACATGGAGTAAGTAAGGTGTCTAATTCTTTTGCAAAGAAAACAACAAATAATTTGAAATAGACTACCACCATGGGGATAATAATACTCCCTTTTTCCCAGAGTACTTATGAAGCCCAAATGAAATCATGGGCATGAAGTTTATTACAGACTTTTAATAAATATAAAGTATTTGCTCATGCTGCTTACTCCCTGATGCCCAAGATTCCATAGGTTTCATGGAGAATGAATGGAGTAGTTGGGTTTTTTTGTTTTGTTTTGTTTTTTGTTTTGTATTTTCCTGTTTGTATGGAAATCTATTTCTTTTCAAATGGACTCCCATATATACTTTGAGAAAATAAATTGAGTATGGGTTTCAGTCAACAGTTCTTATCATAGGATCCCAGAATCCAGACAGCTTGGTTTTGCATACAGATGAATATCCAGACTCTCATTTTAAAAAATATGGATGACTTTGTGTCAATAGGAAAAGGAACTGGATTTTGTGTCAGTCCAAAAAGGAACTGGATTTTTTTCTAGGAGAAATCTGACTCCTCGCTGACAACACCTATTAATGAATGCTTTGTTCTTCATCCTATGGAAGACATTTGTAGAATTGCATCAGAGATGGTGAAAACCTCTTGGGCAGTTGACTAAGAAATTGGAGATCTGAAAAATTAAATATCCTAGTTTGGTTTCTGTTGCTGTCATAAAACATGGAACAAAAGCAACATGGGAGGAAAGGGTTTGTTTAGCTTAGACTTCCATATTCCATCCTTGAAGGAAGTCGGGACAGGGACTCAAGGCAGGACTCTGAAGGCAGGAACTGCTGCAGAGACTATAGGGGAATGCTGCTTACTGGATTACTCTCCATAAGCTGCTGTTTGTTTGCTTTCTTACACCATTCAGGACTAGCTGCCCAAGGGTGGTACCACCCACAGTGGGTTGGGACCTCCCACATCAGTAATAAAGCAAGAAAATGTTCACTTGTTTGCCCAATGGTCAATCCGATGGAAGCGTTTCATTAGTAAAAGTCCTCTCTCCCCACATGAGTCTAGTTTGTGTCAAGTTGACAAACACCAACTGGTACATTAAATGATGGAAGAAAATAACAGAAAAAAATTGGATTATCAAAAAGACTGTACTGTTTGAAGCTGGGTTTATGGCTCAATAGACTGCTTGCCTGGCATTCTCAAAAACCTGGGTTTTTGCCCCCAGCACTACCTAAAATGTCATCCCAGATCCTTGTAATCTCTGTATCAGAAAGAGAGGGTAGAAATATCAGCAGTTCAGAGTCCATCCTTAGCTACATATCAAGTTCAAGGCCAGTCTGAACCACATGAGATCCTGTCTCACAAACAAAACACAAAAGTGACTTTATTTTTTGATCAGTTTACTCAATATTGGACAGTTACTTTGGTAGTTGCTTGTGGGAAGTCAGTATTCAAATATTTTGCCTATTCTTTCCATCATTCATGTATCTGGTAAATATATTGGATGCCAACTATGTGTCAAACATGGTAGAAATGTATCAAATACCCAACATTCTTGTCAATAGGGGGAGCTAGGAATGGAGAAATCAAGAGACACATAAAAATAGATAAAATATGGTAGCTAGCTTCAGGGAGGCTTAGGCTTCCCCCAGCAACAGATGGGATTAGATGCAGAGATCTACATCCAAAGCATTGGGCAGAGGAGCTTGGGCAACCCCACAGAAGAGGGGGAGGATGGATTGTGGGAACCAGAGGGGTCAAAGGCACCAGGACAACATGGCCCACTGAACCAACTAAGCAGGGATTATAGGGGCTCAAAAGATTGAGGCATCAATCATGGAGCCTGCATGGGTCTGCACTAGGTCCTCTGCCTATAAGCTGTGATTGTTTAGCTTGATGTTCTTGTGGGACTCCTAACAGTGGGGAGAGGGGGTGTCTTTGACTCTTTTACCTGCTTTCGTGGTCCCTTTGTGCCTACTGGGTTGCCTCATCCAGCCTTGATTTGAGGGGTTTGTGTCTAGTCTTATTGCATCTTGTTCTGTCGTGTCTGGTTGATATCACTGGGAGGCCTTTCTTTTCTGAAGGGAAGTAGAGGAGGGGTGGGTCTGGGTGTGGAGGGAAAATGGGGGGGTTGGGAGGAGTGGAGGGTGAGGAGGTTGTAGTTAGGATGTATTGTATGAGAGAAGAATGAGTAGTAAAAGAGATAAAATATTCAAGGAACTATTTGCTATGATCCTACAAAATTAAGATAAGAAAAAAGGAGCAGGGAGGGTAAAGAAACAATCAACCCTTTAGAGTATCTGAGAGGGTGGACCAGAGGATGGGCTAAGAAGAGGCTCACAGAAGAAGAATCTGGATGGATAGAATGAAGAACCTGTGTCCCACGGGGAGGTGCATCTCTGCTGTGAATTATGAGCTGCAAGGCCCCTGGGTCTGGAGTAGCATGAGCAGGGAGGAGAATAGAAGATGACATCAAGTAACAATAAACAGTCAGATCATGTAGGCTACTGTAGGAATGAAAATATTTTCCCGAGTAAGTGTGAGATAAATTTAAAGATTTCAGTAGAAAATCAACAAAAGAATGGGTTGCATTTTTAAAGGATCAATTTTGAATGTGATCTTGGCAATGGACTGAGGGGTGATGAGGACAGAAGCTTACCTGTCAGAGGGTACAGCACACAGAAGCGGTGCCTGGTAGTATTCAGTGATGATATTATGTGGTTGTTTGGGGGAACTTGGTTTAAAGGTAAAGGTGTTAGGAATTGGGTTGTTTGTACTCATGAGTCAATCAATGGAAAAACATAGCTTGATAAAGTGGACAGAGATGATAGATGATGCAAATCCCACTGGGGTATCTCACGTACAAGTACTTAAGATGCTTCGTTTGAGTATTAACAGATGAGCAGGGGACTTCGCCAAGATGTCCTAAAATGGTGTGAGAGTTTGAACAAGTCCCCACACCATACCATTCGTGTTGAAGTATAATGGTCACATGATACTGTGAGTAGGCCTGGAGAAGTCTTTAGGAGATAATTAGGCCATGTGGGCTCTTCCTCTCTTGTGTGGGACTGAGGGCTCTTACAGGTTTGCAGCAGAGAGTTCATTGTCTCATCCCTCTCTACCTTCGTTTTGTGAGAATGTATATGGTAACTGAGCCTAGTGAGAGATAATAAAGCTTTTTTTTTTGCTTAAACATGTTTTGTTGGTTAGATTCATTCTTCTGACAATTTCATACAAACATATAGTGTGTTTTGTTCATCCTCGTCCTCAGTACTCTTAGTCTCTGCCCACCCCCTGCCATGCCTTCATCCTTCCCACAAGACTCCTTTCCCACATCTGGGTATGTCTGTTTTGCTTTGGAACCCTCTAGTTTTATCTGGGACCATTTGTGTGACCACAGGTTTGAAACTACCCGCTTGGGCCTGGTGGGTTCAGGGTTGTTGTTTTGTTATACAACTGAAGTAAATTAGTATCCCCTACCCAGGATCTGTCTGGGTGCCATTAGTTCAGTGGGGGTGGAAGCACACAGGAACCCATACCTGATTCATGACCGTGGACTACTGCAGTCTTATGCAGGCTGACCCCAGCTTCTGAGAGATCATGTTAACCCCTGAAGCGAACACTCCACATTTCTGTTCCCTATCTTCTGATTCTTACATTCTTCCCACTCTCTTTCTCTGTCTTCAGCTTTTCCTGGGATTTAGAGGGAGTGGTGTAAGTGTCCTCTTTAGGGCTGAGAACTAAACTATCATTTATTCTAAGCCTCTTGATCATCATAAATCTCTCTATTCACTGCTGTTTGTTGCAAAGAGCAGCTTCTCAGATTAAAGCTGAGAACAGCAGTTGGCTATTGGCATGAACATAAATATTTAGGCGGTAGTTTGGTTGCCATGTCACTTTAGCAGAGCCACAACGTATGTTCCTTCTCGAGTCTGTGATATCCACAGCTCTGCTTTTAGTGGGTTTACAGAAACAGGTGTGGATTCTCTTCTGTGGAACTGGCCTCAAATACACTCTGAGAGGTTGACTGCCCCCATAACAGTCTTGCCGCTATTGCGCCCGTGAGCACCTTTTACCTGGTGCTATCGTTCATAGAGTCCGCAACTTGGTAAGGCCAGTGATGTCTTCTTTGCCCCAGCAGGCTGCAGAGCACCTTGAAGTACTGAGAAAATCATCACCAAGGAGAAGGCTTTCAGCTCAGTGCATCTTGCAACTACAGTATGTGGTTTTTCAGCAATAGGGTTTTATCATATAGTTCTGGGGGACAACCAATAGTAATGGCAATAGCCTGCAGTGTCGACCTCTGAGGTTTCTTCTGATCCACAGCTCATGAGGAAGAATCCCACACCGAGCACCGTGGCTTTGCTTAATAACAACATGACTTTTAGGAACGACATTATCCAGCAATGCAAGATGTCTCCTTTCTATTTTTTTTTTCACTTATATTTTTAATTGGTCTACAAAGTACTGGATTTCTATACAGCCTTTCTATATATCCTTTACTCTGTCCCTATCTCCCTCCCCAATTCCCTCCCTGCTTCAACCTTTCCGTATTCATTGTTCCCCTTTCTTCTTTCCTATTACTTCTGTTCTACCATCTCTCCCCACCCTCCAATGTCCCTGAGTCTCCTGGCTTCCTTAGATGGTCCAAATTAAATGTATAAAACTAATGAGTTGACTCTATGATTCTCAGACAAGAAAGAACACATGGCATTTGTTTCTCTAAGCCCAAGTTACCTTACTCAGCATAGTTATCTCCAATTCCATCCATTTACCTACAAAATTCTTAATTTCATTTCTCTTTACAGCAACATGGAATTCCATGATGCATGTGTGCCACATTTTCATCATCCACTCATCAGCTGGTGAATACCAAAGCTGCTTCCATGAACTAGCTATCGTAAGGAATAAGCATGGGCATGGATGAGTAGACTCCTTTGGATACACGCCAGGGAGTGGAGTGGCTGGGTCCCACGGTGGTCTATTTCAACTTTGTGAGGAATCTCCATGCTGATTTCTGTGGTGGCTGTACCATTCTACCCTCCCACCAACAGCGAATAATTGTTGGAGGATTTTATGTCAAACCATACCTTGTTTTTTGTTTTTTGTTTTTTTTTTAGCAATAAACTGTCAGACATGGGATTCCAAATGGATTTGGGCTCTGTAGTATGTGAGTAGACTAGACATGGATACAAACCTGGGGACAGGAATGCAGGCTAAGTAAATCTACAGAGAGGGGAATGGATGGGGATTCACTCAAGGGAATAACACTGTGTAGACAAGTTTAACATCAAATGAATAATGGCCCTTAGAAGTGGTGGGTGAATCATAAAGCAGTTACTTACTGGCTACATCATTTCCTTCCATGTGATTTGAGCTTCCTGCTTCTCCTAGAACTTCTGAGGAGTTTCCAACTGGCAGATACATGCTGAAGCACGTGAACATTTTGGAGAATGTACTTACCAGCCCCCCACACACACACTTTTTAAATTGTTATGACCAACTGCTTGACAGAAACAGTGTGCAGGAGGAAGAGTTTATTTTGTTTCAGAGGAATCAGCTCATGGTCGTTTGGCCTCACGTGCTTTAGCAGAACCTGGCAGCAGGGATGGTAACGGCCATGGCAGTAGAGATAGAGACAGCTGCTCTTCACTGCTTTGGAAACAGGAGGCAGAGGTAAGTGGGGTATGCTGGTGCTGGCGAGCTTGTTCTCTTTCCCCCCTCCTTCTGCCTGGGCCCTAACTTGATGAGATGGTGCCACTCACTTAGCCAGGCTTCTAAGCGATTCTAAATTTTGTCAAGTTGACAATCAAAATCAACCATGGTGGAGAACAATGGGGCTAATTTAAACCACAAAGTTATAAAAGGATATAGGGTCAAGTTCAGATCTGCACTTTTATCTGCTTCCCTGCTGCAGGGGAGAAAAAAAAAGCTTTCTTGAAATACAACTCTATAAAAAGTAAGGTAAGACTGGGATGTGGAGAGAGGATAGTTGGTAAAATGTTTGTGAGGACCTGAGTTCTGTCCTCAGGATGCATGCATATAGCCAGCTGTGTGTGCACGTTTGTGTGTGTGAAGATTCATGGGGGGGAGGGTATGTGTGGATGATGCACCTGTAACCACATCTCTAGGGAAATGGAAACAGGTGTCCTCTAGACTCTACATTGGACACACACACACACGAACCTACATATACACAATCATAGGCACATATACCTGAATGCATACATATATGCAAAAGTAAGATAAGTAATCTAAGCACTGTTGACTATGTTTCAGTCATATGATCATCCCTGTAACAATCACAGTAATCAAGAAAATAGGAAATGAGTTGGATTAACCTGGTCATGGGGTTACTCCTGAGGTTCTGGAGTGTCTCTGTGGAGAAGAGGAAGTTAGGCAGTTCACTGAGTGGGCAAGGAACAATGGCTACAGGGCTTGAAGGGAAGTTTTCTCAGGAATGATGAAGAGATGGCCTGTCTGCCATCTCTAGCATTCTTTATTTGTATCTCTTGGTGGAACATTAAGACTACATCAGGAGTATAACAATTGTCAACCAGTTCCAAGTGAAGGTAGATGCTCTCATACTGAAGAGCCAGTCTTAGGTCACCCTCCATGGAAGGACAACTCAGCTCATGCTGCAGACTTGTTCTCTTTTCAAACTCAATACCATTGTCTCCAGCTGCTGTAGGTGACTGCTCATCCCAAGGCAGGTCAATGCAGCTTGCCCTCTGGCTTCCTGAGGCTGCTTCTTCCCACCTCTACTACAACACAGGGAGCATTGCCTTTTCCTCGGCTGTGTGCTGCATGAGATTACTACAAGCTTGTGGAAGCTCTTAGTCTTGTGCATCTTTGTATCCGACTCGCATGGACAGTAATAGACACATAATAGATGCTCAAAAATGACGGCTAAAAATGGTGATTGCATTTTCAATCTTTTGAAACTGGGTTTGTGCAAAATCAGCATTTCTTAAATAACTCTCCCCCGGTATGAAAAATGCTAAGTAATTAGATGGTATCCATGACTGTTGTCACAATCTTGATGCTTCTGCATCTAGCTCATTTTCACCCAGTTAATCAGACCACTCCGTATTTCTGGCCACACAGGTTGAATCACATATGGGTCTGTAACCCCAGGCACTTCATTAGTGAAAAATGTTGTCTTTGTATCATAGTTTTTATGATTAAAGCTTCATAGTTAAATGCAAAAGCCCAATGATGACAACAAAAAGAAAACAGGTTCTGATATCTGGGGAGAAAGGGAGAGAGGAAGAAAAAGAATTCGATAGAAATGAGGCTGGGGGAAGGGGAGTCACAGGAAAGAGATCAGATGGCAAAATTGAAATCCCCAGACCCACTTAACTGGTAGTATATGCAGTTCTAGGACTTAAAGTCACAGGAACCAATACATTTCCTTTTAAAGCTAATTTTTTCCATATGCACCTGAAATGCCATTATTTATAGACTACTATAACTGCCTCTCAGAGGGGCACAAATAAAAGGCTTTGACAAGCCCTCAAGTATAAAAATTGATTTCACTTTTTGTTGTTGTTGTTGTTAAACCAAATATCTTCCAAACATAAACACCAAGTCCTTTTTCACAGTTACAAATATTAACACCTGAAGGTCTATTGATTTTACACATTATAAAATTCCCATGGGTATTGGACCCGGCTGATAAGATCTGACATTTTCGGACTGCCTCCGAGCTTAGCATGTAATGATGGGCTTTCTCAGCTGGGCTTTCTCTCTGCCTGATCTGGGGAACCCTAGATCCTCTAAGGAGAGGTAGCTACCCCTCAGAGAAGATTACAAGTCTAACCCCTTCCTGATAAGAAACCTGTTCAGCAAGCACCTGAGGAGTCCTGGAAATACCCCACCATATGCTAATGAAATGTCTTGGTGTCTTGGTGTTCAACCAATGACCTTTAACCATACCCCGACCCATAGGATAATTAAGTACGCTTTCCCCCTCCTATGATAGGGCTGTGTTGTTACATGTAAATGTGTCCCTGGCAACTCTTGCCCCAGCAAGTCAAACATATTCACTCTCAAAACCCCTCCCATGGTCCGAAGTTTATAAGTCCTATAAATGTGCCACCATCAGCTTTCCACCAGGACCTCCTGAAATTCATCACTCATTCTGAGAAAGGAAGGGCTCCCCTCTTCCCAGAATTCAGCACTGGACTTCCTGGCTTGGCTGCTGGCCAGGCTGCCATAGCTGCCTTGGTCCCCACCGAAGCCTGTCCAACTGCCAAGAGCTTGGTGCTCATCTGCAGATGAGCTGTTGGCTGCTGACAAAGCAGCAGCCAGACCTTCGCCCCGCTGAGCCTGCATGTTGCTGGATCTGGGATCTGCATTCTGGCTGGTTCAGGGCATCCACCCACACCCTCTGCTATTAGCAGGATAGCTTAACTGAGGGGTTGTAACACTGCAGTATCATAACCAGCTTTGGAATGCCCAAGTTTCCACTGCCTTCTGATACCAGCAATATCAATAAAAAGAGCTAATTGTAACACTGTGGAAAACTCATTTCCATACTCCCGGTGAGGATGGGATCCTTGCCTTGTCCACAGACCTTGCCCTGAGTGCTCTAGCCGCTCCTGAGACACGTGGAACCTGAGAATCCTTGTTTCCACCCTTTTCATGGCTGGAAGCCAACAGTGCCTGAACCTTCCCCTGAACCTTCCCACTGGAGAAACTGGCTTCCAACATGGTGCTCAGCCCGGCATCACTGGCAGGGGACTAGGAATGACACCTGGAAACCTGTGCTGTCTTGGGCTGAAAGAAGATACATTAACTAGTCTACAATTGGACTGAATCCAGGACCTAGGTCAGCTAAGTGTGGAGAACTTATGGGCTGAGTTAGGGATTTCTCTGTTCCCAGGAGCCATTGCTACCCAATAACAGCACTGCTCTGGAATTGCCTCTAAGAGTTATTACTGCTATTTACTGAGAATAACAATTAAAATAGTAATACCCATTTATATTAAATTAATATCAAATACTATGTGCTGATAATGCTAAGCACTGTGTGTGCATTTGCATGTTTCTGTGTATGTACATGTATGTGTGTGTGCATGTATCCGTTTACATGTGTGTGAGTGTGTGCATGTGTGGCACATATCATCCTCACCTCACAAACAGAAGATCAGAGAGGTCAAAGATCACGATGTCATGTCACATATGGGACCAGTATCTGAACTCAGGCCTGGATGATGTTGGAAGCGTGTTCTTCCCATTCCTAGTCGACGTCTGAGAACTTGTAAACAAAGAGTCTAAAAGTGCCAGACGTGGGTATAGCTGCTATTGAGCCACTCTTGATAAGGACCCCCCTGTCATTATCCTCAGCCTGTGTTCCATTCTGCCCTGACCAGTGCCTCGCGGGGATTACAACATGGATGTTGTAATGTGCCATCACTTGTGTCACTGAGCTTTTAATGGTGTGTGGCCTCCAGTAGAAGAGCAATGGGAAGTGGAAGTTTCAAAACAGCCAAACAAGTTCCAGAGGGTGAGTCTGTGGCTTGAACACAGGAAAGGACAGAGCTGGGTTCCTTGCGTCAATCGTTGGTGCTTCCTGACAACAGTGCACTGATGTGGGGGTGACTTTTAGAGGGAAGGGACTCGGGTGAGGGGGCAGAAACTTCAGACCTTGGCTCTGTCGTCTGCGAGCTGGGTTGTTTTCTTAATAAGCACCATGTCCCTTGGCTTTTGTTTTCTCTTCTAGAGATTAAGAATGACAATGCTTGCATTTCCCTCCCTCCCCACCCCCCAACAAGGCCTCTGTTGCCAGTGATAAAAAGCCATCCATGGCAGAAAAAGCATTTCTCAAACTGTGACGTAGCCTTCAAACACAAAGCAGCCACTTGCTACATTATTAACACTGCTTATTTGGAAAGGTGTTTATTTTTTTTTTTTACAAATAAAAAATGTTCCGTCTTTAAAGTCAACTATAAAATCAGCATTAAAACATACTATTTACATAAAATACCCAAATTACCCACGTGTTTCTGCTCAGAAAAAAAAATGTTTTTCCAAAATACTAGCAGCGAAAACTGATTTTAACCTTTTCCTATTTATTCTTCTATGCTATTCAGATTTTTATAACGGTTATGGATTGTTGGTTTGGTACTTTTAAAAAAAGAAAAAATACCTCTTTCCATTTGGGAGGTATGGCAGACGAAGAAATAATTTGTTCAGATCGCTCTTCAAAAGCGACCCCCGCACACACACCCTGCTCTTAGGAAGTAGGGAGAGCCCGTGCTTTCCCAATGATGACTCCTCCAGCCTCTCAGTTTTATTTATTGTGAAAGGCTAACTGTGTGGACACTGATGGGACATAATGTTTAATCTATGCAGACCCTGTAAAGAGATCCCACCAAGCTAAATAGCATATTCATCTCCTGATGCAATATGCAGCATTTCCATTGAAACTTAAAACAAACAAACAAAAACTATCCTTTACCGATTTGAAGTGCAAAGTATATTACTGAGCATTCTCTCTGTGCAGGTGCGCCAGTCTCAGGCTCCAGGAGCTAGAGTTGTAGGCTCTCACGGCCATGCCCAGCTTTTAACTGTGCTGGAGACCCAAACTCAGGCCTTAGTTCTTGTTTACTTTATTCTCTGGGCCACCTCTCCAGCCCCAAATCTAAAATGCCCAACTCTGAATACACCCCTGACCTCTCAAAATCATTACCTTGCCCTTCAAGTCACCAGGCACCCTCCTGCTGTAACATTCCTCTCTGTATCAAAGTGACCAAAAGCTCCAGGACTGTGAGCATGCCTACGCTGCTGACACATGCCTGTGGATCACCAAAGAGCCCTCTCTGAGGCTTCTGGGCACACCCTTTGGGTCCAGGCTCCCTAAAGGTAGTTGCTTACCCCGAGATCCACTTGGCCTGAGCGACTCCTTGAGTCTAGCATAATCCCTGATTAGGAGTCTGCACCTGGATTTGGGACTGAACTAGTTTTGAATGTTAACCCACTGTGTGCTAGTCCCAAGCCCTCTGGAACCCCTAGGAGTCACAGTCTCCATTCATTAAGAATAATAACAGCCTCTTACAGGGCTATTGTTACAAAGCGCAAGTGCAGGAACAAGGCGGCATTCTTGGCACAGTACCTACCGCACCATAAGCATTTAAAAGTTTGATATCATTACTATGATTATATGTAAGTGTACACGGGGACTGGTAGCTACAATAAGGAAATCACCGCTATTATTTCCATCATGTGACGCATGTGACGCGGGCATGTTGTTATTCTGCCCAGATTCCCTGGCACTCCAGCTGGCTGAAGTGCTGGTGACAGGCAACCATCTCTCAGCACCCCTCCAGGGACCGCTGTACTGCAGGTGCCTCACCCAAAAACAGACCTCCAGTGGCAGCCTACAGGATCTAGCAGTAGTTGTGCCTGGTTTGGAGGCTGCTTTGTTTACGTCACTTCCTCTCCTTCTGTGGCCTACCTTCTACCTTTCTGAAGGCAATACTTCCTCCACACCCTCCCGACCAATCACCTTCATACTGCGGTCCAGCTCAGAGTTGGATGCTCAGAGAACCTAACCTGTGAGGTGCGAATTAAAAGGTGCGTATTACAATTATCAGCATTTTAGAGTCCAGTCTCTACTAAAAAAGCTTCGCCTTGCTATATTCCCCATTTCATCTTTCTGGCAATGAAGCAAAATCCAGTGTAATTGGGCACCTTATCCTCCTGGCATGAAGTGAAACCCTGGTTTGATTTGGTGAGGACAAGCATCCGACTGCCCTGGGCTAGCTGTTTCCTTTCACGAGACGGAGCAGTGCCGGCCCTTGTTACTTTCCGTTGTACATGAGCTCAACCCTTGCGAACAGCTCGGGATCTGGCATGTGACAGCTGAACAGACAGTGTTCACCAGATGATTCTCAATTCTTCGTCTGTGCACATGCTTTAACAGAAGCTGAACTGGTGATGAAAACCCAGCACAAGGTGCCAGAGTTCACACAAATGAAAATAGCGCCTGCGTTTGGAGGTCCTGAAGCTGATGGGAGCCATCATTTAGTGTTTCCGTCCAATGTGTGGCCGAAGTTCGTCTTTGGCTGTCTCTATTACTGGGCAAACTCTCAAGGTGGCTGTTTCAGGAGTCCATCCCTCCAGCCAAGCAAAGTCAAGATTGGGAGGAAAGAAACTTTCCGGGGAAACACCAGACTCAAATCTCTCAGGACCAGTCTTGGTCATGTACTCACTTCTGAGCCAATGATAGTAGACGGAAGAAACATGTGACCGTCACACACAGTGATCTGGTACTCTTCCTCGGAAGGTAGGGAAGCATTAACCCCGACAGATGCTCACAGAGGGTTGGGAAGAATGAGATACAAAAATAACTTGAAATCTGACTCAGAGAGTATGTACAGGTCAGGCCAGGCAACAGATGTCCAACGACTGTGTGTTAGGACTGTGTGCAAAGGAAGGAGCATATGGCCATTAAAGAGTACACTGCAGACGTATGTGTGGTCCTAGGAACCAGAGAGATGAGAGAATGGACTTTCCACTTTTCAAAGTTAGTGAGAAACTTCTACCCTCGTTTTCTCCATACGAACACATTTCAGCATTTGCTCCCAAGTTATCAATCACACATCTGTCCATAGGACAGTGTGTCTGTGTGTGTGCATGTATATACATGTGTATGTATGTATATGCAAATGAGGTCTGTGTCTGTATATTTGTGAATTTGTGGTTTGTATCTGAGCCTATGCTTGTATGTGTCTTAGGGTCACTATGCTGTGATGAAACATCATGACAACAAGCAGCTTGGGGGACAAAGAGTTTACTTTATATTCACTTCCCATCACAGTCCACGTGGAAGAAGTCAGGACAGGAACTCAAGAAGGGCAGGAAACAGGAGGCAGGAGCTGATGCAAAGGCCCTAGAGGGGTGCTGCTTGGCTTGCTCCCTCGCAGACTGCTTAGCCTTAGAGCATCCTGGACCACCAGTCTGGGGCTGACACCACCTACAGTGAGCTGGACCCTCCCCGCTACATCAATTACCAATCAAGAAAATGAACCACAGGCCTGTGTGAAGGCCAGTCTGGTGCCTTTCGGGCCTCCGTCTTCCCAAATGACTCTAGGTAATGTCAAGATGACGTTGAACTAGCCAGCACATTATGTGTGTATATGTGTGCATGGATGTGTATATATGTGGTTTTGTATGAAGGTCTATTTGTGTGTGTGTGTGAGTGTGTGTATGTGCTGTGTGTGTTCACACCTGCATCTTGAGAAGGTTGAAAGGGTATTAAATTACATTCTTTTTAAATGGAGGACCTTCTGTAACTGTGTCTGTGCTCATTGTTCCCTGTCTGGCTTTCCTTAGAGTTAAAAACTGGAGACATGCGAAGTTTCCCTCACTCCTGCAGGCAGAGTAGACTGCTGCACAGCAGGCAGCGGCACCGGTGGAGAGGGTTTCTGTACTCAATGTTTAGGACCCCTGGACTCAGCAAAGCTCTGAGGATGTTTTCCAGGGACTTAATGTGCTCATCATCCTGAGGGTTCCAGGAAGGGGACTAGGAATGACAGACTTTCCTGGTCTTACTGTTTTCCTCGAACACTAAGCCCTTTCAGGGATGTGAATTCACAGGGCAAGTGTGTGAAGAAATATTTTGGGTTGTCTCTCCAGTACCATATTTCAAAACATTTGACAATTCTAATTTTGGAGTTTGATTGTCACATCATCGGGGCTGTCAGTAACAGAAACTGATGACTGTTTTTATTTAGCAGACACTGGGCGTGCGTGGGCACAGCTATACAACAAACAGCTTCTTCTCGAGGAGTTTTTCAGAGGGTTTGTGGGAGCGTCAGCGTAAACTCAGAAGGTAGCATCCAGGTCCAGGTTCTTGGGACGTGGCTCTGGGTCCCCAGTATCACTAAGTTTCCAACTTCCCCTCTTCTGCTTTGCCTCCCAGGCCGCCGACACCTGCACCGGCTCCTGCCCCCACCCTTTGTTTTCTCTGTTCCCTCAGCCTGAAACACCTTTCTCTGCAGCTCACAAGATCACCCACAGTCCACTCACCCCCGCCCTTGCCCAGGTCCTGTTTGCCAGATTATAGTTGTGTGTGTGTGTGGGGGGGGGATCAGCACACTGTTAAAGAGAGAGGAAGAGTATCTAACCGTGTGTGTTTTTCGGTGGTTACTGTTTGAGAATCCAATCTAGTTTCAGATCTGTTGAGCATATGAAGGTTCCTGGGGCCCTTGTCTATGCATTGCACCCCCTTGCACCCCTTTCTCTGGCCCAGAGAGAGGCTAAAGCACACTTGGGAAGTGATGAGCTCTAACTGATGTAGCAGGGTTTCCTCTGTGTGGCTCAATTTCTTTACTTATAAAATATCTGACTCAGAAAAGGCCAGCAATCCCCGTGTTCACCCCAGTCATCTGGGAAAGCTAATTTAAAAATATACTTTCCTACTAGGCCTCTGAAGAATGCAGATTACCTCTGAAGATGGGCTTAGAACTTTGCAGGCTTAGAATTATTTATTTCTTTGTTTGCATGCACACATAGAGGTGTACATTTGGCATGGCATGCATTTGAAGGTGAGAGGACAATTTATTTTTATGGTCAGAGGACAATTTATGGGGCTCAATCCTCTCTTTTCATCTTGTCGAAGCACAGTCTCTCTCGTGTCTCCCACAGTGTGTATTCTTTAGTCTGGCCAGAGAGCTTCCAATAGAGTTCCCCATCTCCACCTCCACATCACTGTAGGAATGCTGGGGTTACAGATGTGTACCAAGTGACAGAGAGAGATTGGGAGAGAGGTTCAGAGATCAAACCCAAGTTGTCAGGTTTGTGCAGCATGTATTTTTACCTCCTGAGCCATCTCGCCAGCCCTAGAAGCTGGGCTTTTAACCAGTCCACCCACATGTGATAACACTGAGCTCACTATCTCTGCAGTAATTCCTCCAAACAAAACACTGATAAATGTCCCAAAACTGCTGAGCTCACAGGATTCTCTGTGTATGCCCTCCCTGCTTCCGTGGTTGTGCTGGAACTGTCAATCACAGGGTTCCACCCTTGATCCAATCTTACACAATCACAGCAGCATGCCTAAGGTCACCAGGAAGTCACATGACCAAGCCAAGCCAACCAGAGTTCTTCTCTGGGACTTTGCCTTTGCAGCTAGAGGAGACATACCCTGTTCTCTGGAACTGTGGAGCTTGGAGGTCCCTAACCAGAACTTTGAGGTACTGTGGGCCCTAGAAACAACCTGCTTGCAGCAGGAGACTGTAGCATGCACAGATAAGAGGCTAAAATGTGATGAGACTTCAGACCATTCCAGTGGCCTCCCATTTCTTATGCCCAAGAACTTTCCAAATTACCTGTCTGTTATGTGAGCTTCCCTCCACCTGTTTCTAAGAACCACCAAGCCCATTTTGCATAAACCAGCTCAAGGCAGTCTCTATTTCTTGTAACCAAGAGCCCTGTGGGCACAGAGCTTGTGCTTGTAGCCACTGTTCAAACTCTGCTCAGAGAGACCCTGATCTGGACCAGGCCCGGCAACTGTGAAAGCCTCAGCCTCTTTGCTCACCCTCAGCGATTTCTTTTTCTCCTTGCTGTGTTCATGCTACTTCTTTTTGCTTTCTGGCCATCATTTGCTGCCATGCTCCTCCCATCTGTAATGTATGAATGACTCTTCTAACTGGAGCGAAGCACCATGGTCAGGGCTACTTACAGAAGAAGGCACTTGATTGGGCTTACATACAGTTCCAGAGGGTTAGAGTAAGTGATGGCAAATAAATAAATAAATAAATAAATAAATAAATAAATAAATAAGGCGTGGGACAGCTGAGAGCTTACATCTCCAATAGCAAACAGGAAATAAAGAGCACACTGGGGACTCCAGGAGTCTTTTCAAACCTCAAAGCTGGCCTGGAGTAACACATTATTCTTCAACAAGGCCATACCCCCTAATCCTTCCCAAACAGTTGTACCAACTGAAGACCAAGTAAGTATTCAAATATATGAGCTGTGGGGCCCATTATCATCCAAAACCACCACATACCCTAAGCCTTTGTGATGCTTTCTTGTCCTCAATAGTTCTGGTTCTGTGCCTTCATATTAGACATTCCTTGAAGGCAGAGAATATGAGTTAGGAAAACAAACAAACAAACACTCTTGATTATTTATCATTTGGGTCACAAGAATGATCAAGAAGTGTGTTGAATCTTAAGATGGATTGACTCTTAAGGTGGAAGGGTCTGGATTCCCATCTCAGTTTTGCCAACTTTGACATGGGATTTGAACCCCAGAAAGAAGGTCATCAGCTCCAGAATCCAGTTGTCATAGGGTGACGTCTCTATAGGGAGGGCCCCCAGAGACCTTCCTATTCAGTGGAGATAATGTGAAGGAAGCATGTAGCCTCTTGTATAAGCAACCACATCTGCCCAGCAGCAGGCAGGATCCCAAAGGGAAAAGGAGGCCTCATTTATAAGCCTGGCACACCGTCTGTAAGTGAAAGTCATTAACCTTGATTCCCTTACCTCAGTTCTCTGGAACACCAGAAGTGATGGAGGCTGCCCTCCCAGGATGCAAAGCTCAGGCCTCCAAGTGATAAAGTGCTCACAGCTCTCTCAAGACACTGCCTGAGAGCAATCATTTTGCCTGGCTTTCTGCCCCAGCTACGAGGAGCCCTCACCCAGAGGGGCTGCGTCTCATAGTGGGGAAGCAGAAACAGAGTCCTAATGCGAACCAGGGACCTGGTCCCTGCCCTCAGCAAGTCTGGATTCTGCTTGAGGACACAGCTCACATCTGTGTGTGAAAACCACTTTGGAATATTTATGAAGCTGCCTTGTGTCCCTTGCAGACAAACAGTGCACAGGATACTGACAGAAACAACCTACCTCACAGCAGAAAGGGACCTAATGTGTTAGCCAGTCTGGGGGTCACGAAATCAAGGTTCATGGGCTACCTTTGATCTGGAGTTATTTGGTGCACACAATGTCATTATTGTTGTTATTAAATATATTTGTTTTATCTTACATGGATGGATGTTTTGCCTGCATGCATGTTTTGTGTATTACATGCATGACTGATAACCATGGAGGTCAGAAGAAGACATCACATCCATTGTCACTACAGTAATGGATGATTATGAGCTTCCATGTGGGGGCAGGGACCCAAGCCTGGGCCCTTTGCAAGAGTACCAAGTGCTCTTAACCACTGAGCCATCTCTCTGAATCCTTTCTTCTTCTTCTTTTCCCTGTAGGCTAACCTTTAAACTTGAAGAGAATTCATATAACACACAAGTTTCCCATAGAAAAGACAAGCAACCTGGCAACCTCAAAAGCTCATATTCCTTCCTGACGACAACTGGATAGACCTAAGATGTCTAGTCAACGTAGAACTCAATCTGGTCTGCAGTTTGGACCCCTCACTGTCCATCACTCTACTGCCAATCACAATTGCATGTGTATTGATGCCTGCAGAGTATTGTTCCCCTCAGAGTTCAAAATTAACTTTCCATCTAATTCTTTTTAAATACCTCATTTATTCTTTGAAAACCTCACGTATTTAAACAGTGTATTTTGATTGTATCCATTCACCACTACCTCCCTCCATCTGCTTTTGTTGCCCTTCACTCCACCTCATTCTCAACTTCATAACCTCCTTATTGTGTTGTTATTAATAACTCCCTTGGTAAAATGTGTGTTGACCATATAAGCATAGGAGGGGAGCCAATGTGGAAGAGGAGGCAGAGGTAAGATCTGGCAGGTGAGGCGGAAAGCTGTGGAATGCCAGGCTCCTGGAAATCACTCATCAATGTACAGCAGCTGTGCTGGCCTGCCCACAATCGAGCCAGTCAAAATTCCATCGTGGACGGAAAGCGGTCCCCAAGGTCCCACCCCTAACTGAGGAGCTATTGGCAGACCGTGCCTGCTGAATCTCCCACTTAAATCATTTATTTTGGGTATTAAGCTTCCAAAAACGTGGTGCCTGGTGAAATTCTGTGGCATTGAGGTTCAGCGAAAGGAAGAGACCAATGCCTGGCACCTTGCAGTGATCTCAGAGTTGAGTACAAGTCAAGAGGAACTGACTCTGAAACCCATCATCCGCACTGTGTAACTCTATCCTTATAGGATTGTTTCAGCCCTCTGAGCCTCAAATGACCCAATCCATAAAGTGGGCACAAGAAAAGCCACCTGATGTCATGATGCAGATGAGATGGCATAATTTTGTAAGTACTCTGTGTAGTGTATCTATTGGCATGGGGCTCTCATTTTGTCTTTCCTCGATCTCCATAGGCCCTGCTGTTGGATTGGCTAAATCTCTGCAGTGACAGAGAAGTATTTTGTCTCACCTCCTGTCTGTGTAACTGGTGTCCTCCGGCCTGCATTCCACTGATGTCTCTTCCAGGGCATGGCTTTGCTGTGCATGTCCTCTTCAGTCTTCAATCAAAGTAAAAAGAAAATTAAAAAAAGAAAAGGAAACAATTTTTACAGTGAAAAATAACCATCATAGATGATAACTTCCACATCATGCTGCTATGACATGCAAAGTACGGTGCAAGATACACCCTCATGTGCATTTGAACTTCACAATCACTGTAGCAGATGACTATGAGATGTTTGTGGTTGAGGAGAAAATCACCCCCAAATTTATGTTCTTCAAAATGGCAATAAATATTTGCTCCCTCATGCAGAGTGTTTGATCAGGAACTCAGAAATGGCTGAGGTGAGTGGGACCAGCAGAGGCTGTCTTACTGGGTGGCAGTCATCTGAGGCTTTGGAGGGATGGTCCAAAGCATTTCACACACCTGTTGGTCAAGGTGGTTTTGGCTGCTGACAGGAAGCTCCATGCTTTGCCATGTGGACCTCTGGATGAGGCTGCTTGGTGGCCAATGTAGACTGCTCCAAAGGAATATCCTCTGCAGAGCTGTCCCCACCCATCATTTCAATGGTATGATCTTGTTTGTGCATGTCTATCTTAGTCACTGCCAAAGATGACCCCCTAAGATCCCAAGGACAACTTTTTTTTCAAGGTAAAGATTTACAACACAGTAGTTGCTGTTGCTAAATTTATTACAGGAAGTGTACTTCCAAGGGCTGTATGATTCTTCCAACTGTTAGTAGGTGATGACACAGGTGAAGTCAAGGGTTGAGGGAACATTCAGGGTTTCTGCAAGCAAAGGGCAAAGAGCCTCAGATACGTTCCCTGGAAAGTGACCAAGCTGACGAGTTGCTAGGCAGATGACACTGAGGACAACTTTTTTTTTGCTTTTTTAATTTATTTTTTATATTAATCACAGGTTATGTACTTTGTATCCCAGCTGTAGCCCCCTCCCTTCTTCCCTCCCAATCCCACCATCTCTCCCTCATCTCCTCCCTGCCTCTTTGCAAGCCCACTGATATGGGAGGACCTCGTCCCCTTCCATCTGACCCTAGCTTATCAGGTCTCTTCAGGACTGGCTGCAATGTCCTC
>CM053766.1:110781474-110814072 GCA_028658305.1 Pachyuromys duprasi
CCGAAGGTTTGGTTATGAGTCTTAATATCTGCTTTGATACACTGCTAGGTAGAGTCTTTCAGAGGCCCTCTGTGATAGGCTCCTGTCCTGTTACTTGTTTTCTCTTACATCCAATGTCCATCCCATTTGTCTTTCTCAGTGTGGATTGCCCATCTTACCCCTGGTCCTCTTTCTTGTTTGTCTTCTTTAGGTGTATAGATTTCAGTATGTTTATCCTATCTTATAGGTCTATATAAGTGAATATATACCATGTGTGTCTTTCTGCTTTTGGGATACCTCACTCAGGATGATCGTTTCTAAGTCCCACCATTTGCCTGCAAATTTCATGATTTCCTTGTTTTTAATTGCTGTGTAGTATTCCATTGTGTAAAAGTACCACAATTTCTGTATCCATTCCTCAACTGAGGGACATCTGGGTTGTTTCCAGGTTCTGGCTATTACAAATAAAGCTGCTACAAACATGGTTGAGCAAATGGAGGACAACTTTTGAGGTTAAATATGATCTATTGCCCCAATGTTAAAAAATGGCTGGGATGCCAAAATGGCTCAGTTGGCAGAATACATGCAATCTACACATAAAGATTCAAATCTGATCCCCCAGAAACCAAATAGACATTGATATCTGCCTTCTACAAGCATGTGCACACATGTGCACACTCACTCCCCCATAGGTACACATACACACCAGCACGTATACACACACTAATTAATTATTTAAGGTGAAGCAAGGTTTAGATAGATTACATAGCTTCTCATACACATAAGATTGATGGGGTTGGGGTTCAGGCTCAGTTTCATTTAAATATGCACCTGCAGGCCCTGGGCCACTCAGGCACAGTATCCCCCAAATTCTCAAAACTACAAAGCATTGAGAGGCCAGTTTCATTATTTAGAAGATTTAGGAATGGGTGTTATTTTGCTGATAGGCAAGAGGCTATTCACCTGCTCATCCATTCACTTATCTTAAATATCCATGGGAAATCTTCATTTTTGTTGGTCCCGGAAGTAAGTTGCACCACTGAAACTACTCAGCTAGTGAATGGTGGAGTGGGACAGACATGATTCCTGGTGGCACAATGCTTTCTTGCCACCTCTAAGGTTGTTTTGAAGCTATTGAGTAAGCTCCAGAGCATCTTGGTGGAGCCCGGAAAAGCGATGTGACTTCTCGCTGGCTGAAGAGCAGCTGCAGTAAGTACCAGCTCCCTCCTTCAAAATGGCTCTGAGCCCTGGAACAGACAAGCATCCAGACCTGTGGGGGAAACTCATCTGGAGCTGTGAGTCAGATCTCAGGGTCACTAGCTCTGCGGCCAAGCAGGTGCCATGCCTTAGAAAAGTATTAGGCAGGCTGGAGGAACGATGCTGAAACCACTTAGTTAATAGGGAGATGCAAACCACACATACACACACCAGAAAATATAAGTGTTGGCAACATTGTAGAGAAACTGGACACTCATGTGCTGTAACCATAAGTAGACAGTGGTGAAGCTCCAATAGAAAAGTGTACGGTGAGGGACTGGAGGGACAACTCAATGGTAAAGAGGTCGAGCAGTGAAGAGTCACTTAGTACTCTTACAGAGGACCTGAGTTTGGTTTCCAGTACCCACATCAGGTGACTCATAACCTCCTGTAACTCTAGCTCCAGGGGACCTGATGCCTTCTTCTGGCTACCATGCGCAACTGCACTCACATGTATACAGCCATCAGCTCTGCAGTCAAGCATATCCCATGCATTAGTAAAGTACAGGGAAGCCTGGGAAAAGATGCTGAAGCCACTTAACAAACAAGAAAATGCAAACCACAGACAGACACACATCCACCAAAATGAAAAATCGTTTAAAAAAAAAAGAAAGAAAAATTCAAAATAGAATCACTATGTATGTGGCCCAGCGATTCTACTCGTGAGTACATACTTAAAAGCCTTGTACATAGGGTTCTGAAGGAGGTATCCATACCTCCACAGCATCCTTCTCCACTCCAGCTAAAATGTAGAAGCAGCTGAAGGGTGTACAGGGAAACGGAACATGGCACGAGCATACTGTGCAGCAGCGGCTTTGAGAAGCCAGGGAGTTCTGTCACATAATACGGACAAGCCTTACTATGATCAATTGCTGTAGAATACTTGTTTACCTGGAGTGTTACTTAAGTTCACCGACAAGGAGTAACTTGCCGGGGACTTGGGGAAAGGGGAATGGAGATTTCACATTCAAGTACTGGATTCTGGCTTTAAGAGACGAAGAAGTCTGGAGAAGGGCCTTGTTGCTGGCTGGACATGAGTGGGATGCAGTTCCTATCGCTAAACAAATGCTTGCTGTGTGGACTTTACCACAGTGAAAAAGACGTTTCATTTGTGTCCTTTGGTTTCATGATGGAGACTGCCCTGCTTCCGGGGGGGGGGGAACTAGGGAATGGAAAGCACTCTGTCACTTGCACAGGACCCAAAGCTGGGAGGAGGCAGGGGTGGGGGTGTCACATGGGAGAAATCCTTTCTCCGAAAAGATGAAAGTTTGCTTGCCCTTGCTCCTGAACTTGCTACCACGGGGGAGACCCAGGAACCATTTTCAGTCACTGCACCACACCAGGACAGCAACTCATCAGCTACTGCATGCCTCCGGGAGACAGGTGGCTTTTACGGTCTGACATGAAGCTGGGAGGAGGAAAGGCTGAGGCTGTGAGCTCCTTGACTGCGCACAGAGGAAGCCAGAGCAGCTGTCTGCTGGTAGGGCAGCTCTCTCTGGACAGCATTGCAGGTGGGCTTTGGAGGCACAGTGGGGGTAACTGTCTAGTCTGGGAACGTAGAGAGAGATGTTTATGGTGCAGCTGATGTTTTCCTGCACCAGCTAGGCCAGATACCCTCAGAATTAAAAACATTAGCTCCCAAGGTACTGGGAATTATTTTTGTTTAATTTGTGGGCGAGGGGATGATGCATGTAGCAGAATTGCTGTTGGGTGGGAGAGAGGAGCTAGGAGCTGACTGGGGGACATTCTCCCTCCCTTGCTTTCTGAGTTCCTTGCTCGTACATGTCACCTGCAGCTTCTCACTGGGAGAAGTGACACTTTAATTCCGAGCCTGCGAATAGGAAGCCACTTTAGACTTAATGGGAAGTGACCAGGGAACATGCCGGATTAACCAAGGGAGATTGTAAAGTGCTGGGTAAATATCAGCTGCTGGTCCGGCGGGGAGGAAAGGAACTCCAGCCAGTCCACAAGCAGCACTGACTCCCAGAGGCCCCAGAATCGGACACTTGCTGTTTAAGGAGGACAGGATGATTCTGGGAGCTTCCAGTACTTTCTGAACAAGTGGGTCTTACTGGTGTACAGGGGTCACCCTACAGTCTTGAAAGAAAAGGAGAAAATTTTATTTGCAGAGGATTTGTGACTGAGGATCTGGGGGTGATGTTTCGATACTCTGTGGGCTAACACACCGGGCTACAGGAGTCTCCCGCTGGAGTCTGACACTGTCCTAAGTGAACCTCAGTTTGCCACTTGGCTCTTTACTCCTCAAGCTCACCATGTTCAAGAACTTATAGTACCCACCTTGTGGATCTGTTGAGAGAATTACAAAGATTTGGCCAGATGGTTTCTGTAATAACTGCTCAACTCACAAGCAGCCATAGAAATACATCAATGGACAGGCATGACAGTGTAATAAAACTTTATTTACAAACCATTCGCAGGCTGCTGGATTGGCCTTGTGGTTATAGTGCACAGACTCCTGTCTTATAGAAGTTTAGATAATTCTTCTTGAATTCTGGGTCACTTTTTACCTTTTATAAAACACAAAAATTTCTATGGTGTTTTACTTATTTGTCTCCTACGCATGCCACAGAAACATGTGGAGGTCAGGTGACAACTTGCAGGGTTCAGCTGTCTCTTTTGCTGTGAGGATTCCAGAAATTAATCAGGTCATCAGGTTTGGCATCATATACCTTTATTCACTGAGTCATCTAACCAACCCACTTTTTAACCCTTTAAAGGAAGATTGACTGATGATTGATTGACTGAATTTTATTTCGTGTGTGTTGTGTCTTCCTGCACGTATATTTGTATCTGCTGCTTGAGGAAGCCAGAGAAGAGGGTACCAGAGCCCATAGAATTGAAGTTACAGACAGTAGTGAGTCTCCTTGTGGATGCAGGGAACTGAACCAGGGTCCTCTTCAAGAGCAGCCAGTGCTCTTAACCCCCAAGCCATCTTACCAGCCTTTAGTTTTTTACTTTTTTAAAGGTTTTAAACACGCTGGCAAAGGTGTCTGATCTCTCCGGGCTGGGCCTTTTTAACCTTCTTGGACACGGAATACATTCTGGAAACACCTTTGTGTGTCCCCAACTTCCCCTAAATGAAGAACTTGTTGAACCCCTCCTGACTAGAAGAACTTGATGGATGCTTCAGAGCAGGAGAAATGATTCAAGGCACGAGGCACACAGTGCTAAAGACCAAGGCTGTTTCCTCCTATGTACAGTGGCAACAGGCTGTGCTTCCAGGCTGTAGTGAGGTGGTTGTCTGAGAGCCGGTTATTCAGACAGAGCTGCTCTGGGTACCCTGGCTCCTTTTCCTGCCAAAGTGATACAGTGTTCTGATAAACAGAAATCAGAGGAGAAGGATTCTGTTGGCTTACAGTTCTCAGGTCACGGAGGTCAAGGCAGGAGGAGCTTGAAGTAGCTGTTGAGATGGTGTCCACAGTCGGGAAGCTAAGAGGGGTGGATGAATTTGTGCTCAGCATAATTGCCCCACTTGCAGTGAAGACCCCAATCTGAGAATGCACACATCCACAATGGGGAGGGTCTTCCTACCTCAGTTACTCCCATTAGGATTACCCCTCCAGGCCAGTCGCCTAGGTGACTCTAGAACCTGTCAGCTTGATAACACCACCCACCACACCCAGTGCCTTCAGCATCTTCTGTCTCCATCTCTTCAATCCCAGCCCTGGGCTCTCTCTGCCCTGATCTCTCTAGAGAGGGTACCATGGAGATTTTAACATAGAATTTGTGTGCTGCGAAGGCTCATCATGTCCTCTGGGATGCTGAAAAACACCCAGGCTTTCCAGTTCCTCCTGCCCCCATCCATTGAGGCAACAACAACAAAATGGCTGCAGGGGTTCCCAAATGTCCCCCAGAATGTGAAATCTCTCTCTTTCTCCTGGTTAAAAAAATAACATTACATCAGAACAAACCTAATATAGATGAGGGGAAATGTTTAATGCAGAGGGAGTTTTGCAGATGTCTGGTGCTATCTCTACTACAGACACATGGAGAAATAAATATCCTTTTATAGAGACTCCAAAGGGGAAAAATATAGTGGCTTTGCCTCCAGCAGCCTCAGTTTCCCCATTTGTACCTTGGGGTAAAAATTGCTAACACTTTCAGTGTCATACTGAAGCATAAATGGGTGGCTAACCTCACAGTAAATACGGAAGCATCTTAATGCCAACCTCAGAACACTGTTTTGACCATTGTACTGGGGACAGGATACTCATCCCTTTGCCTCTGGAATTTCAGGCTGTGATACTCACAGCACGGCTCATAAGCAGGAAGAGATGCACTGGCTTTGATCTTCTGATGTGTTTTCTTTGGACTTCGATGAGATTTAAATGTGTTTGAATCCATAGCTTGCATTTTAACAGAAGCTTTGGCTTCAAACTCCACATCTGTAGCTGTCTTCGGAAAGCCAGTGCTGAGGCAAGCTGCTGTCTGAAGCTAGAAATGCAATCCGCTCCCCCCCCCCCCGCCACACACACATTTTAAGGATGTGTGTGTTCACCTGTCCCCCTGAAGCTTCACCAAGCTCTTCTTCTCCCTGGCGACTGAATGTATGTGAAGTGGAAACCTTGCCATCTGGAATTCTTTCATCAAGGACCTTAGAACTGGTGTTCTCCCCCCAGACTATGAGTTTCTCAGAGCCAAAAGGCTTTCCAACCTCTGCGGGTGGGTCACAGCCATGTCCCCTCCACAACCTCGATGTTCCTTTGACTTCGGAAGTCTTCACAAAGGTCTGGGCACAGCTGTCTCTGAGCTATGGTGCAGTTTTGGGTCCTGTGCAGGTCTGGGACTTTGGGTCCTCCAATCCTGTTATCTGTTCCCATTCTTCTGACTCATGCCCTTCCTCAATCCAATCTCCCCCCAGCAAAACCAGAGCAGGCAGCTTCTCAGCAACCGTTTATCAGACACAAGGAAATAACAGCTTTTAACCACGGCTCTCACACTTGAAGACAGTGATCAGATTCTAAACCGTTTCCAGAAGTGCCCCTTGGGGCCCAGGGGAGACGTGGTTTCCATGATAACCAGTCCTCGCTATCTCCCGTCTCCAGGTTCTGAGAAGGGACAAAAATCTCGCTGCCGGATACTGCTAGAGAAAAATTAACCACAACCCCAGAAGGAATGACATAACAGACAACAGCACCACCATGATGGGCACATGCACTCCACTGTGTTGATAGCGACTGCAGCTGTAACAGCCTCTTGGATCTGTTCCCTCCAGGCATCTCTTCCAGGCAGAGCTGGTCCAGTGTAAGTAAGGCAGGGGATATGGGAGAACAAAGATGAAAGACATTTTATTTTGCTACGGATTTCAGGTTGTTCTTCAGGCCATCTTGGGTTTTAAATACTTTCCTGGGAAGAGAGAGCCAGCAGGATGGCTCAGTGAGTAAAGGAGCTTGCTGCCAAACCTGATAACCTGAGATTGATCCCCGCTCTGAGTCTAACACAGTGGAGAAAGAATTGAGTTCTCCAAGTTGTCCTCCAACCTCTATGTATACACTGTGGCACACACATATACTCTCACACATGGATGGATGGATGGATGGATGGATGGATGGATGGATGGATGGATGGATGGATAAAAACAAATAATAAAATACAATAGAAGATTAAACAACTAAAGAGAAAAAATTAAACTAAGAAAAGTAAGGGGACAGAGAAAATGTTTTTTTAGATCCATAAAAGATGGTACACACAGACCATTGGGCATGGTGTTATATGCTTACAACTTAGCACTCAAACAGCTGAGGCAGGAGGCTCACAAGTTCAAGGTTAGCCTGAGTTACAGTGTCTGCCTCCATCTCAGAAAGAAACAGAGAAAGATGATACGCAAATTACCCATTTCTCATGTTCCTAGAACACTCTGCATCCGTGATAACACTTCACTATTACCATTATCTCATTGGCTCTGTTGCGGAGGCACGGGAGTAATGAATAGCTGCCGGGCATTTATAGCAGGTCTGTCATCAGACCTGCTTCTCACAGCTGTCTGACCCAGGGGTGACCATTCCCATTTTAGGGATCCAAGGAGGCTGTTCTGGTTAAATGGCTTGTCTCATGTCACAAAGCCAGTCTGGGGCAGAACTTGAACTAACATTAAGCTTCAAACCTGAAGGAACAACAAGAGAGACAGACAGACAGACAGACACATCCACTACCCTGATATAATCACTGCATACTCCATATATGCTTCTAACCATCACACTCATGCACCCCAATACCAGGCATATGTTAAACAGCCACAGCAAGTGGATTGAAGACCCACAGAAAGTGGCATCTCACACACCACACTATACTCACTCACTTGACCTTGGGTAGAGCTCAGGGTTAAGTTTATAGAGAGGTGTTCAGGGGTACATGAATTTTAAAAGGCAAATGATATACCTACCTTGACTTTCATTGTATTCTCTGGATGTAGGGTAGCATCAGAAATATAACAAACACTCAGTAGGTACTGCTGGGATAATGATAACCCAATGGGTACCACAAATGATTGTATCTCTGTTGATGGGGTTTCTACTAAGGTAAATAGATGTGCCTTTCCTGTGATCATTTGTTTGACTGGCTTCCTCTGTCTGCGGTTTGGGAACAGCCAAGCTGACTCTGGGATGATATCTGTACTAATTTGCACCAAACAGGGGCTGCTACAGTGTCTTAGTTAGGGCTACTACTGCTATGATGAAACAGCACGACCAAAAGCAAGTTGGGGAAGAAAGGGTTTATTTGGCTTACACTTCTGCATCCACAGTCCATCACTGAAGGAAGTCAGGACAGGAACTGAGGCAGGGCAGGAACCTGGAAGCAGGAGCTGATGCAGAGGCCATGGAGGGTGCTGCTCACTGGCTTTCCCCTTATGGCTTGTTAAGCATGCTTTCTTACAGAGCCCAGGATCTTCTGCCCAGGGACAGCCCTGCCGACAGCAGTGCTACCAATCACTAATTAAGAAAATGCCCTACAGATTTGCTTACAACCCAATCCCATGGAGACTTTTTCTTAATTGATGTTCCCTCCTCTCAGATGACTTTAGCTTGTGTCAAGCTCACATAAAAACATCCAGAACATATACAGTAAAGCGCTACAGATTTGGTGTAGAGCTTAAACAGCAGAAAGTTGTGTTTTCTCAAAGTTCTGAATGCTGGAAGACCAAAGTCCCTAACATGGTTGGTCTCTTCTGATGTCTTTCTCCCAGGCTTGCAAGAGATAACACAAAATCATCTCTGTGTGTGGCTGTGTCTGGTGTGTCTATTTTTTGTCCTAATGGACTCATCTTCCATAAGGACACTGATCTTCTTAGATTAAGGAACACTCTGATGGCCCTATGTTAATGTAACTGCCTCTTGGATGTCCTGTCTTCAGACATACACTAAAGTGGTATCAGGACTTCAACACACAAACTTTTAGGGTGTCTTACTTTGTTTTCTGTTGCTGTATATGAGGACTGTGAACTGGAAAAAAATCTAAAGAAGGCAGGTTTATTGTAATCCTGTTTTTATTATTGTTATCATTTTGTTATTATTGTTATTATTATTTTCTAATTATTATCATTAGACTGTGGCCGGAAGAGCAACTCCTTTCACTTTTTTTGCACCAGTTCTGTCCCTGGATGATTAGAGGGTATCCCCCTGAGTGGAAAACTGACCTTCTCCACTCATTGGTCAACCAACTCAATGTCCAGTCTCTCCAGAACTCACAGACAAGTCTGAGAAAGTCCAGCCATTCCAAACAACCATGCCTCCCTTTCAGCAAAGAAGTAGGCTCCATGATCACTGAGTCAACCAAAATAATTATTTACCAGCTACCTGAACACTTCTTAATTCAGTCAAACTGACGCTTAAAATAAACACCGTCTCTGTGTGCTCATGTGTGTTTTTCTCTGTGTGTGTGTATGCACATACATGCGGAGGGTAGAAGCCAACTCCAGGTGCCACATGTTTTTTGCTCACTGCCCACCTATTTTTCTTCATGTTGTTTTGTTTGAGACAAAGTCTCTCAACCTAGGGCTCTCCAAGTGGACCAGCAAGTCCCAAGGATCGGCCCATCTCTGCCTCCCTAGATGTGGGATTACAACTGTGTGCTAATACACAGGGGTTTCATCAGACAAGCTTACAAACCAAGTATTTTACTAATTAACAATGTCACCCATATGTTGTCCATTCTGTTCATGGTTCTAACTTTAGAGCCTAGAACAAGGCTAGCATACTTGGTGAATGAATGAATGAATGAATGAATGAATGAATGAATGAATGAATGAATGTGCAAATTGGGCTACTCCTATGGCTCCCATCTAGAGGAGACAGGGCTGCCCATTAAAACACCTTCCCTGGGTAGTGGAATCCTCTATGATGCCCCATGTGTGGGAGCTCTTTGGGGCTACCCATGTACTCCAAGTATTAGCATGCCAGGACCAAATAATATATACACTAAAATAGCTTGTATGACTACAAAAATGCAACATTCTCAGCCCCACCTCCAAATACACTGAATACAATTTGTGGATGCAGGCTCCCAGGCATCTTACAGCACATTCTGAATCTCACATTTCCTCGGAAAACCCTGAGACACCCGTGAAAAGCAAACACTGGAAACTGGAGTCATAATTTAATTTAATTTAATCCAGTATTTTTGTGACCAGCCTCCTGGGAGTGTTCTCACCATTTATCTTAGGAGTTTGATTTCCTCCCACCCATTTGTACAGGTGATGTCATGTAGATATTGCCTCTGTTTCCTGACACTGGATCTAGGGAAGGTATTAGAGCACCAACAGGGTGTATGAGGCTCAGGCCTTCTGGGGTTTCTGTTTTAAAGTCTTGAGTAAGTATAGGAAGTAGGCATGAGAGAAGTGCTTCCCATGTCAAGGTATGTGATCAGAAGGCAAAGGTCCCAGGGGTTGATTGATGTCCTTGCTCTTGTCCATGAATGCCCTTTCAGCCCTACCCCTGCTGCGAATTTGCAATGTCGGTAGTTGCACTATGCTGGGAGGGTGCTAAAGTTGAAGATATGCCTCTTGGGAAAGATTATTTCTTCTTCATTGCCTTAGAAGTGTTTTGAACCTTGGGCTGGTGAGGTGGGGAAGGGTATTTATTCCCTGTGTGAGTCTGAGGGCCTAACCCTGATCATCTCTCTCACAGTGAACAGAGAGAGGTGACCCCAGAGAGTTCCCTGACCTCCATAATGTGGGTCATAAAGTATATGTACTCTCTCACACAGGTCACATGCAGTAATCATAAATAAAATGCAATTTAAAAAGTGTTTGGAAGCCAAGTAAAGGATCGTTTCCCTCCTATACTCTTCTCTCTGTCTCTTTCTGTTGCCTGTCTTCTCCATCTCTCCTCTTCCATCTTCTTTCTCCTCTCTTCCCCTCCAACAACACTCTCCTGCCTCTGTACCAAGAATTTTCTATCATTGTTTCATTGAGCCCTTATGGCAGTCACCACATTATTTATGGGAAAGCTGAGGCTCTCGGAAGTGAAGTCACGTGCTTAAGGTCACACAGGTTACTTCAAGGCAGAAACGAGATTTGAACTTAGATGCTCTGACGTTCACCAAAGACCATGCTCATGACCAATGAACAAAATGAAGTCTGAATGCCTTAGATCACAGGACACTGACAAACTAAAGAATGACTGCCTGACATCCATGCTGCCTGTTATTTCCATCTGAAACCCACCAGATGTGTGTGTGTGTGTATGTGTAGGCAAGGTTTCTCTGTGTGTCTGTATGCGTCTGTGTGTGTACATGTTTGTGTGCATATATGTGGCTGTATGTCTCTCTTTGTGTGTTTCTGTGTGTATGTGTGTGTGCGCACACACATGTGTTCATGCCTCTGTGTGTATGTTTCTTTTGGGGCCTTCGGAATTTTTAGGAGAAGCTGGAATCCCAAATCTTCATATCATCTTACTTGCTTTTTAAAATTAGCAAATACTTTTTAAATTGTGCAGGTGAGACCTGCCAATAGATGGTATTCTGTTTGTGGACCACCAGTGTGTGAGCTCTGCTTCAGATAGCTGCCTGAGTTCAGCTCCCCTGGGTACAGAGCACTGTGACACACATCCAGGGTGGCTCCTGATCCTGCCCTCTAAAGGTTCCATCAGTTCCAGCACCACATTAGTGGGGACCAATCCTCCAACAGGTGGACCCTTTGAGCACATCCAAGCTATGCCGTCCTGTGACTCACAAACAGCTGGACCACCATAGAAGAGGATGACCCAGATGTGCTTCAGCTTGCACTGTAGTTAGAGAACTACATTGTCAAGTAGAGTAGCTATGGGTCCTAAGTGGCTATTTATATTTACATTAACTGAAGTAAAATGAGAAACTCAGGCCCTGGGTCAAACCAGCTGTATCTCACATGCTTTGTGGATGCTCATCAAATGGGATACACATGGCACATTTTGATCGCCAGAGAACATTCTTCTTAGAGTCCCTTCAAGAGTCAGATGGGAAACATGCCTCCTGTGCCCACCCCATGAACAGCTCATTCTGTGTGCTGCTCTAAGCAAACCTCTGTCGATGGCAAAGAGGTTGACCTGAAGAGCAGGAGAGAGGATTGTATTAGTTAATGGGGGGTGGGGGGGGAGCTAAATGTGTACAGCCCAGTTCGCTCTCTCAGTGAACGTGACTGTGGCCCTCTGGAGACTTTTGCCACCTTCAATTTGTTCAGAGAAGCAGTCCTTGAGAAGTATATCAGAACAGAGGACTACCAAACTCCTGAAAGAGTTGTTTTGAGGACCTGTGCTGCCAACTGTCTACAGTTGTCTGGCACCCCTCACCCTGATGCCATGACTGCTGCTGCCTCCGAAAAGCTGTTGCTGAGGCTAGCTAGTTTGTGTTAGTCCTAGCTTGGTGATGGGAAGGACAATCAGGTGGGAGTTTCCCCACAGCATCAAGGAAAAATGAGAGATCTTGGGTTCGTGGAATTGCTAATTAAGAAAGATAGCCTTAAAATGAAAAAGTAGTTTTAAAAACATCAGGAGCACCAAGTATTAAAATATCCAATGAGAGAGACAAAGCGTAGAGGCTGGACTGTTTGCCTGACCTGAGAAGTTGTGAAAGTGGTTATCAGCCAAGAGGCAATTCAAAAAGCAAAAGCAGAACTTGGATGAGCCCGGGAGTCTGCGGTGTCTGAGGGTTGGCAGATGAAGTGAATCTGCCAAATTGCTGTGTGATTCGAGACTCAAGCGGTTGGGAGAGCCAGAGCATCAAGGGGAGGGAAGAAGCCAAATGAGGGTCTGTCTTTGCAGAAAACAACTTAGAGGAAGCATCTGGAATCATGACAAGAAGGCTTAGTGATGACATGAAGAGAGTGGCACAGAAAGAAGCGTGAATCTTTCCAGTGTGGGAGAAGGGACCGAGGAAGACACAATGTCAGGTTTGCTTTTCCCCACACAATCTGGACGACCTGTTAAATTCTTATGAGGCCCACTGCTGCAGGCCTGACATCCCAGCTACTTAGGAGAATGAGGCAGGAGAATCACAAGGCGTGCCTTGGCCTCGGGGTCAGTATAAGGTTAGCCAGAGCAACTTAGTGAAATTTTGTTGGAAGCAACTTCTAAAAGGAAAAATTAAAAATGAAATGCTGGTGGGGGCAGGTTGTAGCTCAGTGGCAGGGCGCTTACCTAACCTGTATGAAGCCCAGGAATCAACAGCCAAGACGCAGACAAAATTTGTCAATAAATGTCTGAGCAAATGAAGACTAGATGTGTTATCTATCAGAAGACTTTTTCTGAAAACAACAAATTTATGTCACAATTTCTCTGGGTTAAGAGTCTGGGTATACTTTTATTATGCCCTCTGGTTTTGGGTCTTTCCCAAGGCTCAGCTAGGAAGGGTTGGTTTCCAAGACCACTCAAGTGGGTGGTTGGCAGGATACCATACCTTGAAGGTAGTTGGACCCAGTTCTTCCTGAGCTGTTGGCCACCGGCCTTCCTTGAATGACTGCCATATGGGTTGCTCCAGAGAGCCTCTCATAACGTGCCTTCTCCAGGGTGAGCAAGAGAGGGCAAAGCCAGGCCAGCAACAGTAAGCTGAAAGAGAGGGGAGAGCCTCATCATGAAGCCGGTTAACCGCTGACGCACCTGCTGGCTAGGTGCATGGCCTAGGCACCACTTAATCCAGGGAAGAGGACTGATGAGGGCTGTGAATATCACAAGGGGGGCGTGACAAGGGGCCACATGGACAACTGCTTGGCACACTTGAAAACACAAAGGATGAGCAGGAAAGTGCTTCCGTGAGTCAAGTCCTTGCCATAAAAGCATGAAACCCTGAGTTCAGATTCCCATCACCAGCAGGAAAGCCAGACATAACACACCATGTCTGTAATCCTAGTGTTTCTGAGTGGGGGAGGGGGAAAACAGACAGGTTCCAGAGGTTCAGTGCTCAGCCTGTCCACGTTCACTGCGAGACCCTGCCTCAAAAATAAGGCAGAGAAGTGATTCAGAAAGGCATCTCCATGTCAGTCTCTGACCTCCATACATACCCACTTAGGCTAGCACACCCACACCCAAACACGTGTGCTTACACATACAATAAGAAATATAAATAATAAATGAGTAAAATGTGGTGGGAAGAAAATGGGAGAAAAATCATGGACAGAGAAAAATCAAAGGGAAAGAATGAGGAGGGATGGGTAAGGGTAAGAGAGAAGAACTGGGGATGTTGGACAGTGGTAGGATGCTGGCCTAACATGCATGAGACCTTGCATCTGAGTCACAGCACTGCAGAAGGAGGTGCGGGTGGGGAGCAGGAAGGGAGTAGTAGAAGGAAGAGAAAGAAAAATGGGAAAGAGAAGGAGGAGGTAGGAGAGGAAGAAGAGGCAGAAGAAGTGCTAGGGAAGGAGGGAGAGGGTACCTCAGTTAATGAACACTGATCACTCGATTCCTGTGTCTTCAGATAAAGTGATGTAAAGGACATAAGCACCACAGCATGGCACCTCCACACAGTAACTGTCAAGATGGGAAAAATCAACATGTGAGAAAATCACCACAGAGTCAGATCCATCTGCAGCAGAAGCCATGCAGTTCATCCAAACCCTAGGGTTTGAGATTGAGATGAAGGTGAGCTCGTTAGATCCAGCTGGGCTTGCAACGTGGGTGTATACGAGATAGAAACACAGAGTAAGGGGGGCCTGGGGAGATGGCTCAGGAGGAAAAGTGCTTGCTATGCTATCAAGAGGCTGTGAGTTCAATCCCCAAGGAGGAAAAAGGGCACCGTGGTGTGCAGCTGTCCTTCTGGACCTCTGGTGTGTTTACCCTCTGGTGTGTTTACTGGATGGCAGCCTAGCTAATTGGTGAGCGCTGGGTTCACTGTCTTAAAAAATGGGGTAGAAAGTGACTGAAGAAAAAACAAAACATTGTCACTCTCAACTCTACACACAGACAACAGACAAACAAGAATATCAAAAGGCTCAGAATAGAAGGACTTGAGAAAAGAGAATTCAAAACACCTGCCATGGAAGATTCCAAAAGGGTGGGGAGAGATGAGGGAAGGAAAAGAGATCAGTCTTTGAAGGGATCCTACAAGATTGTTTGAATGCAGTCTAGTAGGCAGCTAGGAGGTGTTCAAAGGAGCTGGGTAGGGGCATGGGAAGGACAGTTGAAATATTGAATCAGGAATCTGGCTTTCTAATTCCCAGCATGTGCGTGCCACCATCATCAGAAGACCCCCAGACTGTCCCAAGCCTCAGCTTCTCTGTCTGTTATTGGGAACATTAAAACAGTGTGTGAATTCTCCGTCAAAGGTCCAGCCACCGTCGGTATTGAACAATAATGTTGATCACAGTCGTATCTCTGCCGTAAGGGCGGGAGACAGAACCTCAGATGGAGAACTTTCAAAGTTAGGCTGCCTCTCGCAACACAACATTCATTTGGCTCCTTTGTCTCTTCCTGGTTGTGGAGCATGACAGATAAGCAATGGGGACTTAAAAGTGACAAATGCATCCACATAAAGAATAGGACAAAGTTGGGGAGGGGGAGAGGGAGGGCTTTGGGATGGCCTCACGACATTTGCAGGGGCGCTGCAGTGGGTTAAGGACTCCTCCTTTCATCTCCTCCTGAGATGTAGTCAGAGCAAGGTCTCAGGAGTTGCTTGGGGCCCTGGTCCGGCAGTTTTCACTCAGAAAGAGGGGCCATGTAGTTCCAGAGATGGAAGGCTCTGCCAAGGTCAGCAGATAGGCACCTCTCTTATATTATTGAACAAGGCTGTTGATCTAAGCCTTGAACAAGAGGGAAGGCAAGGAGGGGGTCAAGCTCTGCCTTGGATAGGTGCAGAAGAAGAGGAAGCGGCCTCCCACTGTGTGTGAGAGAGAGTGTGTATGTGTGAGGTGTGTGTGTGTGAATGTGAGTGTGTGGGGGTGGGTAAGTGAATGAGAGTGTGTGTGTCTGTGAATGTGTGTGTGTGAGTGCATATGCACGTGTATGTGTTCCTTTCTTTTCCACTCAGTCCTTTGAGTAGAAAAGTTTTAGCTTTGTAGAAAACTCTCCTCACTGACCTTATGGTTCTGTGCCATAACGTGTGCACGTGTGTGTGTGTGTGTGTGTGTGTGTGTGTATAGGCCAGGGGTCAACCTCAATTCTCAGGAGCTACCTATCTGGTCTTTTTAAGACAGAATCTCTCACTTGCTCTGGTCTAGGTTAGCCTAGACTAGCTGGCCGGTGGGTTCCAGGGAGCCTCTTGTCTCTGCCTCCTCAGAGTTGAGATGACAAGCGTGGACCACTGCGCTCATCTTTTTATGAGAGAACCAGGGACTTGAACTCAGGTCCTGACTCTCATGCAGCAAGTGCCATACTGACAGCTACCCTCCCAGTCCACTTTCCTGAAAAGCACCCCTTATTGCATGCACCCCTTCAACTATTTTTGTTTAGATGAAATGCATTTTCCAAGCCATTTCTCTTTCCCCTCCATTTCTTATCAACGAAACTACTAACCATAGATTATATTGCCCCAGTTCTCATTTTTGCTCTGAGGTCTAAGGGTCCAGGCCTCACCCTGAGGACTCTCTCCATCCGTGCATTTCCATGTAGAAAACTCCATGCTGAGATACAGATGCAGATGGAGGCAGAGACACTGAGCTGCCCCGTCGCCAGGCTGCCAACTCTCCACTTTCTGAAGAAAATGCCTTTTAAGATTACTCTCTAAATGGCAATTTTAACTCCAAATAAAGAAGAAAGGAACAACCTCAAACAAAAGGTAATCCTTTGAGTGGGAAAGTTTTAGCTTTGTAGGAAATTCCCCTCGCTGACCTTACGGTTCTATGTCTCCCGTTACCGTGTGAGACCACAGCAGAAGATAATTTATATGAAAGTGCTAAATGGCCTGATGGCATACACACTGGGGAAGCGTCAAGATCCCTTATTTTCAAGCCCCGTGCTGACCATGTGGGGATGAAAGAGGCTTCCATCTGATGTCAGAGCATCGATAATCTGGTTGGGAAAATATTTGCAAACAGTGATCAAGATGCTTCATCGTGCTTGTCAAGTTGACTGGGTTGAGAAGTGCCTAAGAGATTAATGCAGCACATTCCTGCGTTTCCATGGACAATCGGATCACACAGGCTCTGACCTGGTGGGTGGATTAATTGGCTGTAGGATTCAAAATCTGAATGGATTATTGGGAGGTCATGGTGCTTCCTGCCCTGATGGAGGAAGTGGGTTACTGAGGTCTGTCCTGAGGGGGTGTTATATTGTCGGGGTTCTTTCTACTTATCTTTCTTTCACTCCTTGTCGACTATAAACTGACAGAGCTCATCTGACCCTTGCTCCCACTCCTGTGATGTTCAGCCCAAGCCCATGGTTCCTTGGCCTTTGAGACTGTGAACCTTAACCTTTGCAACTGAGCATAATCCTTCCCCCTCTAAGTCATCTGTGCTCCGGAACAGTGACTGCCTCAGAGTCTAACTGATATAATGACGCTGAGACTTTGAGCCCCTTGAAGCACACAAGTGGCCAGCCCCTCTCCTGAGGACCTCCAAACACCAGGCTCCTCCCACAGGACACTCTAACTGCTCTAATAGCTGGATCCAACCCCCACCCTACAGAGTGAAAACTCTAAGCTTAGGACTTGAAATCCCACCAATCTCTGATCTCACCCCGAGCTCTGGGCTTAAAAGCCTACCAATCCCCCACCCTGGGAAACCCCACACCCCTGAAACCCTGTATAAAGCCTGCCTTCTGCTCAGTTCTCTGCTGCTTCCGGCATGAGCAGAAGCAGCCACCTTCCTGGGTTCTTCCCTCCCAATAAACCCCTTGTGTGAGGTTTGTTGTGCAGTGTGATTCTGTGGTATTCCTTGGCTCCTGACTGCTGGGATACCTTTCCCCTCAGAGCGGTAACACTTATATGTACCAACAGCCTGAGCGTGATGGGGTCTTGTTCAGAGTTCACACGATAGTCTCTGAGAGGTCAGAAGAGAATAATAGTGGTGGGAGGAAGTGCAGAAATAAAGAATTCCAGGCAGAAAGAAGAGCCTGGTACAGAGGATCATATGAAGCACTGATATTGTCTGGGATCTAGAGCATGCTTGGTTTTAAGCATCTCCTTGTGAAGTTAGGTATTAAGATTCAAGCTGAGGAAACAGGACTCAGCCAGTAAAGCCTGAGACTTGAGTTTCATCCCCAGCACCCATGTTAAGGTCAAGTACATGGCATAAGCATATGAGCCCAGTGCTGGGGAGGAAATGACAGGTGTGTCCCTGGCATTGTCTGGCCAGCCAGTCTACCTGAACCTGTGATCTACAAACTCAATGAGAGGCTGTCTCAAACACTAAAGTGCATCCATATCTGGCACACACCTTTAATCCCAGCACTCGGGAGCCAGATGCAAGCAGATCTCTCTCAGGCCTAGGCTGGCATGGTCCACATGTAGGTCCAGGCCAGACAGGGCTACAAGGGGAGACCCTGTCTCAAAAAAAAATGGTAGGGAGCAATTGAGAAAGATAGCTGACCTCAATCTCTGGCCTTCACATGTACTTGCATGTGCTTATACAAACATAACACACACTCAACATGCACACATATACAGACATACACAGACAAACATATAGACACATACACACAACACATGCACAGCACTCACATGTGCACACACACAACAAACACATGACACACACAACACATACATTCACACGCAAGAAACAACACTCACATGTACACACTACACATATACACACTACACACATACATACAACATACACAAAACACATGCATGTACACACATGCATGCAACACACATACATATATACACATCATACACACACACACATACACACAGAGTCCTATTTTACTATAAAGAAAAGAGCCTCAAGAGGAGGTTGTCATTTGGAGGAGAGCACATAAAAAAATTGGGTTTGAGGTTTAAATCTGGTCCGTGGGGCTGGAGAGAGGACTCCATTGTTAAGGGCTCACTGGATACAGAAGCTCACAACTGCTTGCAACTTCACTTCCAGGGGATGTAAGTAAGTCTGAAATCTGGCCCTGCCTCACATCAGAACCCATGGGCCAAACCACTTCCATGGCAACCGCAGGCACCCCTCAGCAGTGCTGGATCCAGAGTCCATCCTGCTTCTCACAAGCAATCTGACAGGAAATGCAATTCGGGCTTAGGTTGTCACTAGGCCAAACAAATGGAAGACGCCCAGGTAAATTTGAATTACAGACGCAGAATGAATACCTTCTTAAAACGTTAAGTGTGTCTCATGTAATACTTCTGCCATGTTTTTTTTTAAATAAAAGACAGTATGTTCATCTGCAATTTAAATTGAATTAGGTGTCCTACATTCTTATTATCTATATCTGCCCAACTCACCAGCAAGCCAGCACAACCTTAGCATTCTGTCAGGAATTTTCAAAATGCAAGAGTAATTTGGGTAAAGTGATTCTGCCTCCCACAGGCACCCAACAGGCTGAAGCTGGGTCTTGGCAAAGCGGGGTAGATTTAGGTTAGACACCCCCTCCCCCAACCCTCCTGATAGCTTCCTTCGAGGAGGACTGCTTTTCATAAGAACGTGATTCTTTTGTTTGGAGAATGTCACAATGGTTTCCAATGTCACCATGTTCCTGAGAAGTATGTGAGGACATTCAAGAGTCCTGGAGAGTCCCAAATAGAAGGTCCTATGATGTTCTGGGGCCCTTTCCAGCCCCCCCCCATCCTTAGTTCCAGTTTTCCCCCTGCTCTGGGTGTTTGAAGTCCAGTTCTGTCTGCTCTGGAGAATCCCTCTGTGGACAGGGAGCTGGGGGGGGGGTGGGAGGGACTTTCAGAGAACTTCACAGGGACAAGCCATCCTTTCTTCCAGGCTTCGAGCTACTTGACAAACAAGAGGCTTGTTTAATCACAGAAAACAGACCCAAATGGACGTTTTTATCCTGTGCCACTCATTAAAGGGATCATATTTAGGCTTCTTTGAAGCAATAATAATAATAATAATAATAATAATAATAATAATAAAGGCAGCTTCTTCCTTCTTTTTCTGTCCCAGCGGCTTTAACAAAAACAGTATGGCAGTTTGAAGGGGGAAAATGCTGATACCATGGAGAAGACCTAGCAAGTCTTCATTGGTGAAAGATGCATAGTCAAACCTCCAGGGCTACACAAGTCTCAACGCCATTACACACCCTGTCTTCCCCTACTGCAGCCCGCCTTCTGACTTGGGGCTTCTGCTTTGCCTGTGTTCTGGTGGGGCTCCTAGAATTTGGAGCCTGACATTCACATTCGTTTGAAGGTCCCTTAGCAAGGTAGGCTGGTGGATGGGGGAGAAGGGAATATAAAGAGACACATCTCACAGAACTGTTTTTAAAATTTTAACTGATGCTTACTGTTCTCTCTACTCTATGAAGAAGGGGCCTGAGGATGGTGGATGCACAGGATAGAGGGGGTAAGGTCAAGAGTTGGTGGACTCACAGAATTTGAGAAGAAGGTGGCTACAGCTAACTTGACACCTACAGGAAGAGTGTGACTTACCTTCATTGGACTCTGCCTTCCAAATTACTCACTCTTGACTTGAATAATATTACAGCCAAAGTTGCTACTAGAGTGTAGGTATTCTTTTTTTTCTCTCATGGCATGAGATGATGTAGGGAAAATGCAAATATTTCACCTTCTTGAAAGATTGGGTGAGGTCCCATTTGAAAATATATAGTAGGATCTCAGTAAGAAGAGATCAGAGGGGGAAGGAGAAAGGGAGGGAGGAAGGAGGGCAGAAAGGAGAAAGGGGAAGTAAGAAGGGGAAATGGCGTAATTTCTGGTCAATGATAGGGTTTATTTGGCTCTTTTGCAAAGGTTCTAAAATTTTAGCACATTCTGTGTTCATTCACTGAGTGATTAAGAACATTTCTACAGTAGTTATTTTTCTTTCTTCCTGTGATCAAATACCCAACAAGAATCAATTTGAGGAAGGTGTTATTTTGATTTCTTTTGTTTTAGATTTATTTTATTTTATGTGTATGAGTATTTTCCTGAGGTCAGAAGAGGACATCAGATTCCCTGTGTCTAGAGTTAGGAATGATTTTGAGCTACCATGTGGGTTCTGGGAACTGAACCCAGGTCTCCTGGAAGAGAATCCACTGCTCTTAACCACTGGACCATCTCTCCATCTCCTAGAAAAGTTTTATTTTGGTTTGTGGTTTAAGGGGATATGGTCTGTCATGTCATGGGAGGCACTGTAACAGGACCATGAGGTGACTGGTGATAGTGTATCTGCCATCAAGAAGCAAGGGCAGGTGAAAAGTAGGGATGAGATAAAAAGCAAGACACACTTCCAATGGCGCACCTACTTCAGTGAGGTTCACTCTCCCGAAAGTTCTTCCACAGTCCACAGTACTGTCCACTGTAGACTGAATCTCCCCCATCTGGCCCACGGGCATCAACAATTCCACACACACAGACCCTGGGCTGGCTTTGGAATCTAGCCTGTTAGGGACAATTCCCCATTGCATCCCTTTCCTACAGTGCCACTGTCGATGGTTAAATAGTCCTCTGGTGTCACACCTTCATAAACAAAATGCAGGTGTTCAAGTCACCATTTTTGGAAGGATAATGATTGACATGTGAACCTATTCATTTATTCACTCAGATATTGAAATAATTGTGTGATCAATAATAGGATTATTAAGCCCCCCCCCCATCCGTGTGCCTGAACCAGTCTAAGAGTGTGAGGCCCAGGCATCGGAACTTAAGGCGTGTCCAAGCACTTCCAACTGTTCCCGGTCTGCAGTCATCAAGACCAGATGAACCATGCGTGTGAGTGTGAAATCAGAGGTCATAGCAGTAGACAAGATGAGCTGCACCTGCCACAGAGGGACACCTATTTTAGTAGATTCAGAGAGCTTTGAGTGACAGTTTACCTCACTAGGTAATTGCAGTGTGTGGAGATGGCTTGGAAGGAGGTATGGGGTGTGGAGTGAGAGGGGAGGGATGTCATGAGTAAGTCAGGTTAAGCCCTTCCCTCTTTATGTTACTCTTGCCAGATATTTTGTTGCAATCAGATTAACCCATCTAGCCCTAAGCAATGGGAGACTTAGATGCTATCAACAGTTCCCAGGGGCTTCATACTTACTGGAAAATCTGGAACCTCTTGAAGAAAGTGATGGACACACAATCATTTAATGCCAGAAGGATGTACATGGACCCGAAATTACAACCTTTTCAGAGAGCTTCAGGAAAACCATCTGGCTTCAAGAAAAGACACAAATGCCTCAGTGGGACAGATGTTTGTGGCACATCTCCTACAGATTTCTGCCTGCACCCTCAGCTTCAACATTTGGGAACTGAAACACCTCTAGGAGGAGGCTCTATTCTCTCTTGTCTCTTGCCTTATTTGGCCTTTTCTCCTCACTCTGCCTGGATCCTACGTCTGCCCTTTCTGCAACACAGCTCTTACTTACCTTCAGGTCTCAGCTCAGCCATCACTTCTTCTAAGAATCTTTTCATCATCATCTGGGGCTGAGCAGACCCCTTTCAAAAGGTTCTCCCTAAGAGTGTGTATATTGTTGAATTGTGAATCTGTACTGTTTAATGTCGGATCCAAGTGCACATGGGCTCCTCAGAGAAAGGCTTGGGCTCTCAGCTAGACCGAAGGTCTCTGCTAAAGGATTGCTCTCTATCAGAGCCTTAGGAAATATTTCTTGAGTAAACTGGACTGCCCTAACCTTGCCCTGAACATCCCCTTTTGAGCCCTGTATCTTTGACTCTTTGTGCAATACAAATCACCATGTGTGAACTGCTGCTGGCTTCCACCAAGGGCTCCTTTGCATAACTATCAATCCTTGAGCTCCTAGTACCCAATACCTCTTGTCATAGGATCTCTTCCATTGAAACAGTTTTTTTTTTTTTAAGTGACAAATGTGTGATCCACTCCCAAACCAAAATAAGGAAACACGGAGACAGGAAGTAGGATAGAGGTCCCTAAGGGCTAGCTGTGTTGGAGGGAGGAGGTATTTAAGGGCTACTGAGTTTGGGGTGATGAGAACATTCTGGGAATAGATATGCCTTTTAATTATACAACATTGTGAACATACTCAACACCCCTGAAATCACCTAAAATTGTTAAAATTGTCACTTCTGTTATTTTGCTACATTAAAAATAAGGGAGGGCTAGAGTAGATGAGTGGGATGTGAGGTCAGCAATCTATGTGCTTAATGTTGACTTTCCAGCCTGGCAAAGAAGCCCCTGGCTCTGCTATTTTTGAGTGGATTTATTCAGTGCCCGTCCGGGTCCTTGGGGCCAGCTATATCTCATGCAAGGCAGTGTTACAAAGTGTGGTCTACTGAAAGGCCATTTTTTTTTTTGTAAAATGAGGGGGAAAGCAACACAGAAAATGCTATGAATTTTTCAGTGAGTAAGATTTAGCCAATTTAGAAGTAAATTCTTTATTCTGAGATAACATCTCTCTTTCTTGTGTTTTACATTTAAAATGCACTTCCTTTTGTGAAATGGCCATGAGTTACAACAGTTGACTCTTAAAAATATCTCTCTACTTGACAGAAAAAAATCGTTAGCCTCTGTTTCATTCATTTACATTTTAATTCTTTACCTGGTTATTTTAATTGCTGTGTGATGTTTGTGTATCATTCTGAGGTTCAGTACAGTAGTCCTTTCATGTTACAGGTGACAGCAAAATCAGGGTGATTGATTTATGCATCATCCCCGAGATTATCATTTCTTTCCATGGGGATCATCTCAAATTCCCTCTTTTATCTATTTTGAAATATATGGTAAGTCATTGTTAAGAACAGTTACACTGCTGTGCTTTATCCTGCTCACTGGCTAGCATTTGTACAATCTCTTAACTTTTTCCTATGCTCTTTTCCCTGTCATTCTCAGCTTTCGTAGCCATAATTCTGCTCTCTCTCTCTCTCTCTCTCTCTCTCTCTCTCTCTCTCTCTCTCTCTCTCTCTCTCTCTCTCTCTCGTGTATATGTACATGTGATGTGATATTACAGAATAGTTAGTGTATGGTATGATGTATGTGCTGTTTGGTTTATATTTGTGTACATGTGGTGTGATGTTAGTGTGTATTTGGTGCATGTACATGGGCGGGTGGTGTGTGTGTACATGCTCATGTGCACACAGGCTCATGAGTTTGGCTGGGCTTTCAGGCCAGCTAGCTTTCTCTGTCACAGGCACATGCTACTATGCCTAGATTTCTATGTGGGTGCTAGAAATATAGACTCACATCTTTGTGCCTGAATAACAGATGCTCTTGGCCACTAAGCCATCTCTCCAGACCAACTGAGTGTAAGATCTGTGAAATTATACTCTTTGTAGAATCCCAACATCTAGGTGCCTTCAACTCCAGCTGGGCTAGTTTGGTATCCCAAGCGGAGTGAGTGGGCAGAGACCCAAAGCACCGCGTCACCTTGAGCTCTACATGAAAAGTAAGGTTGATCCGTGGTCAGGAGTCCCCTTCCTCATGATTCCTGCTCCTTTCCCCGCCCACCTTCATCATGCCCTAACACAACTAACCCACTTGCTTTCACCTGTGTGTAAACAAGGGGGGTACCTTTGAGGGGGTACCTGTGTGTACCCCCTCAAAGAGCACCCGAAGCTCCCTTAGATCCTACAGGAAGCAGCGTTTGTTGGTAGGTCCTTGTGGCAGATGTTTGAGTAGTGGGGCTCAGTGAATTGACTGATGGATTATCTACCATGGGAATTAGCTCCCTATTTTCTCTGCCTCTGGTACTATACCTGTTTTTCTTTCTAACTCCTCCTGCTCTGATAGGAAGCAGCAAATGCCTAATATTGGATATTGCTGCCTTTAGAGCCATTAGTCAAAATAAGCTTCTTTCATTTGTAAATCACCCAGCATCAGGTATCCTGTCATAAAAACAAGAAATGGACTAAAACAAACTCCTTGTGTTCAACTTAGGTTGACCACTGAGGTCATTTTGGGCTCTTCTTTGTGAATCACTTCTTCCTTTTCATTCTTTTTTGCCTGCCTTTCCTTGCTGTCCTAAGGAAAATTTACGTCATCATATAAATGCATGGAGAGAGGGCTTTCTGGAAGGCATTCCAGGTAACCTTGCTGGTGGAGCAGCCATCCTGTCTGACTGTAGGTAGGAGTTTCATGGTGAGCACTGCAACCTTCATGCGTACTGACTTGGTGGTTATTGAAGGCACTGCCTATGTACAGAGTACTGAGGCTGGAGGTGCAGGTGTCCTGGGTGAATGAGGCAGCTGTTCCCACTCTTTCCTCATTTCACAATGCTACATTGTAGAAGAGGGAGACACGCAAGAAAGATGCAATAAACAAGATGGCAGTGGCAGAGGCAGCCATAAAAATAAAAGAAGCTGATGTTAGAGACAGGATCAGGAGGACCACTCAAAAAGTGACAGAGGAAGTATGCCTTGAGCAGATATCTAAATAAGAAAAATTAGAAATTAGGGATTGAAAACTAGAATGTTAAAAAAAAAGGCAACAACATACTCAAACTCTTAGAAGTAGAATCAGGTCAGCAAGAGATTCAAAGGCACTCCTGATGGCGTGGTCTGTTCTTGCCTCTCCTCTTCCTAAACATCTGACCGTGCAACTCTGAAATTCTGAACTCTGTTTCTCCGATTCCAGAACTGCAGCTGCTGCTGGGGGTGTGGACACTATACAGACAAGCACCACTACAGTCTAAGCAAGACCTCAGCTTCATTCTCTGGGTCTTTATACCAGGAGAGTCCTGTTCATAGCCTCTTCTCTCTCTGTCTCTCTCTCTCTCTCTGTGTCTCTCTCTCTCTCTCTCTGTGTCTCTGTGTCTCTGTCTCTGTCTCTGTCTCTGTCTCTGTCTCTGTCTCTGTCTCTCTCTCTCTCTCTCTCTCTCTCTCTCTTTGCCTCTTTGGCCTGGGCAATTCATACTTCATGTCTCTCCAGTTGTGCCAACAGAAAAGAGTGTTCCTTTAAGTATATCTTTGCCCTCTGAGTTTAGCTCATTATATCACAGATCACATCAGCAGCTAATCTGTAGAGTGTGAGTTTATTGAAGGAAGAGAGATTTTCTTTCATGTTGAAATATCAGGTTTTGAAACAGTCCCTAGCATATTGTCTGTGCCAAGTAAATTTTGTAAATGTGCTATGGTAATTAGAAAGGCTTGAATTACTTTTCTAGCCATCAGCCACACTTTCTATAGCGCTGGGGCCAGAGGCCCGGGGTGTAGCATTCTACTTAATGTTAACCTCGGCCTCATTCATTGCACATGCAAACCAATATAACTCACTTTCCAGGCCAGGGCCAACTCCCTTCCTTACTGGGAAGCTTTCTGAAAGCAGAGCCCAGCTGTGGTTTTTGAGTTTTCTACCTCGGAAGACTCCACCTTCTTTTCTCTCAGGAAGCTCCGCCCATGCCAAGTACCACCTGCCATTGCTAATGTCTGCTCTGTACTACATTTTGGTTCTAAAAAGGGTCAATGTGCCGATGGTCCAGTGTGACAATGGAGATAGAGGTGACTGCCCCTCAGCCAGAGACTGTGGTAGTGGGCACACGAGATGCTTAGTACAGAGATGCTGGTGTCAGCAAACACCTTTCTATAAGATGCACCTGCTCCAGAGAGCTGGCCACTACACAGGGTCTCCTGAGACCCCTTGACTGCTCTCTATCCAGCATCTGTTTGATCAGTCACCCCCACCCCCTGCTGGATTTTGAAGACTTTAAATATCATTCTTTAAATATCATATCGTGGGCTCAGAAAGATCTAGATTTGAACCATAGTTCTCAATCTTATCACCACAGTGTGGCCTTGAGCAACACATCTCTATCCAAGACTCAAAAGTGATGCATGGTATGTGCACCCTCCTGGGATTGGTTGGGGTCCGGGGGGGGGTGAGGTGGAGGAATGGGGGGCCGTAGAGTGATCTGTCCCCTGGAGGTATGCATCAATTACTTGACAGATGTTCATGTCCGCTCTATAATGGTGGTTATTCATTCTCTATTTTTACAGTGGTCCTTGTCAATTATTCTAAGGAAAGGGAAGCACGGAGGTGCCGGGCTTTCATTCTAAGAGCATCCTCACAGATCCTCAAGTTCTGGAGCTGCAGCGGGACTCGGTGGGAGGTGTGTACATGCAAGAGGAGGCCTGGGTGAAATGTAATTAGGAGAGGAGGGCGCAGCTTTGGTACATACATACATAAAGGACATGCCTAACATAGTTATTCAGATTCTTGGTTTGCATTAAGAAACTAAACTAATCAGTGGGCCAGTGTTGCCCTGCGGGCCACCAGTCTGAAGTTTCTGAGAGTCTAGCCCTCACCCTGAGTCTGGGCTCTGAGTGGCTCCAGTTGGATAAGGAAAGAAAACCTGGCCTCACTACTTCATCTGCAGTCTCCTTTGAAGGCCACAAGACCAGAAGACATAAGCTTATTTCTGAAATTTTTATGCAATGTAGTAAAGAAGTTTTTTTTAACTTAAATAGCATTTATCACTTTTTTCAGAAAACAAATCCCGTGACACATTTATTATAATCTTCTCTCTCGACAAAGAAAAGTCAAAGAAAATGATCCTCTTGACAGGCTGGCTCTCTGACCTCCTTCCAGTCCCCTGACATCCAGCTGAGTCTGCTTCAAAGGGAAACAGCGAGAATGAACAGGAATCTGTCCATAAAGTGCTTGTTCACGGGAAAGATTAAACACTCTGGACCTTATTCTGAGCTGCTGGGTGGGCTGGGACTCGAAGCACATCCGACCTGCGTGTGACACGAACTAAGTTCCCAGGAGTGAGATGCTGCATTAGCAAGCACATTCACACCATAACACGGGCTATCGATTTGTTTGGTAATTACATCTGCAGTGTCCAAGCAAAGGCACAAGGTGGGAGGACGGGTTCTGTGGCAAAGAACAGGCCGCAGAGATTCCTCCAGCTCCAGAGGACAGGAGTTTTAATTCTGTCCCTAAGATCTTCTGCCATGTGCCAGACCATAAACACAGCCATGGTTTGAGAATTCCTCATTCTTTTCCTTTTCCCTAAACTAAAGGTCAGTTGCCTTTGTCTTCAGCCTCAAAGCATTCCGGGAGTGAATTCTGTGTTTCTTTTCAGTGGAAAAGAAATAGCACACACGACAAAGCTGGCCGCATTCAAAAACTGCAACCCGTCTGTAGAAGCAAAAGGCACTTGAGGCCATACAGAAAATCTACACATACGACCTTCCCCCACCACACACACACACAAAATGCTTTTAAATGCAAAATCTGAATCCTCATTGTATCTCTGTATATAGGACTATGGATTCATCCTCCACATTTAGACATTACAGAAACAGATGAGAGACCCAGAGTGTGGATGTTCCCACCTCATGCTGTTCGAATGCAAAGGGAACTGAGCTACACACCTGCTTGCAAAGGTGAGTGGCACGCTAGGAATATCTCCTCTAGCCTGGGAAAAGGCAGTATGGGGGGGGGGGTGCTGTCCCTCACAGGCAGATGTTACAGTGCCCTCCACTGCGATGGTTGGTTGACACACTCCAGAATCTCTCCCGGAAAGAAATCTCAACAAAAGATTGTCTAGCTCTGGTTGGCCTCTTGGCATGTGTGTTGGAGATTATCTTGGTTACCTTCACTGAGGTGGGAAGGTCTGCCCACTAGGGGTGGCACCGTTCCATGACGGAGATCCTGGTGAGTTGAGAAGAGCCACCATCCTTGCTCTGTGTGTCTGGATGACAGATGCAATGCTACCAGCATTTTCAGGTCCCTATCACTGTGGTTTCTCTGACACGACAGAATGTAACCTGGAATTTTGAGCCAAATAACTCCTTTTCCTCCCTTAGCTTGCTTGTTTGGGGGGTGTCTCAGTTCGTGTTATCATTGCTGTGATGAAACATCATGACTAAAAATCAAGTCAGGGAGGGAAAGGGTTATTTGGCTTATACTTCCACATCACAGTTTATCATCAAGGGAATTCAGGGCAGAAACTCAAGCAGGGCAGGAACCTGGAGGCAGGAGCCATGGAGGGGTGCTGCTCACTGGCTTGCTCCCCTTTGCTTGCTCAGCATGCTCTCTTTTAGAACCCAGGACCACCAGCCCAGCGATGGCAGCACCCACCATAGGCTAATTCCTCCTCTACTGATCACTAATTCAGAAAATGTGTCACAGCGGGATCTGGTAGACACATTTTTTTTTCAACTGAGGCTCCTTCTTCTTTAGCCTATTGTGTGTGACTTTAGCTTACTGTGTTGACAAACGAAACCAGCCAGTACAGGGTTTTTTGTTTTGTTTTGTTTAAATCACAGCAACATTACAGGCGCACAATACCACACTCAGCTTTTCTAAAGTAAGTTCTGGGGCTTGAACTCAAGTCTTCCAGTTTACACAGCAAGCACTTTACCATCCTGACCTACAAAATCTTCAATGAGGGGTATTTCCCTTTGGAAAAAAAAAATCTATCCAACACACGAAAAATAAGCCACAGTTTTAAATATCACTGGTTTCCATACTTGGTGATGCTCTTCATTGTCAGCTGGCATCACAAGAGAAGACAAAACCCACACATTACTCACTTTGTAGTGGAGTTTGTTTTGAATTTAAATTTGATTATGCGCTTACAATACACCCCAGGATACAGAAAGCGCAGAGACACCTTCCTGTGATGCCACAACAGAACACAGACGTTGGGAACAACCAAATTTCTTATGAACAATAAAGGAGACAAAAAGATGACCGTGCACAATAAGGAAGTGTCTCAGGTAGCCTTAATTTTGTGGCACAACACAGAGGCCTCTGTGCAGAAGGAACATCATTGGAAGAACTGCCCAGCACTGACTGGTCTGTGCGGCATCCCCGGGCCTACATCTTGATTGCTTATTGATGTAGGAGGGTCCAGCCCTCTGTGGGTGGTGTCATTCCCCATGCAGATGGCACTAGCTGAGTGTGAGCCAGTGAGACCATCAGCGGCTTTCCACTGTGGCTTCTACTCTGCTTCCTTTTGAGTTCCTGCCCTCGAAGGCTGATTGTGATATAGAATTATAAGACAAACAAACCCTTGCCTCCCCAAACTGTTTTTGAACAGATTTTGTTGTTGTTGTTTGGTTAGTTGTTTTTGTCATGGCCACAGAAATGAAACTAGACCAGAGAGGGGTCAAGGGAACACTGCAGACAGAAGGAGGCCTATAGGGCATGTCCTTCGTCCACATCCATAGGGCCTTATTTGACCCTGTCAGCATTCTGCCCCTGTGACAAAAAGCCTAAGACAACCAAGTTTAAAAGAAAGAAAGGTTGATTTGGGCTCATGGTTTTGGAATTTTCAGTCCATGGTTGATTGGCTCTGTTGCTTTGAGACCCAGGGTGAGAGAGACATCAGGTGTTGGAGCAGAACAAACTGTTTGCCTTACAGCACGCACACTGAAACACATCTTTCTTGTCCTAAGCAATTCTGGTAAGGAATGTCCAGCTTCCTCTGGGTACTATAATGGGAGGTCACTATAAAAGTCAACTTAGTGCAAGCAAAACAATGATTGACTATTAAAACATACTATAATAGCCAGGCAGTAGTAGCACACACCTTTAATCTCAGCACTTGGGAGGTAGAGGCAGGAAGATCTCTGAGTTCAGCCTGAACTACAGAGCAAGTTCCAGGACAGGCAAGACCAAACAGAGGAACCCTGTCTAGAAAACAATAACATAATAAAAACCAAGCATCAAAACATACTGTGACAGCACGGCTCTTTGACTTTTCTGCTCAAGTGTAAAAGGAGACCCATGCTCCAATTGCATTGTATGGAGCATCAGCTCCATCGCCAGACCCTTCACTGGCCTCCATTCCCTTCCTGCGGCCATCTCCGGGAGCACCCAGCATTCCCTCATGTGTGTCTGAACCCTTCCCTTACTATGCAGCCTCCCCTTCCTACTTGCTACTCCAGCTTAGAGGCTGCCAAACGCAGAGGTTCCACCACTTGACACTCAGCTTGGTAAATGCCTGGGATCTCCACCTTCACTTTATTATACCCACGACATGGCACTTTCTTGTTTGTCTAGCATTTAACACCCCATCACCACTGGGCAGTCACTCCACAAGAACAGCATCTAGTTTTGTCTCCACCTGAGTGCTAGGCTCAGTGCAAGAGAATCAGTGCCATTCAGGAACATAAAAACCGTATTACATGCCATGGGGTGGGGGATGCTAAATCACAGAGACTCTGCAAGTCACAGTGACTGGGTTTATGGCGTGTTCTATTTAGTACTGCTGTGTGTCCTTAGACAGCTCACTTCAGCTCTCTGTGCTTTCACTTCCTGAGTAACAGCAGCCTCTAAAACACAGGAGTTTTTCAATTGCCAGGTGAGTTGACACTTACAAACCACTGAAAGGTGTCCGATTCTTTTTCTCACACGTTCGTGTACTATTCTATCTGTACACCGTCATTGCTGTTCTATGTAGTCAAACATGCGTACAGAAGATACAAAGTTGGGTTCTTTTATCCCAGGGACATGGACAGCATCAGTGAACACTGAGTGCCATACTCTTGTAGCATGGAGATGACACATGCCTCTCTGCCTCTAAGCTGGCGTGACACGAAGGCTTGTATAGTTAGCTGTCGGACATGGGGCATACTCCTTAAACCACCATTAATGAACTCCTGCTGTGTTCCAACTTCTGGACTGACATTGGTGACACTGATACAGAACAATCAGGAGGCTACGTAATCATAGGATAGGGGCCCCTGGTCCATCCATGTTCATTCAAGGACATTTGAGGTCTAGAAAAGAATGGACAGTACAGAGTAGGGGTGGGATTCAGATTAGACACTAAGTAGGACTTTCAGGTGCGGCAATCAGCAAACCCTGAGTAGTATAAGCTTGGCTTTTCATTCTCCCCAAACACCTGTGTGAGGAAGTAAAGAATCACATAATTTGAATGACTTTAGTGAGGTCCTGTTTAAGGCCACAAAGACAGATCGGTCTCATTATCATATTTTCCATTATCTCTCTAATTATGTGATTTTTCACTGTTCTCTGGACTTTGGGAAGTAGGTTTAGACTGTCAAGGTCCCTGAAGTCCCCCCATGCAGATAGACCATGACTAGCTCTACTGTAGTCAAAGAAGTGCTGAATACAGAGAGGCTAAGGGTTTCCCCAAGGTAACGCAGCGCTGTTAGCAAGGCTGGATTAGAACTCAGAGTGTGGGCAGCTATCCCTCTGAATCAGGGATGCTGCCCAATGGGCACTGAAGCTCAGAAACCTCTTCAGCTGAGGCTGTAGGGATGCCCGGGTGTAGTGAGAATTTTGGTTTCTTTAAAAACAGAAATATTATGAGAATTGGTCTTCATTTTAATCCCAGCTGTGGGATTTGGGGATGCTTAAGATTGTCCCCAGCAGCTGACTATGATTTGCCTTGTGCTCTAGCAGAGATAGTTTTGCCACTGAAGATAGTTTCTGCTACTGTGTGATATTTGGAGTTCTGGGAAGTTTTCAGAGGGTGTATAAATGCTAGATCCCTAAGAGGTGTGGGTTGTTGGTTGGTTGTGGTCGGTTGCCAATTGTTAAATTGTCGTGTGCAAAGAAGAAACAAGAAGAAAAAGAAATTAGATATTCTGCCAGCAAAGATCAAACTTGCCCCCGAAGAACTCAATGCTCCTAATCATCAGGATGTAATCTAATGACATCGCTGCCCACTTCTATCCTTCTTTTTTTTTTCTCCTACCTAGTATTAGGGGATTGAAAGGGAGGAAGAATAGCATTGGAGAAAGGTAGAAGAAAGAGGAGCCCACAAAGCAGCCACAAGTCTGGCTATACCTAAGTTTACAGATTCCACAATCCCTTCGGCCCCATCTCTCTGTCTATAAATGAAAGGGTATCAGCATTAAGAACAGAAGCATCTGTTTGAATGAGCAAATGGGATGGACATTGAGCGGAGGAGAAAACAAGCAACAGAACAGGAGCATGCCAAAGAGGACCTCGGG
>CM053766.1:110814572-110875628 GCA_028658305.1 Pachyuromys duprasi
AAAAAAAAAAAAGAACAGAAGCATCCTGAAGGAGTGACTGGAAATACATTTTTACAAAGAGTGCCAGCTTTACCTCACCAGTAAAGTCCATCAGAGAAGTTGGCAATGGGAAGGCTTCTGAGGTCTGGACCCAGGAGTGTGAGTCAGAATTAGCAATGTCTTCCAGTGACAACGCAAAGGATACACACCATTTGCATCACACTGTGTGTTCACTGACCAACACATTGATGTGTCTCAGTTCTTGGTGTGGCTCATTGGTTTCTGGGGAAGCAGAGTGTGGCACCCAGTGAAGGAGCTAGAGTTGGACAGAGATGGCTCTACTGTATAAAATGACAGAGGAGCAAGTCTGAGTTCTATTAGAGAAGCCAGCCCTAATGTTTAAGTCTGTGTGATAAAATAGAAAAGAGGCACATGCTACTCACTGAAGACAGGGGATGAATTGGACTGTGAAGCCCCTCAGAAAATGAAATATGTCTTCTCTTTGACCCTCAGTATCCAGGGCTGTGTCCAACCAAGACCCAAGAGCAGGCACCAGTTCATGGTGACTGGAAGTGACCTGACAGAAATGTCAACAGCATAAGCAATCACTTGCCATCTGATGGACAACTATAATGAACTGGACCCTGAACTACGTCCTCCACAAGTTGTGTAACGCTCACAACAGTCATATGAAATATACATCAATGCCTCCATTTTTTTCAGGTAGAAAAGATTGAGGTAATGAGTTAGTTCCTTGCCTGAGGTCATCCGACTAAAAAATGGCAGGGCTGAGCAGTGCCCGGCTCCATCTGGTTCTGGAGGCTGTGCTTTTAGCCTCTAATAATAATTAATTTTCTTTACTGACCTATTTCCCACCGACTGCTCTGTAGCCCGATGTCATGCTGACTCTGTTAACCCTCCAAGCCAGTCTATTTAAACCCGCAATATTCAGTCTTTGTGGAATATCATCTAAGCCTGGTCTGGTGGAAGTGGGTTATCATCCAAGAAACTTCATGTAAGGTATTGAAACGGAGGCTTTGGCAGGAGCGATGGTTTTCATGGTACCTTTGACTGGACTTGAAGCATTATGGGAGCACACCCCTCCATCTATAAAGGAAGTCTCCAGGAAGTTCAACTGAAGAGTGAAGACCCACTGTGAGTTTGGATGGAATTGTCCCCTGGACCTGCAGTCACAGGCTTTGTAAAGAAGAACAGCATCATACACCTCCCTCTGCTTCCGACCCTGATGTGTGTAACAGGACCAGCTGCCTCACACGCCGCCACGCTTTTCCCCTCCACCATGGACTCAAACTGTGAGTGAAGTAAAGCCTTTCTTCATTTAGCTTGTTTCTTGTCAGGAGTCTCACAGTAACAAGACAACTGACGCAGCAATTGAGGTCACTCCTTCAAGATTATCCATCGAGAAAAGGCAGAGCTGAGACTGGAAATCTAGGTTCTAAGCCCTGAGATTGTTAGAGGAGGCGTCCAATTAAACCCACAGCACTGTGTGCTTCTAAGCATCGGCTCACTGGTGTCCGGTAGACTTTGCACAGTTCCAGTCTGGTATGCCTGCTATCCCCAGAATTCTCTCCCATACCCAGAGTTCCATTATCTCATTGAAGTCACATGGGCATACCATTCCACCATCCTGAACTTCTGCTTCCTCATCCAAACACGAGCAAACAAGTTTCCTCTCTCACCTCACCTGGCTGTTCTGGGCTTCCAAAGAGGCAAGGATGCCCAACCAGGAGCTCTGCCATAATAGCAGGTAAGAAGAGCACAAGCAGTTGAGCTGAAGGGGTGGCTCCATGCTTAAGGGCGCTTGCCGCTCCTCCTGAGGACCTGAGTTCAAATCCCAGACCCACTCTGAGTTGGCTCCCAATCACCTTCAACTCTAGTCCTGGCTAAGTCTGGCACCCACACACATGGCATGCATGCACACAGTAAAAATAAAGCCTTTTTACTAAAGGTCAGGCACACCTCTGCAAGGTGCTGGCTGATTGGTGGAGGTAAGGCTCCCACCTACTCAGTCCATTCCCAAAATTTACGACTAGGAGCTCTTTAAATATCCAAGGCTAAGAAGGAAGACAGTTCAACGACATTTAAGGTGATGGTAACCCAAGGGTGGGTAAAAAGCCCTAAAAGCAATCCAAGAATGTAGAACTGAATGGAGGGGATCAGTCCACTCCCTGACTTTTTCCCTCTATCCTGCGGTCTCCCAGCTCCAACCCCATCTCAACTCCTTTCTCCTGCTACCTACTTTAAAAGCCAACAAATGCACTTCTAGTTATTGGCCAGAAGGGGTCACTGCGGAGCGAGCATCGCTCTGGGCTCTCCTAAAGGGTACAGCCATCCACCAAACAAAAACTGTAGGCCTCTTCCAGGCCAGTGCTCACTCCTTTATTCTTGTGTTCAGGCTTCTCTCGCCTCATCTTATTCTCCTCTCCCCACTTTGGCCCACTGAGTACCTCCTATTCTCTTGTAAAGAATTTACAAAGTCCACACTGACGTTGGGGGGTCTTCGCTCCCCACTGCTACTAGGTCAACAAGAATTAGAGAAAATTTTCCCCCTTCAGGGTGGAACATGGTGTCAGTGCTTGGAGGTCCGTAAGGCTTATTGAAGGCTCCTAGTTTTCAGTGTAGGTGTTCACTGTACCAAGTATTAAAGGATTCCGAGGCAGAAATGGGCTGAGGATCCCAGTAGGACATCTTCCCTACGGTAAAACAAGAGACTTTGTTGTCTACATCCTGTGCGGCTGGAGTTGGAGATTCTGAGCCTCTCCTGGGACTGACGAGACGGGTGGGGAGGAAGAAGATGGCAAGACCAAAAAGTTACTTGTAATCCTCGGACTGCCTCCCCGCCCCCACCCCCGCCCCCACCCCCGCCCTCTCACTCCCGGCGCTTTCTTTGTCAGATCGGACCGTTGTTTCACACACACACACTCACACACACTTCCTCCGGGGTTTCAGGGGGGGTAGGGTGGAGAAGAGGGGTTGGGGGAGGGGCGCTCTGCTTTTGGAGGGCTTTGGCAGTGGGGACCCGAAGCGGGCCGGCTGCGAGGCACAAAAGAGATATCCTTTAGAGCGCCGCAAGCACAGATGTGACGCTGCGCCCCTCTGCGGGTGGGGGCCGGCTCGACAGATGGCGAGAAAGCGCGCTGGTGACGGATTGTCCGTCAAATGGCATTTTCTGGATAGGGGGTGGGGGAGCCCGCGGCCCCAGGGCGTAAAGAGAAACACAGGAGCACCCCCACTATGCAGACCTGGGCAGTCCCTCCCAGAAGTGGGGACGGTGAAGGCAGGCTGGCCTGGGCGGATAGGCGGGGCGGCTTTTAGTAGCATCCTCTATGGAAGACGCGCTCTAAGTCTCGCAAAGGGATAGGGAGGTGGCCCAGCCCCGGGAGTGCGCATATAAGGGTTGAGGGGAAGGCCTGCGACAACAGAGGAGGGGTGAGGGCTGAGACGGAGGAGCTCCTGCTTGGTTCTGTTTGAGGTGCCGGGGTCACTTCTCAGAGAGGTCAGAGCCGCAACTCAGTGGCCACGGGGCCTTGGAGACAAGCGCACGCCCCGCCCTTTCTCCTCCCTAGACCTGCGGGCTTTTGTTATGCAGATGGCGGCGGGAGGCTGAGCCAGAGAAGGAGGGGTTGCTGGGGAAGGAGGAGACGGAGAAGGGGAGGGAGGAAAGTACAGCTCGCGCGACCAGCCTCCCCTTCCAACGTCACATTGTGCAAGAGACAAAACCCGGGCGCGCCGGAGCTCACACGCGCACGCACGGCAGACGCCCCGGTCGCCTCCTCTCTGTTCTCTGCGCGGTGGAGAAATCCGGCCAGCTTTGCTTTGCCGAGGACGCGGAGCTCAGTCGGTTCCCAGAGCAGCTCAGAGCCAAGCCAGGAGGTGAACCCAGCCGGGGAAACCACCTTCCTTCTCCGATGCCTGCCTAGCCTGAGACGTCCCATCATCCCATCCCCCTCGCCCAGAACTCCGTTCTCTCCCCTACCCCACCCCTTGGGGGTTTCACGCGGACAGCGCCCCGGAGCCTAGGGCGTGTCATCGGGTTTGGAATCCACATTTCAGCACTTCGGACAGCGCCCCGGTGTTTCAGGATGGCGAGCCTGCAGCAGGGCGAGAAACAGCTGTTTGAGAAGTTCTGGAAAGGGACCTTCAAAGCGGTGGCCACTCCGCGTCCCGAGAGCATCATCGTCGCCAGTATCACAGCCCGCAAACCGCTGCCAAGGTAATGACCTCGTTTGTGAGTTGGGGACACTGGAAGGTTCCTCCTTTTCTCGCCTGAGCCCCACGGTCTTGACAGGTGGACCTAGGCAGCTGGGCCAGGGTGCCTGGACTATGCCCGTTATTCCCGATATCTCACGCTGGAACATGGGACATAATCGCTTGTGTAAGGAAGAGGCTGTAGAAAAGGGACGGGAATTCTTTGGCGGGGAACAACACTCCCACAGATTCCCATGCAAACCCCTTTGCTTTCTTAGCGTGAGCGGTATGGCTCCTGTATGTACTTGACTGAAAACTTTTTTTAGCTATTCCCAAGCCCGTAGGTCACGGGGGCAAGGCAGTAGTGGATGTGAGGTGGTGGGGGCATGCTGAATAAAATCTGAACTTGGCTCAGCGGTGTTCCGTGAGTGCATTCTAACCCTCAGCTCAGAAACTAGTGGGCTCTGAACGTTTTGACAAAAGCCCATATGCTGTTCCTTCAAATACACTCCAAACGGCACCCTCCTCCATGCCTTGGCCGAGGCTTCTGGTGTTGAATTCTTTCTCTCCAGCATCCAAAACCAAGGCTCTAAGCTCAAAGTCAGCATGAAGATAATATTGAAAGTTTTATTTTGTTTTATTTTTTTAAGGATTGGGTGGCTTTGAACTTTGGAATGAGTTTGGACCCTGGGGCGGTGGTAAAAAAAAAAAAAAGGGCAAGAGGGTCGAGTAAGGGAAGAAATAAGGAGGCAGACAAAAAATGAGAGCAGGATGCAGGGGTGAAGAGAAGACGGGGCTGAGGCACACAAAAGCCTTCCATGGCAAAGAAAAACCCAGTATTTTCCTAGATCGACAGATGTAGAGGAGTTTGAGAAGGGCTGTGCCCTCTGTCAGGAAAAATCAAGGCTGTATGAAAACTCACCTCTTGCTGGGGGTGGCTGAGTGGTTCTGAGAGTTAAAGGGAAGAAGATCCGGGGAGACCACTCGCAGGATTGATTAATCCTGGCAGGCTGCGTTAGGGAGTAGATTGAAAACATGTCTGGGAAAGAGACGCTGACAGAATGCCTGGTGTAGCAACAACTAACTCAGAACTTCCCAGCAAGTGTGGGGTCAACGAAAGCTGATTGGAGAAATAGATCTGAAAAGAGCAAACCCACACCCAGCAACTTTTCTTTGTTCTGACTGAGGTTCTAACAGGTCTTTGGACAAATGGAGCATCCTGTGTAGGAAATGGGTGGACAGGAATCAGGAAGAACCAGCAGAATGTAGAGCCTGTGAGCGGAGAGGGGAAGCCCACGGATTTGGGCTGGAGGGAGGCGAGATGACATCAGATGTCATTAAAGCTGGCACTTGTCTGCTTGCTCAGAGGTTCTTTGTAGAGAGTTTGACGTCAGCGCTTTTACCTCCCAGGTCTCCTGCCACCGGCTTCACCTTCCTGTTTCTGCTATTGGCACATCAGTGCTGCACTGGCTGGAGAAAATGGCCTTGCTGGAGGAACCAGGGAAAATTAGTCTGGCAACAGAAGTGTTTGCTCCACAGTCTTCTATTTTATGGGCACGCGGGCAGGAAGGCAGGTTCTTGGTGTTATTTTAATTTAGAAAAGTGTCCCTAACATTATCATGCAAAGAACCTTCATGGTTCTGCCTGCCTGCCTGTCTGCCTTTCTATCTGTCTGTCTGAAACTATCAACATACCATAGCTTCGACTGTATGAGTTGACTGAGAGACTCTAGCCTCGCAGCTTATTCATTTGAATCTAATCTGTGTGTGACTTTTACAAGAGTCCCATGGGCCCTCAGTATTTTCTCATTCTTGATGCATTTTAATCTCCTTCCTGGATTTCTAGTCCTCCCTGGAAAGCACCCTTGAAGTTTATGTCAGAGTTCTATAAGCTCTTGGTTGATATTATGCAAGAATACTTTTATGACTGGCAGTTCCTCTCTGTAGAGCACATTCTGGTTTGTAGATGTTTTATCTCAGCCAGAGTAGAGATTTCTGAGCATTAATATCCAAGTCCTCAGAAAAGGCTGGGCTTGGTTGTGTTTCAGCAGACTAACTGAATATCAGAATCATCCCCATTTTCGCCCACATCCGATACAGTTTCCAGTTCCCTTCCAGGCTTCTGTATTACCAGAGGGTGGAAATGTCATGGCTCCAAAGTCAAAGCTCTTGGGAGGAGAAAGATGCTGCATGGCCCCAGTGGAGCCCCAGATGACTCTTTCTGAGGCAAGCTATGTATGTGTTCTCATCAGAAATGTTTAGTTGTTTGAGTCAAGCTCCACTCAGTCAGATCTGCACAAGTCACTGTCTGTGGGCAGGTGGGGGAGGGGCAGGCAAACCACCAGCCAATCCTGTTGGTCACACACTTAATATCTGATTGTAGGCAAGGGTCCCTCCTTGGATATGGTAAGTCTATGGCTGAAGATACTTTAGCATGGGGACTGAGGTACAGATTTTAAGTTGTTGGTTTCCCAGCACCATACGCACATCAGACAGCTGCTTCCTAAGCAGAATCCCCCTTGGCTCCTCCTCTCTCCCCCACTCCACCCTACCCCACTCCCCCGTGAGGCATTCCTGATGAGGCAAGAATGTTGTTATGGATCAGATTTCCAGCAGATGTGTCTGAATCAAATGTCAGAATGACAGAGCACAGTGAGACGCCATGTAGTGGTGGCTTAGGTGAGGATGTGGCTGAGCATCGGACAGCCCAGGGTACAGTCCCCTGAGCTGGGGCGTCTACCTCAGCAAACATTTTGGTCAGTTTAAAAATATAATCTGTACCTGTGGCCACCTTGGCCGTGAGGACTGAGGCAGGCGAAGCTCTGCAATGATGTGGCGTGCAGTGTTGGCTTCATACACCTTGGTCCTGTAAGGAAGTTCACAGCAGCTAAGAGGAAACAAAAAGTTTCCATCTCCATTTCATTTCTTCCTCAAGTAATGCTAACACGGTTGACACTCTGAAAGGTCAGCTCCACACAGGCAGCTATGTTAAGGTGAAACGTATACACGTGAGATTAAGTGGGGAATACTCCATAGTTCTTTCTCCCTCCATGCAAGTGGTTTTGTTTCTCTTCCTGTTACCGTGATATAAAAATACCCTGAAAGGGCAGCTTAGGGGAGGGTTTATTTCAGTTCATAGTTTAAGGGTATGGAACAACACGATGGCGGCGGGGTCACTAAAGTAGGAGCTTCAGGCAACTGATCACCTTGAATCCATAGCCAGAAACAGAGTGATAAAACTCGGGCGCAGCCATTTCCTCCTGCAGCCCCAGCCCAGGGGATGGAGTCACCCACAGCGGTAGTGCTCATCTAAGCTAACAGCTGGGGTTAACCTGCACAGAGGCTAACTCTTTTCCTTTCTGGTTATTGAGTTGGGGGTGGGGCACAGAGAATAAACATCTGCATTCTGAACTGACCCATGAACTCCTTACAGAATAGCCTGTGGTTTATATAGGGGACATCAGGAATTGACAGTCTTAAACTTCTTTTTGATACCACAACTTCACGCTGAGTTTTATCAGTTTTATAATAATTACACAATTTATAGTTCTCATCAAGAATTCTTTAAGAACAAAATAAGAAACCCTGGCTTAGCGGTGCATACCTGTAGTCCCAGCACTCAGGTCACTAAAGCAGGGTGATTGTGAGGACACCATCAGCCTGGATTGCAAGGTAAGACCCTGAGAAAGAGAGGGTGAGGAGGAAAGAAAGAAGGAAAAGTGAGAAAGAAACCAAGAGGGAAAGAAAGAAAAAGGGTGTTGTAGTTCACTTCTCTGCTGCTGCTATAAAACACTGACCATATGGAAGATTGGGAGAGAGGATGTGTTGCCCTTTATACTTTCAAGTCACGCTGCATCACTGAAGGAAGTCAGGGCTGGAACTAAAGGCAGGAACCTGGAGGCAAGAGCTGATGTAGAGGCCATGGAGGGTGCTGACCACTGGCTTGCTCAGCCTGCTTTCTTATACAGCCCAGGCCATGTGCTCAGAAATGACACCATACATAATAGACTGGGTTCTCCCCCATCAATCATAACCAAGAAAATGCTTCCCCAGACTTCCCTCCAGGTCAGTCTGGTGGAGGCAATTCCTAAACTGAGGTTCTCTCTTCCCAGGTGACTCTGGGTTGTGTCAAGTTGACAACTGGAGCTGTACAGAGGGAAAAGAAAGAGAGAGAGAAAGAGAGAGAGAGAGAGAGAGAAAGAAAGAAAGAAAGAAAAAGAAAGGAAGGAAGGAGAGGGAGGGATAAAAAGAAAGAGAGAGAAAAGGGATGGAGAAGGGAGTGTGAGTAGCTATTTAGAATGGAAATTCTAACAGGAATAATCCTAAAAAACCAGGACAGGCTTCAGTGAGGTCAATCCTCACCCTATAGTACCTGACAAGAACCACCCAGGAGTCAATTAAGATCAACAACAGACAGAGGGACTTCGAGCTCTCCCTGCTCACCCACCCGAAGGGGAGTCACATTGTTAGACATTCTCTTAATTCCTTTGTTAATTGCTCAGCCTCAAAAAGTTTGTACCTAAGAAGTTCCTGATCAGCAAAGCCTAGCCTTTGAAGCCAGCCCAAACCATTACAATCATATTGATAAACAGCCGTAGCTGGGGACTTAGTGAACAGGTAAAAATCATTTGGAGTCAGCCTATGAACTGTTTGCAGGTGCATGTTTGTTAAGGGCTGGAATGGCATACCCTGCCCCTTAAATAGTGTGCACCCCCTTTCCTATTTGTTTGGCGAGCTATTAATTTTCTTCGAAAATCCCTTTCATGCAGTATACTCCAGAAGCTGACTGGAGCCCAGTCCCTGTCCAAAGGCTCATAAATTCCAAACTATTGGAGGTTTTACCGCATGAGGGGAAAGATGGCCAAATTGTAAAGCAGAAAAAAATGCCTTTGAGCCATTTAATTTGAGACTCCCCTTGGTGCCAGACAATCAGTTAACACATTTTTGCTGACCCCATCCTTGGGATCAGGGTGAGGGGCATTTAGATGGTGCTTTACTGACAACCCGTGGTTAAGAGCCAACATTCTGAGGGTCACAGAAAACGCTTGCCCTGGCATTGAACGCATGCTCTTCTGGGGGAAGGGAGTGACATTGCTGGGGTCAAACATTTTCAAACCCAAAAGATTGAAATTTGAATGGCATCCCAGGGTTAGTGGTGGGCACCCTTTGTGACATTTCTTCTGTGTTTGCTTGGCAAATGCTGTATCTTAAGGAGGCAGGGTGTGGAGATGTTCAAGGGACATGCATGGGTTGTTTGAATATGCAAGGCTCCCATCGGAGGGAAGCTGAGCTCTCTCCCAGCCCCACCTCTCTCTCTCTGACACTCTGAGGGTTCTAATCGAAGCCATTGAACGATGACATATGCTGCAAACAAACTCTTCCTGGTGTCAGAATGAGGCTCTTCAGATAAAGATGTCTGGCTGGCTCAAGGAGGAGGCATGTTGTTCAGTAGAAGAGCTTAGGTTGAATGCCATCAGACCTGTGAGTCCCCATAGAAGGCTACCAGACTTCAGGCCACCACACAGTGGGGAGCATTCCCCAAATCCTAATTTCTGTAATGAGGAAAGAGGCCCCAAAATGGATCTCATTCTCCTTGAATACTTCAGGCTTGGTGCAGAGTCACAACAAATTAAAAACCTGTCCCCACTCTCTGGACAGCTGGATCTGTCCTCCTGCAAGGTGGGATATGCTTGACAAGAGGTCTTCAATGGCTTGTTACTGACACTCTTCTGAGGTGTGAGAGAATACTCACGGGGTGCCTAGACACCCTAGCCTTGCCTCTCCTTCATGCCAATACTGTGAGCATGTGTGTCTATCTGTGTCTGTGTTTGTGTCTGTCTGTCTGTCTGTCTCTGTCTCGCTCTATGTGTCTCTCTCTGTCTCTGTCTGTGTGGGAGTGTGTATGTGTGTGTGTGTGTTTATGTGTGTGTGTGTGGTGTGCTCACACGGGTACACATACACATGGAAGCCAGAGCATCCATTGGGTGTTATTATTCAGGCTCTGTCCACCTCTCATTTCTTTTTTCACCTTTTCTTCTTTTTGAAACGAAGTCTCCCATTCATGGAGAATGTGCCCAGTGGGGCATGCAGGCTAGCCAGGCCTGCCCCTGCCTCCCAGCAGGGGCAACAATCATGTGCTCTCTTACATTGAGCACCTCTCTGCTCATTTCTGCACGCGACTTCACAGCTCTTCAGCGAGACTGAGTTCTGCGGAACTGTGTGCAGAATCTGCCAGGCAAAGAAGTCAAATCAATGACTCTACTTACTACCTGCAAGCACGCTGGCTAGAAGACTTCTATCAAATGATTCGACTTCAGTCTTGATTTCCTCATCCATAAAATGGGGCTAATAATAGCTACCACTTCGGAGAGCCATTGAGAGGACTGAATGAGCTCATTTATGGACAGCGCTGCCTGGCACATGGGAAGGATGTCTTCTGTGGTAGCTCTCGTTATCAATAATAAATCACAGTTTTTATTATTCCAATGAGCCAGGCCCATCAGGGAGGAAAAGTTGAATGAAATGTGCCTTCTTCTGTCCAGGGCTTCACAGTTTTCAGAAAAGGAGACTCCAGGTCCTGAGGTTTACATAGTTCCAGTGGGGATGGGAATGAAGGTACAGGGATATCGTTCAAACAGGGAAGGCAGAGACCCCCAGCACAGCACAAGGACATTTGTTCACACCCACAGTTCTCCTTAAGTGTGTGGCCTATGAAATGGATATGACTTGATTTTTTTTATTAATTTTATCTAGCAGTGAGATACGATGAGGAGGAAGGCATAGGGGTTTGTGTGCTGAGGAGGATCTCAGAGATCATTCTGTCTCCCAAGAGTACAAGCAGGTGAAACCACTTGGGAGGGGGGCATCACCTGTAGGGCGCACTGGAAAGGAACGGCCCATGTAATACAAAATCTCCAACTTCCTTGCCTTTGGCTCAAGGGCACTGTCTCTGGTGTGGGCCATTAGGTTTCCAGTCCTTCATGGTCTAGATAGCTAATATAAATGCATTCTGTGTTCTTTGAGCAACCAGTGATGATGAGGGCGGTGGCTGTGAGCTCACTGCCAATAGAGGAAAGAATTCACAAAGCAAAGGGAGCTGCATTTGGCTGTGGCATTGAGTTATATTTTCACTTATTTATGCCGTCAACGGTTTTATTAAGATACTACACAGTACAGTAGCCATCCAGCAACAGGAAGTACCTACTCTTAATGAAAGAAAGAAACAAAGAAAGAAAGAAACAAAGGAAGGAAGGAAGAAAGGGAATAAATAAACAAATAGGAGGCCAGGTGATCGCCTCCACTGTGAAGTGAAGAAGGGGTGAGGAATGAGAGGAGGGCACTATGTGGGATGTAGTTGTCGGGAATCTGGATGACAGTGGGCAGGCTCTGAAGACAGCTGGGGACTGAGTGTCTGAGTTAAAGGGCAGCGATGGACAGGCCTTGGGGTGGAAGCATGCTTGGGACATTTGAGAACAGTAGAGGGAGAGAGGGTAGAGCCAGTTACAGATGCCTGCCAGGATGCAACAGGAGCCAGAACAAAGGGAATCTTGTCAACCTGGTAAAGAGTCCCTAGGGTCTCAACTCCTAATCCCTGCCCAGGGAGGGTGGCAGTCCTGGCAGCCGGGGGCCCCCATTCCAATCTGTTCCTGTAGGCTTCTGCCCTGACTCTAATGCAGCCAGAGGTGACTCTGAAAAGCACGGCTCCTGCCTGTGTTAAAGTTAAGCAGTCTCTCTGTTTGTGACCCATCAGATTGGGAAACTGAAAAAGATGGTATTTAGACCTCTGAATCATAGTGGTAAATTTTGTTCCCATGGTGGCAGGGGGTGAGTCTTGTCTATCTCTCCTGGCCTGGTATGTAAACCTCAGCTGTTCATTGCACTCAGAAGCAGTCTCCAGTCTCTCTGTCTCTGTCTCTCTTTCTCTCTCTCCTCACCTTGAAATCTTGCAAAGGGAGTTCCCACACACTCCAGCCTTTGTGCGGAGCTCCATGAAATAAAATTCAGAATTAAGATGTCATAGAAACAAAGCCAAAGCAAATACAGGAATGGGCTCAAGCCTAAAGCAGTTATTAAGTAATACACGTCTACATGTGTCATGTCTGTTCAAAACAAATATTAAGATCTGCTGGACACAAATGTGTCACATGCAGAGAATCCCTTGGTAGATTCTCACACCTCAGATCCTGCCCCCAGCTTCACAGAACAGACACCCACTGGTGGGTCACATTCACTGGGTTCATTAAAAAGGGAGATATGGGCCAGCGAGATAGCTCAGGGGGAAGAAGCACTTGTATCCAAGCCTGATGGCCTGAGTTCGATTCCCTGGATCCACATTGTAGAAAGAGAAAACTGTGAGTCAAGATAATCTTTTTTTTTTCCTTCTGTGAGTGAGTAACTCAGGCAATTGTTACAAAGATGCCAAGGTGGCCAACACAATTGCCGGTATTTGGAGGCGGCAGTGCTTCTCTGTGGGATTCATAGGACAGTTTGAACCACAGACGTCAGGGACAACATCTTTCCCAGTCCTTGTGGGATCCTAGAACTTATTACAGGGGTTAAGCGTATGAGTAACGAGCAAGCGTAACACAGGCAAAAGCAGATGAGTGAACAGAAGCCTGCAGAGTGGTAGCACCAGAATGCTAGGGCTGAAGAGCCTACAGGTCTTTCAGGTTGAGGACCAGGAGACACAATTTACAATGTGCACAACAACAGAATGCCCGTGTAATTTATATGTGCATATTGCTGATTCATGGTTTTCCTGCTGAGGAAGAGAGAGAGAAAAAAAACCCTGAGCTAGGGAGATGGCTTAGCAGTTAAGAGTATGCACTGCTTTTGCAGATGACCCAAGTTCAGTTCCACATTGGGCAGCTCACAAAACCATCTAACTCCAGCTCCAAGGGATCCAATGCACTCTTCTGGCCTCTGAGGGCACCTGCACACGTGTGCGTGCCCACCACACAAATGTGCACATAATTGAAGGTAAAAACCTTTAAAAGAATAAAGCTGGGTGTAGCGGCACATGCCTTTAATCCCAACACCAGGAATGCAGAGACGGGTAGATATCTGAGTTTGAGACTACTCTCAACTACATACCGAGCCCCAGGGCAGCCAGGGCTACATAGTGAAACTCTGTCTCAAACTAACTAACTAACTAACTAACTAACTAACTAACTAACTAACTAACTAACTAACTAACTAACAGCCACTGGGAGTGCTGGCTCCAGTATCGTGGCCTCTGGTTTGAATGAACATCTCTGTTGTAGTCAGTTGACATAACACCAGCCCTCTCTCGCCACCTCAGGCCCCTTCCTGCCCCTTCAGGGTCTCTTGTGGCATATGTTGTCTAATGATGAGATGCCTATCAGCCCCCGGACTGTGCCCAGTAGAACAGGTGAGCAGCTAGGCAGTTTCCAGCATCGGGTTTCAGAGCTTCCAGGAGACAATGGGCTTTTGTTTGTCCAGTTTGCCTGCCTTAGCCTCCCTCCTGCAGCCAGGTGGCAGGTGATTCTGGGGCCCTGTATATTTCCAGAGATGGGGGGGGGATCTGAGTGCTGGTCCTGTGTGGCCTGGAGGCTGTGTTACACAGTATTGGGGGCAGAAACAATGAGAGGCCATTATCATCCTACTACTTTCTACCACTCACCCTTTTAGGCGCTATGGTCACCTCACCGTGGTGGTGAGTTCATGGTCAGGTGGAAGGGCAGCCAGAGGGCACATTTCAGGAACTGAAACACAGCTTCAGTAATTCAGGGACAGAGAGACCGAGACGCAGAACAAGTGTAGCATTTCAGGACACATCAGAAAGAAAATCCAAGAGCTACTGCTGACATACATCCCATTGGGCATCCAGCCCCAAGACATGAAGAGGCTCAGTGGTCCCTGGGGAAAGAGACAAAAATATTGATCTGTTTCCCTCTTACAAACAGATGAAGCTCAGAGGTGTGGGATGATTCGCCGGAAGTTAGACCATGAAACAATGGCACACACCCATCCTGCCGTCAGTGGTGAGAGTAGGGTCCCAACGATGATGGAGATGTTTGGGTGTTTTTGTTTTTTGTTTTTTTTTCTTTTCCCATGGGGTCTTGGGATGAAGCAGATGCCATGGAAATCACAGCTGTGGTTCATGCGACTTGCTACTAAAGATAATGTGATGTTTGCTGCCTACACTTGGATCTAAAGTTCCACCTGCTATATCTCTATATTTTGTGCTCCCTAGCCCTTTGGCCACCCCACCACAGGAAAGCATGAGCTTTCATTCACCAAGCAGGTGCTCGTCAAGTGCCTGGGGAGGGGGCCGTGCAGCTGGGAGGGTTCTGGTCCTCTGGTTGAAGCTCTGTGTCCTCAAGCATGTCCTTAGCTACCCATGAGCCCAGCAGTCTGGTCTGTAACATGAAGATGAGATGATCATTAATTCTTGGTGGGACTTGAGTATTGGACATGGTTGCCCTTGGCCAATCAGGTTCAGGTCCAAAAAGAATTTGAGTGTGGAGTAGAGCTCCATGTAAAAGACACTGAAGTTTTGCCCCTGATTGGGGTAAACCTTCAACCTGAGAGTTTGGGAAGTCTGTGCTTGACTATGCAGGTGGAGGAAGATAGTTATGAAAAATGCCCAAGTCACACAGTATGTGGAAATCCAGATCTCTCACTCCCAGAATTCACCCATCAGAAGACATAATCATAACTACTGAAGATGGTTTCTGAAGTACTTGGTACCCTAGGGCGACTGCAGAAAAAGCGTTTTGCCCTTTGAGGTAGCTGGGTACTGTGACACTTTGTAGGTGAGAAGATCAGAGAGGTAGGCGTTTACTTAAGGTCACAGAGCTTGGTGATATGAGAGCTAGGGCTTGGATCTTGGGCTGTTTGGAATACCCACTCTGCTTACCAGACAGAGGAAGGAAATCAAGGCACATATGGAAAGACGGAAGCTCTCGACAAGCTGCTTTCTCACCCAATATGTGGCTCCATCCTGCTCCATCCTGGTGCCACAGTGGGGCATGGGAGAGAGCGTGACTCAGGACAGCCATCCATTGGCACTGCCTGGCGCTTTCATTTTTGGACTTGTCAGTCTGATGCTACATTCACAGCCTCCCTGGAAGCAAGTTTTCCCAGGGAATAGAGACAAGGAGAGTAAATTTTTGACTGAAACTACCTACCCCAGGCTAGCTCTCTGAGGCACAGGCACCATCTACCTCAGGCCACTTCACCTATGCACAGGCACCACATACCCCATGCTAGCTCACCTAGGCACATGCACCATCTACTCCAGGCTATCTCAGCTGGGCACAGACATTGGATAGTTGTAATTTTTCACATACGTGATTCCCCATGATTGCAACATATTCTTCCCCAAGTATTCATCTGTTTTCAAACTACTCTTTTTCCATTTATTCATCTACCCATTTATACATACACCTTTCTATCTATCTACTCATTCATCTACCCATTCATCTGTTATTCTATCCATTCATCCACTCATCTATCTATCCATCTATATGCCCACTATTCATCTATCCATCTACTCATCTATCTACTCTTCCATTCACCCATCCACTTGTCCATTCATCCACCTACCCATCTATCCTTCTTCCCATCCAACCAATATTTATTGAGCATCTACTTTATTTATTTAACTAATGATAAAAAGCTAACAGTTCAGAACACCTGCTTCACTCTTCTAATCCTGATTCTTTCCCCAACACTTAACAGGCACAATGGAACACACTTGTAATCCCAGCACTTGGGAGCCTGAGGGAGGAGATACAGGAGTTCAAGTTCAGCCTAGGTGCAGAGCAAGACCCTGTCTCAAACCTAAACAGCATCCAAAACTCAGAGACCTCAGGTTTCCTTTCTGCTCTGGGTTTGTTTTTGCTCTGGACATTTTAATGACTGTATTTATGTCATTCTTATCAGAAACAAACAAACAACAAACAAAATAAAAACAAAACACAACACTTGCCATGGACCTTCCCTTAAACCTGTGTCAAGGGATTTCACATCTGATTTTCGGTTGCTCGCCCATGCCTTCACCCAGCATTGATCTTCCATCATGAGCAAAGCCTAGCAATTAATAAAAATGCCTCCATTCTGAAGCCTCTTACACTTGGGTCTGGGAGACATGTGTACAAATAATTAGCCATCAGAAAACAGACTGGGAGTTACCAATGTCAGAAACACAACCAGGGCCACACCTGCAGGGAAGTACCTTGGGCAAAGCCACAGGAATCAGCAATTACACAACTGTGGTCTTCTCCCATACATAAAGCAGTCTCAGCATCAGCAACTTACAGCAATAATTTCACCACATCTTGACCCCAATGCTCTGCATAAACCCCCATTTTATAGAGTATGAGCATGGAGCTCAGAGGTAAGCATGGCCTTATAGGGGTCGACATGAGGACTGTAGTTTAGGTGATGGTGGAGAGCACCGAGTGGCACCTCCACAGCCCCCTCTGTCCTGCCATCATGCTTCCCTGTGATTTCCTCAAGGCTCAGGGACAGGAGGAAGGATCTGCCTTGAGTTGAGGCTTAGCTCCGGGGCCTGGGAAAATGGTGGAATGTTACTGATCTCTCCTGCATGGGGCAGTTGCCCAGAAGGAAAACCACATAGCCCTTCTGGGTGAAGCTGTCCTTAAAAACAGATTACCAGACTTCTCATGGAACCTTGGGAGCCCTAAAGGTGACACTTGGGGCTCACCCTGCCACCTGCACTAGTCTACATGTAGAGCCCTGCGAGGCATGGCTTTCAACAAGTTGTTTAAATCCTCTTAGCTCCATGCTCACACTGCAAAATGGGCTACATTTTTGGGGGGTTGTTTTTTGGTTTTTTTTGGGGGGGGAGGAGACAGCAGGTGTTAGCTGTTATGTGGTCCTTTTAAAGACTTATTTATTTTTATTTTATATGTATGGGTGTTTTACCTGCATTTACATGCCCTGTGAATGCCTGGTGTTCATGGAAGCCAGAGGAGGACATAGGAATCCCTGAAACTGGAGTTATAGATCACTGTGAGGTGTCAGGTAGAGGCTGGGAGCTGAACCCAGATTCTCTGCAAGAACGGCAAATGCTCATCACTGCTTAGTTATCACTCTAGACCAATGGTTCTCAACCTATGGGTCATGACCCCCCAGGGGTCACACATCAGATATCTTGTATATCAGATATTTATGTTATGATTCATAGCTAGCAAAGTTACAGTTTTGATTAGCAACGAAAATAATTGTATGGTTATGGGACACCACAACATGAAGAAATGTATTAAAGGGTCATGGCACAAGGAAGGTTGAAAACCACTGCTCTGGACCCTCACATGTATTCTTGAACAGACCCAAACTTCAAGATGGCACCCCAAAGAGGTGTAGATCCAGAGATGGTATAGACGGTGGGGTGGGTAGACATTTCTTAAGCACCGGGGTTTACCATCCATTTCCACTCACTTACACTCACACTAGGCATCACTGAAAACAGCCTTCATATTGCAAGCAAAGACAAGTTCAGAGAGGTTATTCAATTTGCCCAAGGTTTCCCAATCTGGTACAACTCTATCCACTGGTTATCAGTTGAAACATGTTACCATGGTGATGTACATCATTCCCACCCATGTGGCACCTAACTGGTTCCTCTCTCTTTCTATATCTTTCTTCTCCCACCCTTTTCCTCCCTTCTCCTCCTCGTTCTCTCCCGCTCTTTGTTCAGCGGAACCTTTCTCTTTTTTCTTCTTTTGTGTTTCCTTGAGCCTCTCTCCTAAGACACCCCACAAGGGCTTCAGGACTTCTGAAAAGCAAAACCTGAGATGTGCTCCCATCCTTCCTGTCTTCAGCCTTGACACAGCCTCCCTGGGCAGAAAGGGTAGAGTCCTGACCTGACCTAATGGGGAAAATAGAGAGAGAAGGAAATCCATGAAGGCTAATATCTCAAAGCATTGCTCCACTCCACATGCAATTGTCCCCAAGTACCCTGTCCCCCAGGCCTCTGAGATGCACTGTATCTCTGGTGTACCAATAGGGATGCTGAAGTTTATGGGTAGAACAGAGCTTTGGAGAATATCCACAATTCAAAGCCACACCCCTAATATGCCAGCCAGCCAGCTTTCAACCATCATGTTCCCATGCAGTATACTTAAACTTGAGAGAGGAAAGTTATCTGGAGATGAGAAGTGACTTCTCCAAGTTAATCAGAAAGTCAGCAGAATGGACGGGATTGTGCTAGCCAGCGCCTGAAGTTTGGCACTCAGATTTAATGGGCACCTACCGCCTGAGACTCAGTAGCTAGGGAGGTTACCTCAACACCCAAAGAGAGGGCTCCAAGAGGAATGAGATGTCCCTCAGAGTGGCAACATACTGGACAAAGTGGCCAACAACAGGGTAGCAGAGCTCTTATCTAAGACCGATTAGTGATGTCTGCCACTGGTGCAGGATAATGGAGGCTGCAGTGCACGTGGGATGTCTTTCTTTTTCTTGGAGAAGGGGGTGTTTTTGAAAACTCATATCAACTACTAACTTTTGAGGACCTGCCATTCATGCCATTGACACCACGCTTATCCACTCAGTATCTCAATGTTCATAGCGGGATCCCTTTTTTGCCACAACATATTTTGCACAGGAGCAAACAGTATCTCAGAAGGTGATGTCATTGGCCTTAGGCAAAAGAAGCTAGTCAGCGGCTAACCAGCTCTGATAATTACTCTTAAATACATAAGCCATCAGGCTGGGAAATAGAAGTGTCAATAGAGGAATCATCTGGGAACACGTTAATTAGTGGTGTGGATGTATACATTTGACCAAAGGGCTTTGGCTTATTTGTCTCTGTATGTCCATCACAGCACAAGGCTCAGGACATGACTGCTGAGAACTGTGAATATATACTGTGTTCAGCACCCTGGGGTGGGTGGGGTGAGATGGGTGCTCAGAGAAAAAAGGGCTTAGTGTGCTTGCATCAGGAAAGCAGCCAGCCCTGTTGTTTAGCCCACGCTGGATGGACAGTAAGTGTTTATTGAGACATGGAGCACCGGAGAAGCTGAGTACGGGGCAGGAGAAGATGTGAGACACCATCTTGGAAGGCAGGGTGGCATTGTTTGAACTCCCTGGTGGGGTGTGAAGAGCCTGAGGAGCCGGGCACTTGCTGTTGAATGTGAGGGTGCCGAGCTGAGAGCACACATTCTGTGATCGCCCCAGGCAAGTAGCGGAGGACATGCTCTGCATCCAGGCACTATTTCTGGCTTGGTGTGCTGCCAGCAGACTGCTATAACGCTACAGAAGCCGGATCCACTGCTGGGACCCTGGAACTTAGAGTCTGTCCGGACAGCATCAGCTTTGTCTCACCTGAAGCACCTGAGTGCCATGCGGAAGGTGTGGGGGTGCGGACTCCTGGGGCCTGAGTCCCTCTTGAGGTGTCTTTCCCCAGCTGTGTCCGCCTGTGTGAGGCTTAAGGGTGATTTATCTTACCTGCAGAGTTGTGCGGCGCATTTTTAAGGACTCTCAGATTACGGAATCATTGGGAAAGGGGGGAGACTTATTTTTCCTTTCTATTTCTGAGATAAGAAAACTAAGAGTTATTTGTGAAAACGGCAATCACGCCAAACATTGTTCTGAGTGTAGCATACGCGTTCATTCACTTCAGTCACAGTACCTACAAGGCAGGGGTGTTCCTCTTCTGGTTGGTTTTTGGTTGTCAGGGTTCACATAGCTCAGGTTGGCATGTTGTATGCTGGGGCACCCTCTCCCCTCCCCAACACTCACATATGATAACAGTAAATAAAGATTTAACCGACTGTGGTGGTGCACACCTTTAATCCCGGAGCTGGAGGGAGAGGCAGAAGCAGGCAGCTCTCTGTGAGTTCGAGACCAGCCTTCTCTACACAGAGTTCCCAGACAGCCAGGGCTACATAGTGAGATGCTGCCTTTAAAAATTTTTTTAATAATGCCAGGCTTTGGGAAGGACTTCCCTGCTGTGTTCTGGACTGAACTTTGTGCGGTACTTTGGCACATGACACATTGCGCCACACTCAAGGAACCTGATAGTACAGCTTGGGCTCTTCTATTCTGTGATTTCAACCCCTGAAGCCTCAGTTTTATCAGCTGCAGAACAGGACATATCAATCTCCCCCAAGGCTACTGGGCCGACTGGAGACATCAAACCGGGAGTGATCCCAGCACAAGCACACATCTGAGACGCACACTGCACCATCGAGACCCCGCCACATACATACCTCCGGCCATCTTACAGAAGAAAGTAATTCTTCTCAGACTGGCTCTCCTTAAAGATAAGTGTGAGCAGTCACCAGGGGACTGGCTGGAGCTGGCTTTGTCATCTGTAACCAAAGAGTATCATCGTTTATATTTAGCATCTCCCAACCCCCCCCCACGGAAAACCAAACACTGGGACCAAGAATCCACACATCCTCAATGTATCAATTACTGAAGGCTGTGGATCCCATGTTTTTGGTGACTCCCTTGTGGAAACCATCCAAGGGTCATTAGGCCAGTGCACAGGCTACAGCTGTGACACTGTTGTAAGCACAAGAAATGACTCCAGGAAAGAAAAGCACAAAGGAATAAGAGGTGGGGGGGGGGTTGCCATTGAAATATAGATTCTGTGGTTGTAAGCCACCTAGCCATGGGAAGCCCTATCCTTGGGCTGTAACTGCATTTGTTGTGAGTCTCCTCAAGAAGCAGCTGGAAATGGAGGGTGGCTGGGACCAATCTAAGCTAAGTCGGTGCTTAACGTGGTCTAGCCATGAGACTGTAGCCTCATCTTCCAAACCTCTGATGTCAGTTCCCGATGCTCCCATTCTGCCAAGGGCTATTCCATGTCCCCATAAGGTACCTCCTGGCTGTGTACACACATTTGGACCTAAAAGACATATAATTGATCATTCTTTGGTACCAAGCATAATAAAGGTTACTTGACAGTCAGCATTGTGATGGGACTGCAATAGTCAATCTAACGACTCTGTCAGTAAAGTGACTAATGGGGTGGGGGTAGCATATACTGTCTGGATACACTGGACCAAGGAATGGGTCAGATCCTAAGTAGAATCAGGTGAAATGGAATCATATTTCACCACCTGGAAAGCATGCAACTTAAAACTTAAGGTATTTCTAGAATCCACCCAATATTTCAGGGATATTAAATGTGATAATAAACAAAGCACTGAGTTCAGTTACCCAACACTGTGTTATTGCTCACTGAATGTTGGCTACAAAAAATAATTCCGGTTATCTGTATGTTTCTCTTTGATATTGTTGTGTCCCTCTCTCTCCAGCTCTTTATCTGATTCTCTCTCTCTTTCTCTCTCTGTGTGAATGAATGTGTGTGCATGCTCACACGCATGTGCCTGAGAGCTTCAGGGATCCATCTGTTTCTGCCTCTCCTGTGCTGGGATTAAAATATGGGGCTCATTCTTCCTTGGGTTTGGGGGATGGAACTCAGGTTAGCATGCTTACAGGCACTTTTCCATCTGTGTTATGTCCCAGCTGTTCTTTGATTCTCGGGTGGTACCGAGAATCTTGTTTGTTTGGTATTTGTAACTGGGCATTTCATATATTCATTTACTTATTCTGGGAGCATATGTACAAAATATTTTAGGAGTTGGCATCAGTGCTAGGTGCTTACAATGCAAAGACGAATGGATGCACCTTTTTCCCTTAGGAAGCATCTAGAAGCCAGATACGGTGATGCACACCTTTAACTCCAGCACTTGAGAAGTAGAGGCAGGTGGATCTCTACGAGCTTGAGGTCATCCTGGTCTACATATAGAGTTCCAGGATTTGCAGGCCTACCTAACAAGACCCCATAAAAAAATAACTAAATAAATAAAAGCACTTGAATTGTGAGAGAGATTTTTATCACTGAATCCTTGGTGATTCTGAGAATGGATATTATAATTGCTATAAATCTTTGTGTGGCTGGCCAAGTAGGATGGTAGCCTGTGAGGATCTATTTCACATTTGTTGAGCAAGTCAGTGACGTAAGTGGGCATAAGGATGGTAACTTTGTCATTTATGATTCCATTCTAATACGATTTTCCTTTCCCATATGTCATACTTTGAATTTAAAAAAATGTCTAAGGACTTATTCATGTTTCATCACTTCGGTTTGGCTGACAATTGAGAGGTGTCTGAGTGGTGACTGGCTCAGATCCCAAGGGCAATAAGTCCATCAGCGGATTAATACAGTGATAAAGTCACAGGCTGTGAGTAGGTGGGGTCCGGTTAGAGACAGTAGGTGTCAAAAATCCAGGCTTTCTGGAAACTTCTTGCCTTTCCTCTTTCTGCTTCCTGGCCAGCATGAGGGGAGCAGCCTTGTTCCACGAGGTCTTCTCTGCATTGATGCTCTGTTTCACCCCAAGCCCATAACAACAGAGTCAGGCATAGACAAATCCCTCTGAAATACCAACCCGTCCAGACCTGGAGCCCATGTACACCCTTCTTCATTTTAATTGCTCATCACAGATATCTGTCCCATGGGAATAGACCGGTGACTGGAAAGCCATAGCACGACACGGCCTCAGTCCCCATTCCGTTCTGAATTCTGACAGCCACAATCAGAACTCCAACTCCCACAGATGCTTTGACCTCCTGCTTACGAGTGACCAGCTCTCGGTTCTGAGAGAGCTGATCTCTGCCCTTGCAAGGTAGGGCGACTGTCCCCAGTGTGAGAGGGCAAGCTAACGGGAATATCAGCAGTACTGCGCTGAGAATTTACTGAGTGTTTATTTAATTCTACAGCGCTGTCCTCACAGCTGCCCTCCATGGCAGCTACATTTTCATTGTCTTCATTTTACTGTCAAGAAAACTGGAGCCCAGAGAGATAGTGTGAGTCATCAAGCTCATCCAGCTTCAGGCACTCAAGCAGAGGGATGGATCCCATGCGACACGGACACCCGTTCTCTTTAAGTTTGCACCTCTGGGTTGAGGAGGAAGGACATGGGAGAAGGTGGACAGGCTCCAGGTCAATTGTGGTCAAGAATCAGACAAAAAAAAAAAATCTGACAAATAAATGGAACCAACCCACTGGAGCCGTTTTCCTCTTCTCCTCGACCCCTCCAGTTCCAACCCACAGGTAGTTAGCTCTGAACTTCCTGATTCCATCACATCTCGAGTCCCAGACCCCAGGGCTCTGTGTGGCATTCTTAACCCTTGGTTCCCACAGAGACACTATGTGAAGGATTGAAGTCAGCTGCTGTATAGCTCACTAGTTAAATCAAAGGCAACTTTATGTATACATATCTCCAGTTTCTGTTTCTTCTAATCACCTCCCCTCATGGGTTTGAGGTTTGTTTTTTTTTTTTCTTTTTTGGAGGCTCATTATAAAGCAAAGTCTCTCACTGAAAATGAGGTACCCCATAGCTAAGACAAAATGAGTTGTCTTCGTGGGCAATAAAAAGAGAGCAAGGAAATTTTGGAAAGGCTCATCCTTCTGCAGGTTCCCCAGGAGGCTTCGATCTGCCTTTTCCACTCGATCCTTCTATGTTCATTTCTCGGTAGAGTCGTGGGACCACTGCTGCCTCTTCCTTTTCAAAGTCCTCCTTGTAGTGAACTGCTGAGGTAAAGGGGCCTCAGCCTCCTGGGTCGCCAGTCCCTGGCTGTCATCTGCCTCCTACAGAGCATTGCTTTATGTGACATGTGATCCTAAGCCTGCCCCCTTTGTATCCGGTGCATTTATGGAGCAGATGTGAGATCCCACAGAGGCAAACTTCCTCCCAGCATGTGCTTTTGCAGAAATTCAGTAGGTTTGACACAACGGCTCCCGACGGCGCTGTGCTCTGGCTTCCTTTGGATTTCTCTGTGCTACCCAGAGTTCTCTCTCTCCCCACCCTGTGGATCACAGATGATACCGGCACATCCTTTTGGCAAAAAGGTAGATCAGAACCAGAGAGGGCTCCAACCAATCAGAGATAATCAGCAGCCTGGTCAGGCTCAGGTCTGTTTTGTGAGTCAGCCCACCCAGCAGTCAGGACTAGCGTGCAAGACAAAGCCTATGTTCATTCTACAAGGTTCCTCCAGACTCATTTAGCTTCCTGCGGGGACTGGGAGTGTGAAGGAAGCTGGAGAGGCAGAAAGAGAGGTGATGTGCAATATACTTGGAAAATGGAAGTTCCCCAGACCTCTCCGAACCACCTTCTGCCTCTCCAGTTCAAGTCCCTTCTTTCTCAGCACTATGAGAAGCACCCTCTCCGTCATGACCCCACTGTGTTGTAGTGGCACCCGACTCCCCCAAAGAAGATGAAACCACACCTGTCGTCCCTGTGGCTTCAAATCCCAACCTTGCCACTTGCATAAAAGCCTAGTTTGAAATAAGCATATAAACAAGTTCTACAAGGGGCTTACTGTGGGGGTCCCTGACCCCTGGCTGTCTTAAGAAGGTAGGGGGAGTGTCACGGGCTCTGGGAAGAACATTTTTCTATGGAGAGGACTTGAGGCAGATGAACTGTGGCCTTCAGAAGCCAAGGTCCCATTTTATAGATGGGAAAGTTGGCGGAGGGCCTCTCTTTTAAAGCTGTGTCCTTCGGCAAGTGACGGCCACCCTGTGGGCCTTGGTCCCTTGATCTGTGATCTGCAGTTGGTGGTCTCATCAACTGCACCCAAGGCCAAAGTGGGTATTAAATGAGAGACTTATACATCGGGTGCTTAAAAGAATGTTTACCACAAACTGAGCGAAATGAGTTGGCTTTATTATTGTCACTTGGCTATTTCACTACTAAACATGTCATTGGTTAAGGGTACCGGAGTGGAACACAAGAGGATGAGATTCCAAATACATGGATGTCTGGCTTTGGATTTGACCTGACTCTCTTGTTCAGCATTCTGACAACAAATGAGCTGTGTGACCTTGTGTAAATGCTTAACCTCTCTGAGCTCCATTGCTTCATTCTGCCAGATGGGTCTCACAGCCGCTGGCCATCTACTGTCCAGGGAAGTCTCCAGATTCCAATCAGTTAATGGATTTGAATGAGCTTTGCAAACAGGAATGCACCAGAGGAATTTGGGATATTACGATTATGGTGGCCATTTCAGCCCCCTGGTGCCTTGGCTAGCCCATCTGTTCTGGGAGCTTTCCCTGCTCCCCCTCCCTCCTGTTGGCTGACAGTCCTGAGTTGCTGGGTCTGACATTTGGGCAGTTTCCAAGGAGGATTCTATTCTCTTCCATCTGCTTCTCAGCTTAACTCCTTTCTCGCCTGTCTTCTGGTCTACAAGGATCTGATGCAGGGCACGGGCACAAAAGAAGAGGGGCTAAAAGCTGACCCCACCACATTACATGACACCTTACATGGGATTTCCTGCCTTGGGTAGGAGGTGGGATGGAGATTCGAAACCAGTTCCCTGGGTTCCCTGTAACACTCTTTGGGAATGAGATGTGGAGCATGGCACCTGCTCAGGCTCCTTAGGTTATCCTGAGGGAGTGTCTGTCTTTGGAGGGATGTGAAGGAATAGGATGTGCGTGTTGGCTTGGGGTGGGTGCCTTTCCCTCAGGAGTCTAAACTCTTTCCCAAGACTTTGGTCCCTGACCAAACAACAGAGCTTCTGTAAGTCACAGCCGCCTCCTTAAACTTATGATAGGGCAATCATTACCTTTTCCAGGGTCAAATGGGACCACAAGGCAAGGATAAGACAATGACCCCTGCTGCTGCAGATGCCAGGGAGGCTGCTGGGATGGGGGAGGAATGGAAGGGTGTTGCCAGGGGCCTGGCTGCAGACACAGAGACCAAGGGAGCCTGTGGGCGGCTGTGTGGGCTGAGAGGAGGAGCCTGCAGAAGGCAGGCTCTGCCTGTGATTGGCAGCAGGCCTGCTGGCAGATGGTCGCCTAAGTGGGCCACCCCAGGGTCAGCTTTATGGCTTTGTGGGTTAACCCTTACCTCCCCAGCAGCCCCTGAGCCTCTAGGAGCCTTGGTTCCCACCAGAACTAGACAGAAGTGGCCTGAGACACGTGGGCCTCTGGTTCCCACTGCTCCCCCATCCACTCTCCTCAGATTTGCAGACTGGCCCCGCCTGTGTGGGACACCCCAGTGTGCAGACCCAGGCCCTGAACTTCACCACATGCAGCAGGTCAGCACTGTGGGGGAGGAAGGCAGCTGCTAATATATTTAGCTTTTGTTAACGCTTAGCTTTGTAAGCGCTGATGTGGGAAAAAAATCATAGCATCCTGTGACTGAAGAATACCTCAGGATTTATGATTCCCTTCTCACTAACCTCCTTATTTATTTCTTCCCATGCACCCTGTTCCTTAACCACAGTGGAAAAGAGCTGAGCACTTAGACTAATTTAGCAACACAGCCTGAGGTATTGTTTTGTAACCCCGGCCAGCTAGTAGTTGACTTGTAGCCTAAGCTGGTCTAGAATCCATGGCAACCCTCCTGCCTCAACCTGCCAAGCGATGTGATGTGAGCTACCATGCCCTCCCTGTTCCTCTCATCCACGATTTTTAATGTCCACATAGTACTCCATGATAAGTATGTTGCAGAAAAAAATGTGTCCAGCCACTGTTGCTACAGGATTTTTTCAAGACATAGAGGAAACAAATTCAGAGAGGCTGGGACACTTGCCTAAGGTCACACAGGTCAGGTATATCAGCCTGGGCTTAAATTTTGATCTTAGGATTTGAAATTCAAGTGTCTTTCTTTATTTGATCGTTTTAGGGCAAAAAGCCAGGATTTAGACGCACTGGTCCTCTAGATCAGTGTGGTCTTACTCCCACCCCAGGAAGGAGTGCTGCCAGCCTCTGCTCTCTTGATTTGCTTGGCTCGGTTCTGACAGGGATGGGCAGCCCGTCCTTACTGGCTGTGTGGCTTTAGGCAGCCTGACAACCCTCTCTGGGTTCCAGCTCCTTTGTCCATGAAACCGAAGTCCCATCAGGCCTCTGAGAGGATTAGATAGGGTTCATCCTCCGGTCTGGTCCACACCCAGTGTTCAGCTTCAAGATTAACATTAGTCATTCGCTAGAAGAACTTTTTTTTTTAAATAATCTCAGCTGCAAGAATAAGATTAATAAAACCTAATGCCTGTTAGTATTGTACAAATCTAATGTTATTTAGTGGCACCCAGCACCTCCTAATATTCCAGACCGAACAGAAGGATTAGGCCAGGCAGGCGGCTGCAAGATGGAAGCTGGCCCTTTCTCCTATTCGGGCTTGTAGGAGCGGCAGGTGCTGCCCCAATTATGTAAGGGTGAATCTGTCTTAGCCCTTGTGGGGTGTGCAGAGAATCCCCTCCTCCAACCAGCTCTCAAGCCCCTCCCCCACCAGCCTGAGCCAACTGGCCACCCCTCCCCCCTCCCAGCACCAGGCCTTTGACACTAATTGATACGGAGTTTCCCCCTCTAATCCTGCCTGTGCCTCCGGGCCTCATTCCGAGGGCATCTGCTTGGTGAGGGGAGGAGGAGGCAGGGCCAACAGCCACCCTCCTGTCTGCCATCTGGTCCTGTCCCCTCCCACCCCTCAGCGCCATCAAGAGAAATCTGTAATGAACCTGTGGAGTGGGATGAGGCTGAGCCTGGTGGCCCTGTACACAGACAGGAATGCACACGAGAGCACGTGCGCTCACACACACACACACACACACACACACACATGCATGCACAAACACACACACATACATACAAACAAACATGCTCACACACACTTGCACACACCCAGGTTGTAGACATAGTCATTAGCAAAGCTTTTGTGCCTCACTCCAGGCAGGTTCCAGCCTAATTCAAAGTGGAGAAAAAAGAATCTTCTAATTATACACGTACCCCATCCCTACCTCCACCCCAGCCTCAGCACCCTGGACAGAGGCCACTGCCAGTAGTTGTGTGGCAGGTAGTGGGCAGGGTGAAGAAAGATGGGGGGGCTACCCTGTTTGGGAGGGATGGATGGGTGTGCAGGCTGATTGGGGTGGGGTAGGGACCCCCAGGCTAGAGCCTGTGAGGAACCTGCCTCTCAAATCCCCGGCAAAAGAAAGATTTGGAATTTGCAAAGTCCTTTTTTCTTCTCCCTGTGTCCCACTGCCCTGGCTGCATTCACTCTTCCCAGAGCGCCTGTGAGTGCCTGAGATGAGATGGGGCCCCAGAACTTTACCTCCTGGGCTCTGATTGGGCTGTGTCCCTTGCTTGCTGTGTGTGACCTTGCCCCGTGCTTCACCTCTCTGAGCTGTGGGTTTCCTCTGGATGACAGTGATTTAGGGGTACCAGGTCTCAGGGGTGTTGAACTTTATGGGATATCCCACTGGAAAAGCACCTGCAAGTGGGATATCTCACTGCAAAGGCCCCTGTTTACTGAGTGCCTACTGTATACCAGGCACTATGGCAGAGGGAAGACAGGATAGGACACTTCTCACAAGCATCTTTCCTGGTGCCTTTTTCCTTCTTAATTCTCCAGCTGGCATTTTCTGCTCACCACTGAAGCTGTGGTTTCTAATAGTTCCAGGAGTCTTGGACAGTAGGAGACTGTATTCCGTGTGTAGGGAAAGCCTCAGAGCCTGTACCCAGCACACAGTAGGTGCTCTGAAAATGAGTTGCTCCCATCATGTACATATATCAACTGGTCATGGTCAGCATCTCTCCCTGGAGAGCCCTTCAAAAGAGAAGAGCATCTTACCCTGTACAGACCTTCTGTATTTAGCCTCCCAGCCTGGCTAGAACTAGAAAGCCCAATAATATTCCGCTTTGGTGAGGATGTGGCAAGGTGCGTACACATTCATGGAAGGAGTATGTTTGGGAAGATAGCATTCCAGCTTCTATTGGGGTTAAAAAAATAAAGTCTGCCTTTCTTTCTGACCACATCTGGATGTCATTTCCAGTGGGGAAGAAGTGACTGCAGTATGTTCTTGGAAGCTATGTTTGTTGTTAACCAAACCTGCAAACAGTCCACGCGCTGTTAGGAGAAGGGCTAAATAAACAGAGAAGTACAATGTAACAGTCAAGATAAATCATTGATAAAAAGTTATAATTCAGGAGACCAAAAACATCCTGGCTACCTGGCAATATGACTCATTAAAGGGCATCATATTCATATGTAAATGCAGGTAGAAACTGTCTGGAGAGGTGGTTCAGTGGTTAAGAGAATTTGATGCTATTGGAGAGGATCAGAGTTCAGGTTCTAGCACTCTCGTAGGTGACTCTTGACTGCCTGTAAATCCAACTGCAGAGGATCTGATACCCCTTTCTGGCTTCCAGGGGCACACACACACACACACACACACACACACACACATTGTATTTTACATAAGTGAAAATAAATCTTTGAAAATAGAAACCATTCCACAGAACATGCGGCAGCCTGCTGGTGGCAGTTCTGAGTAACTTGTCTCTGTGAGTCACATATTAATGAGAATGTTTTCACCATTCAGCAACTTTTTGTTGTATCTATACAAACATACACACACATATAACATATACATTACTCTTCTTTCTGGTAAGAAGGTGATCCATGGCAAGCAAATAGAAAAAAATACTTGCTATAGATAAATGAATGAATGAATATATAATGTATATATATATATATATTCTTTTAAAAAGAAGAACAGATGAAGGACATACAGTAGCTAAAGTCATAGCCTTCTAAAGCCTGGGCATTGGGAGCAGGTCAGCCTCCCTGTGGAGAGTTGGCATTACACCACCCTCCCTGTGGGCTGTGGCAATCAAACTCGTCTCTAGACCTTGCTGGAAATCCTCAGGGTAGCACATATCTCCAGCGCTGGTGACTCCTGAGCTAGGCATGCATTCTGACTGTGCTGGATGCGCTGACCACAACACCCAGAAATGCTGATGTTTTAAGGTCATTCAGACATGGAAAAAGGCTAAGCCACAGGAAGTTTGTCTCTTGGCCACCCTTGAGGATGGAGAGGGGCTGATTGGCAGAGAGTGGAAGGGGCACAGGGTTTCAGTCTGACAGTGCTCATTTGGAGCCTGGGTACTCTGAGCTCAGGCTTCTTATCAAATCCAGAGATGAGCACCCCTCACACAAGGACATTGTCAGCCACGGTCATCCTAGTTACTGTAGCTGGAGAATTTCCAAGGGGCACACACTTCCAGGCTTCATGGGACAGCCTTGAGTGAACCATTACACCTTTCTTTGGAATGGTAAAAATAAAAAAAGATCTCTCTCTGTCTGTCTGTCTCTCTGTCTCTGTCTCTCTGTCTCTGACTCTCTCTCTCTCTCTCTCTCTCTCTCTCTCTCTCTCTCTCTCTCTCTGTGTGTGTGTGTGTGTGTGTGTGTAGATCTTTGTGCACAGAGTCCAGAAAAGGCCCTTGAGTCTCCTGGAGCTGGAGTTCCATGTAATTGTGAGCCACCCAATCTGGGTACTAGGAACTGAACCTAGGTCCTGTGGAGGAGCAGCCAGAGCTCTGAACCACTGACCCATCTCTCCAGCCCCCACCCCCCGCCCCAACCCATTCCATCCTTCTAAGCTCTCATGTTCCACTTCCTTGTTTGGGATTATATTAAGTTAAATCAAATCAGTTATGGCTAAATGAGATATTACTACCTGCAAGCATTTGTTGCTCTGATAGTGGGTGAAGTGGCAGCAGAGACACCTTCAGTGGCCATGTTTGTAAGATGCGTATTAACCCTGTTCTCGGTAGAGCCAATAGGAGATACATGGAGACAGCTAGGGAAAGTTTTTCATCTGCCCTTTAGGAAAGTGGGGCCTATTCATTCATCTATGGGAAGTATTTTTCCATTTGCTTGCCGTGGGTCACTTCCTTACCAGAGAGCTGATGAGTCACAGCTTGGCCCACAGGAGCTCCCAACACTCCCCCATAACCTGGCATACGCGCTGGCATTTGCCCATGCATCTTTCTCATTAAGGCCCCCATGATGTAACTCCCAAGAGGATGTCCCTGTTATAGCAACTTCCCAGGGAGATAGAGCTTTCTTCAAACACTTCTCTCCTGGGGCAAGCCCTGTCTCCACACTCTGTCTTTCCCCACTTTGTAATGGTTATAATTATCACAATTTTGTTTTCTTATTCTTTGACTTGTCTGTCTCAAGCTCTGCCAAGATCATCTCTGTTCCATGGGGACCCTGTTCTTTCTTCTGTGGTGCCCCTGTTTGCAGTGGGCTGACCCTCTTTAGCTCCATGGTCGCCCCTGCCTTTATTTGGAAGCCCATGGTTCGTTGATTGTTCTCTGAAAAGTACCCTCTGTCACATTTCTGTGTGCTTGTGTGTTTGTATGTGCATGGTGTATAAGCACATGTGCACCCATGTGCGGAGACCAGAGGAGGACACTGGGTGTACTTCTCTGTCACTCTCCCCATTGTTCCCTTGAGAAAGAGTGTCTCGCTGAGTCTGGGGCCACACTGGCAGCCAGGAAACCGTAGCAATCCTTCTGTCTTTATCCTGACAGTGCTGAGCTTCCAGGTATGTGCTCACAACTGGATTTTAACTTGGTGCTGGGGATTCAAACTTAGATCTGCCTGCTTGCACCGTGAGTTCTCTGACACACAGAGCCAGCTCCCCAGCCCTCCACTTTTAATTGCTTGTTTCACATCTAAGAGTTTCTAGTTTTTGGTCCCTATCGATGTTCCTTTATCCATGAGAAATTCAATCAATGAAGAACACAGCAGAGAGCATCATCAACAGACAAGACCAAGCAGACGAGATGGAAGACAAGATACAGACACTAATATACACAGATAGACATCAAGCGGGGTGGGAAATCGATGAATGTGACTAAAAACTCCAAGAAGTATGAGATGGTTCAAAAGAGCAAACCAATGAATTCACAGACTAGAAGAAGAGGTTGAAATAAAGACAAAAGGCTGAAATATTAACTAAGTCTCCTTTGAATCTTACTGAAGACCTAGAATAATTTATTCCCCTGGTACTTTTAAGGAAGTCCCCAGAGAAAAGGCCAGGAGGCACATCACATCAACCCTGTCTGCTCCCAGTGTGCACCAGGCCATGGGGGGTTTTGACAGAGGGAGCTGTGGAAACTCAACCAACAATGGGAACACCATGTTGCTTACATATAATGGGTCTGATTTCAAGGTGAAGTTGCACTTCAGGGCCAATTAACTAGTTTGCTTTCCTGCAGCATTTTGTCCTCCAGACAACAATAGGGACAGATGTGAGCATCATGTAGGTGCTGGGAACCAAACCTGGGTCTTCTGTAAGAGCAGCCAGTGCTCTTAAACACTGAGTCGTCTTTCCTTTGTCTAGTTTGTCTTTATTTAGTAATGGATGAAGCACATATCTTTGAGTGTTTCTTTTGGCCACTTTGTGTTTGTCTCTGGTGGCACTCTCATGTCTTTCATTAGTTTAGTAGAACAGGATTAATTTTTCTTAATTTGTAAAAGCTTTTTGTATATTAAGGAAAGTATTCACCTTATTGCTTCAGACTTCACACAAGTCATTTCTGACACAGTTTATGATCCAGAGCTGATGAATTTCTCCTCATAGGTGTTTTTGGCAAAGGGACAGGAAGCAGGGGGTGAGATCCCATCTCCCTCCCCAACCCTCTCTCCCTTTCTGTCTCTGCATCAAGAGTGACTTGTTGGAACAGTTGGAGAGCTATGAGTCAGAGCAGGTATAAGACAATAATCTCTCTTCCTGCTGGACCTGGGATCAAAGGACAGATATCACAGGAGAGACAATGGTCTCATGGAGGGCTAGGCTATTTCCAGATCCAAGCTGCACTCAGCAGTCTGGTCCCCTTCCCAAAATGTCATTTGGTTTTTTTAAAGATCAGACACAAGGTAGCATATGGCTTTCGGCCCTGCTAATTTAAATTTAAGAGGGCAAAGGAAGAAAGGAAGGAAGCAGGAAGGAGGCGGAATGGGGGATCCTTGGGACTGTCCTGCTGAAGAAAGAAAGGACAGGTCTTTTCTCATGGTAACAGAGCATTCCCAAGGCCACTGAAGCCGTGGCAATGTGTGTCGTAGGTACAGTCCTTTGAGAGTCAAAATACTCTGCACCCCAATTACACCCCTTCCATCCTGGAGTCACCCTCAGACATATGCCTAAATTCGGTTCAATAAATCCTTTAAATAAATGAACAACTGGGTTAATCGTTTAAATAAATGAAAAACTGGGTCTATCTTTATTGAAACATGATTCAACTTTAAGAAATCAGAAAGACCCTAAGCACCAGCACCCAGCAGTATGGGATTCATGGACAGTACATGGTTGTCCTCAGACAATGTGGGATGTAAAGGAGCAGCTAAAGTGAATGGGGCTAAATTATAAGTGTGGACACAGACTAGTGGACTAGGCATCTGTTAGATGAAAACTGGCAGCTACAGGTAGATGGATATGGGTCGGATATAGTACTCGGGACCAGAGGATCATCATTTTATCTCCCCGGCATATAATTCAATCATCTGCAAGTCTCTCTGTGACAAACACAGTGTGAATGTGTCCCTTCCAACTGCATTGCTTTAGAACTGGGCAGACCTGACATGATTTCTCATCTGGGCTTAAAGGACACCCTACACACCCCACGGTGTGTGCAATGTTCTTCTCTTCCAGGTATGCTGCATGTTGTGGCCAATGTGACCTATTAGAAACTGAACCAGTTCGCGACATTGCTCTGCTCAGTGCCTATATAGCCCAACTTTGAAGAAAATGTCAAGAGTCCACCTTGCTGGACCTCCTCTTCCTTCTCAAACCGTTACATGCCGTCTTTATCCCAGACTTAGAATCTTGACCCTTCACCTGTAACTCTCCCTCCTCCATGTTTGTAGATGGCTGGGTCAGCTATGCTTTTAGGTCATGACACGTGTCCCCTCCTCAGAGAGGCCTCCTCTGATGACCTACCTTTTGTTGAGTAATTTATCTCCACCCAGAACCTCTGAATGGGGTAGTTTTTGGGCATAGAGTGGCTGCAGATATCATTTAGGTTAAAATGGGGGCCATCTTGGAGGAAATGGGACCATAATCCAATATGACTGAGACCCTTATGAGAAGAGTAGAGACACAAACACAGAGGGAAGGTGGCCACGGGGACATGGGGAGGAGAATGGACGGTATACCCCCAGACCAAAGTGTGCTAGAGCCAGTAGGCTGTGGAATAGGCAGAGAATAATGCTCCACTAGGGCTCACTGCTGGACACTTGCAGAAGCTAATATGGTGCCTGAGTTTGCAAAAGAGTTTCATATCTATCTCCCAATCCGTGAGGATGTCCCACTTGAATCCTTTGGGTCCCAGTTACTTTTAGTTCTGCCAGTCCTCAAGGCCATTACAGGGCAGGTCCCAGGCTTCCACACCTGCACCCTGAAAACTTAGCTTGAAAAAAAAAATAAGTAAAACGGTTCTGGAGAAGAGAAAAACCCCTTTTTGTGTCTCCACTTTACTGCCGACAGCTTGATTTTAGACTTCTGGCATCCAGGATTAAGGTAATAAATGTCTGTTGTGTTAAGCCACTCATCTATAGGGCAGCAAGGGAAAGTGATCCCACCCGGACCAACCATAACATACTGGCCACATTGCCTGTGTGCCACAGGCTGCATCCTACAAACAGCAAGACACGTCCATGGCCTGTAACAGTTCAGGGGCCAATAGAAGGTTTGGTTTTGTTTAAAGAGACCTCATGTAGCCTCGAACTCACCACTTAGCCCAGGCTGGCTTTGAACTTCTGATCCTCCAGCCTCTGTCTTTTTCCAGAGTGCGGACATGGGCCACCACACCTGGCTGAATATTCTCTCTTTAAACAAAAAACAGACTCAGCAGCCACACTTCCCAGGAGTAGCTAAGTTCTATAACCAAGAATTATGTCAAGAATACAACCTTGGAAGTTTTATTTTTCTCAGGAGATTCATGCCTAAATTTATGGTTCAGTGCTAGTGAAGATAGAAAAATATCTCTATCCTGTTTCCTCTTCATGACTTCAACTCCTGCTATTATTTTTTCTTAATTCTTAGATACATTTTTTATTTTTGGCTTTCCATTTGTATTTTAAGAAAATTTCAGGAATTTTCTTAATTCCTGAAAACTGAAGACCGTATTTGTAATCCCCTCTCCCGATGCCGTGTCTTGGAAGTGCCTGAGAAACTGTCAGCTGAGGCAGAGCTAAACTGAGTCTGAGTCTCAACGTCTAATTACTGCCTGCATGACCTTGATCAAGTCATTTCATTCCTTAGTACCTTAGTCTTCCCATCCATAAAAGGGGCCTATCCCATAGGGTGGCCACAAACATTTAATATTTGTAAATTTTGTGATGCCACGTTCCATATCACCACACCTGATGGGATATTCTCTCTTTAAACAAAAAAATAGAGTCAACAGTCACACTTCCCAGGAGTAGCTAAGTTCTCTAACCAAGAATTATGACAAGAACACAACCTTAGATGTGTTAGCAAACCAGTGAGTTTGCTGGGGTGGCTTCTTAAAAATCATCGCGCTCTGCTACAACAGGAAGAATTTCTCTGCCTACCTTGCAATGCTCTGAGAACTTTCATGTCCGGGATTCATTTGACGTTGGCTATTCCTACCTAAGGGGTTATGAATATCCCACCATGAGCCTTCTAGGATTGCTATGTCTGTGACTACAAGACCCAGTAGATACAACTTAAAGTGGAGTGACTTCAGCTTACACCTTCAGAAGTCTGCGGTGTCCACAATTGCTTGGCCCCTATGATTGAGCAGAACACCACACAGTTCATATCACACCAGTCAGGAAGCAGAAAATAAGGCAGGACATGAGCAGTGGATAACATACCCCAACAGTGACTTGCCTCCCTTGGCTCCATCTCCCAAAGTTTCTAGAACTTTCCCAAGTAGCTCTACCGTGTGGGGACCAGACATATAGAACATGAGCCTGTGGGAGGACATTTCAGGACATTCAAGCCATCCAGCTGATCTGTGGGAGTTTCCAACTTAGTCAATGAAACTGAAGTAAAGAGTGTGGAATAGTCCCCACCTGTTTTCAGTTCCCACTCTTTCACAGCCTTCCAGAGCTCTCCCCCACAGCTGGAAGACTAAATCTCTTGGCCCCAATTTCACATTTATTGCAAAGAGGATCTGATTGGCAAAGGTAGTGTGTAAATCAATTGGACATAAATCAAACCCTAATTTAAATGCTCTAGGGACCAGCTACTTAAATATTTAATGGAGGCTTAAAAAAAAAAGCAGCTGAGTGCAAAATCCTTCATGCAACGTGAGCAATTAAGCCCTAATCAAAGACATGTTGACCATCCCTGAGCTGAGATAATGAATGTTGTGAAGGTTGGTGTGGGTGGAGCGGGGGAGGCTGTCTGCTAACCCCGAACCTCTTCACTCCTATCCAGGAGTCCGTATGAGCACACCAGAAACCTCACTAAGTCTCTTGAGTTTGAATTACTCTCCCTCCAGCTTTTCCCCTCCGCCCACCCACCTCATCTGCATCTGTTGTAATTTTTGGCACTCAGCGGAAACCTCAAATAACTGTGGCTTCCCGCCTTCCCTGTCAGTGTCTCCCTTCCATCCCCAACCTCCTCCAAATAACACATTTCCCCCCCAACTCTTTACTCCACCCTTCTTAAGACTGTTTTCTCTACTGGTGAACATTTGGCCTCTTTCTCCCTGGAGTGAGACCGTTTCAAGAAGCAAAGAAACCTTTGTTCTGCCCGACATCCCTTTTCTGGTTATTTTATTTGAGGAATATGGCTTGGTGGTTATCGATAATTTCAGCATTAGCATGGGAGAGAGTAAAGGCAAAAGGGACATATCAACTGATATATAGGGTGTCAGGTGTTCTGTGACTTTTCCTGGGGCAATAAAGACAAAAGTCTATTTACCAGTTAGAGCAATGATGACAAATTAAAGAAATGCTTCCACCCAAGTGGAGCTTAGGAAACCAGTGAGTTTATTGGGGTGGCATATTAGGAGTATGGCCAGGGGTTACTTTCAGGAGCCTGGGGGACTCAATAACAATGGCATCCCTGAAACATCCCACACCCTAGCATCGGGACAGCTTACAAAAGCTGCACCTCTGGAGCTCCCTGCCTGGGGGCGGGGGCGGGGGTGGGGGGGGCTGTGCTGACAAGAAAGTCTTCTCTCCCCAACAGTTATCACTGTTTACCAAACCCAGGGCTGAGGCATTGTAAATCTTACTGTTTTCAAAGAGTTTCCTGAGACTTGTGGCTTTTGTTTACTTCCTGAGCCTTGTAAGTTGTGTTTTCTTTCTGAATATTAGTGGCCCACCCTTCTGGAAGGAATGTTTCAAATCAAAGGAAATAAATAGACAGCATTAGGGAAGTCTGGGACCTAAGAGGCCATATCAATTAAGATTCTTCATTTCTTATATAAAGTGTGGAAACTTGGAGAAGTTGAAAAACCCCAGAATATAGTTTCAGAAAAGAAAAAAAAAATCATGTGTAATTTTCACAGTGCTGTGGTGTGAGTTAGGAAGGCGTCCCTGCTCTGAGGACATGGCTTGGTAAGTGGAGGCTCTGTAATCATGATAGGGACATGCAGTGAAGAAGCCTGTTCACCGCATCAGTGAAAAAGCAAAGAGAGTCAGAACGAGGCTGCCCCTGAAAGACTTACCCCCAGCGACCTAACTCCTCCTGCTGGATCCCATCCCTTTAAGACTCCACCACCTCCCGATAACGTCTCAGTCTGAAGACCAAGCCTTTGATAAACACTCCAGATCCAAATGTCACAGCTGCCAGCCTAGTGTGGCAGTGGCTTGCACAGTTGAGGATGATGTCCCTGCATGAGGTCCCACAGAGTGTCCTTTCCCTAATTTGGTTCACATTCTCTTCATTTCCCTGATAGGACTCCAGAGCCCAGAGTGGAGATGTGACATTCTCAAGGTTGCACAGTGAGTCACTAACCTGGGCTGAGAACCAACCCCTCCTACCTGATTCTATCACCACACCCTATAGACACAGACATCCTCATTTAGCTCCTGATTAAATAGCTCACACGATTATGTTCACTCTACCCAGAGGTGGCGTGACTAGGGTGATAGATAAAAATCTGGTGTCCACATTATCTAAATTAAATCCTCATCGAAGACGCTTACACTGAAGTGTTTGTAAACCCAGGAGCCCCACACAGACAAGAGCAAGGCTTCTTATCAGTCCCCACTGCTTTGAATGATCTATTTTCAACATCGCAAAGAGTGAAATCATGAAAAGGTTGAGAGTCGCAATGGAGAGGGTGTGAGTCAGGAGCCTTGTGGCATTGAAAAGGTGTAAGTGGAGGGGCAGGCTGTCCTGAAGAGGACCATTCAGTTGTGTTAAAAGACAGCCCTGGTGTGAAAGCGTAAATGAATCTCCCAGAATAGATGAGATTTCTCTAGGTGGTAATTGCAAGTGGAACTGGGAAAGGTTTTATATCAAAAGTACAGGATGGAAAGAGCTGGGGAAATAAAGAGGATTGTATGTGGGAGTCAAGCATGAGGAAGGGATTTTAAAAGGGCAGGGGTGGGTGTTTTTCAACAGAAGATGTTTCTGATGGATATGTGGGGAAGGACATGCTGACTTACCCGTATGGGGCACTGTAGGGGCAGTAGACGGTCATTCCTAAAGACAACACGGAGAAGACAGTGGGCTCTGACAGCCATCTGCTGACCTTGGCTTTTACCTGATCCCCCTTTCTGAGCCTTCATTTCTCCATCGTAGCATGAAAATAAGTGGAGTACCTTCCCATGCAACTGCGGTGAAGCCAGCAGAGAGTGCTGAATCGAGACAAATAAAAACTCCCACAAAAGCACCTGCTACAAAGTCCTATCTATATCCATCCCCCAAAGGGCAAAGTTTACCCAGAAATCAGAAAAGTCAGAGAAAAGAGCACGGGCTCAGAGTAGGGTGTGCAGGGGCCACGTGGCACTTCTGGGTGCTGGGAAGAGTCTGTTTATCTCTCTTTTTCTCTTTCCTCTCCCCCAACTCTTTCTCCATGTTAAAGTGTGTGTGTGTGTGTGTGTGTGTGTGCTCATGTGTGCCATGTGCACATTTGTGTAAAGGTGTATTAAGGTGCATAAGAAGGCCAGAGGTAAACCTTGGGTTTCTTGAGTCAGGTACCATCCACCTTGGGTTAATGAGGCCAGAACTCTCACCAAATCTGGAAATCACCAAATAAGCGAGGCTAGCTGGACAGAGAGTCCTAGGGATCCTCCTGTCCCCACTCTTCACTGCTGAAATTACAAGAACAGAGCACCATGACTTTTTTTACAGAGATTCTGGGGATCAAACTTGGGTCCTCACGCTTACGCACCAAACCCTTTACCAACTGAGCCATTGCTGCAGCTCTCTATTTCTCAGTCAAGTGGGAATAACATTAAGTTGATGCTCTGGACACTCTTCTGTAAGAATGTCATAGTCTGTGTAAATGTCCATGTTAAAAAGTAAAGCACTCCTGTGCCCTTTGTGTTATGTAAGGGTAAAAAATTTTAACTTGGCTCTAATCGCCCTTCTTTGTTCCTGGACTGGGAAGTGCAAGCAGTCCCTAACCATCCCCTGGTCACCACATCTGGGCACAGCCAATCACTGACTGCCCCTGTTAGAAAAATCCCTTACCCCTAGACCCTCTCCTGTTTTGCAGTTTTTGCCTTTATAAACTCTGTGATTCTGCTGCTCAGGGCTCAGCACCACCCCCTTGCATGGGAGCTGTGTGCAGAGCCCCAGCATGCCAGCTACTAAGTAAAACACCTCTTGCTGTTTGCATCAAGCTCTTTCTTTGTGGGTTATTGGGGTCTGGCGTCTATCCCGAGGAACGGAGGGTCTCCCCACCTCGGGAGTCCAACAGTTACACCCCGGGTCCCTCCATCGCAGAGGAAAGGGAACCTGTGGGCAACTGTTTGCCTACACCCAAGGAAGAGAGTAGAAAAAGGAGGGGAGGGGAAGAGAAGCTGCAAGAAGACATCATCTGTGGGAGATGTCCCTTACTCAGGCTGGAGTCAGAGAACCAGGACTTGTGAGACAGCTGGCCAGACTAGAGCATCCCAAGGATAAAGCCTGAATGTGATAGCACTTGTGCCTGACCACGTAGCAAATTACCTCCCAGTGGTCCCTGTGACCAAATTACCTCCCAGTGGTCCCTGTGACCAAATTACCTCCCAGTGGTCCCTGTGACCAGAGCACAATGTGAGAAAATTCCATCTCCAGATTTCTGAGAATCCCAGTCTGTGTTCCAGTCCATCAGAGAACCCCAGCATCTGAGCTGGACTAGTAGAAAGGGGTGTGTCCGTGACTTTGTCAAAGAGCAGGAATGCTGACTTGTCCTTCCTCCATTTGACCCTCTGGTGAAAACTGCATGCTTATTTCTTCACTTGGGAAATCTCTACTCAAAGCCCACTCTATTGAAAGCAATGATCTAGATTCAGTGACCAAACTTCCAAGTGGTGGTTTGAATCAAGTACAAAGTCTCTACAGTCCTTCCCCCCCCCCCCCCCGACCTTATAAGAAGGTCCCCCAAGTAGTAGTAGACATGTGAGCAAACATCATGTCAACTTTCTGACTATATTAGTCAAATGGTCTATCTGATGGCCAGGAAGCAAGCTTCATCAGACACAGATTTCACTCAGTACAGAGCTGTTGTTGGGTGTAAGAACTATGTGATTCTAGTAAGGTGACTGTGAACTTTATGAAGTGTTAGCATCTCAGACTCAGGTCCAGAGAACCCATGCCAGTTACACTGTTTTCAGCTGTGATTTTGAGAAAACACAATGGAAAATGGCTTAAGAATAAATGCAGTGTATTCTCCTACTTACCAGAAGTCCTGAGGGTTGTTAGCTAATTCAGAAAGTTAGGTAGAAGCTTAATATGCTGTTGTTGATTCTCTGCACTGCTACAAAGGGGCTGTGACATCTCTTGCCTTTTCATGAGGGGTAATGAGACAACACATCCTTCTCTGTGCTCATCCTTGAAATGCACCCTCCCTGCAAGCTCCTGACAGTTGTATACTATGCTTGCAGTCGAGCCAGTCAATGAGATTCCTGGGACAGGGGGAGGCCCAATTTCTGATGAGGCATACTGCTCCCAACATAAATCCCAGAAGACAAGGGAAATTCTGGAAAGTGATTCCTCAGTCCCCTTGCAGAGGGTGGTGTCTGCTGGAGGGCCATGAAGAGTCTGTCTCTATGACATATTGGAGCTCATGGCCAATCCTTGGGTCACAAAACCCCAAGTAGTTGGCTTGACGCAGAGGAACAAGCTATAGGGATCACTCAGTGCTTGGGTATTGTTGCCATCTCTCACTCCACAAGCCCAGCCTTGCATTGAAGGGAGAACTGTGGAAGCCCAGAACCCAAAAAGCACCATCACTCCTCTGATGATCACTGGGGAGACAGCCAATAAAGGGAGAGTTCAATTATCTCAGGTCACCTGACTAGAGGCTGTGATATGATAGGGCAACTCTGAACGTCATCCCCACGGCAGCCAAGAGGCTCTGGGCTCTCAAAAGCAGCTGGCATGGTCTGCTCAACATGTAAATCATATCCCGTCACAGAGATGCTTAAAGCTTCCAATGTCTTCTCGTAGTTCCCAAAAGGAAACATCAGATCCAAGAGGCTCTCCGCAGTCCTGAAAGATCCCACACCCTCCACCTTCCACTTCGACCAATCTGTTTTCCTTTTGTTTCTTTTGTTTCTGCTCCAATAGGTTCTTTCCTCACTGTCCCAGACCCCAAAAGATAACATATGCTCATAAATATTTGCTGAATGGATAAATATTGTTCCCTAGTCAATGTCTTACGCTACCCATATTCTAATGAACTCGTACTCATGTTTCTTCCTTTTAATCCCTTCTCATCTTGAAAATGAGCCCCTCTCTCTAATCCTCTCACAGATCTCTAGATTTTCCTGTGCAGTACTCATCACTGTTGTCCAGACTTATTTATGTGATTATTTGTTTCATGCCTATTTTCGCAATTAGTGTGTTTCAAAGGGACCATTCGTCTTCCTGTCTCATCCGCTGTAGGCACTATATTGCCTGTGTCTAAACACAGATTCTAAGCCACTGTGGACCCCAGAAATACTATCTGAAGCTCTCATGAGGAACTGATTTCTCCCAGCACCCTTTGGCCTGTCGGAAACACACAAGGACTAGGACTCTGCTGTCTAGAGCTTCAAACCATTCTCCAGAGTCCTCCTTACCCAAGTTCATTGCTGGAGAATCATAGATTTCTGCAGTTATCAAAAGTGTCCTCTCTGGGTAGCTAATGAAGTCTTATGGCGGAGAACTCGGGATGGGATGTGGGCTGGGTCTCTGAAACCAAACCGTCAGCTTCACTCAGCGTTCCTCCTAAGATGCCTTCTATGTGCATTCTACTCCAAACATCTCTCATATGTCCTGGCTACCCCCTCTCTTGTCAGCTTTGATCTTTTAATCCAGGATTCGCCAAAGCATGATTGACATGCTTTTAAAGTAAACCTCCCTGGGGCTGAGACCAGCTCTTGTCTAAACCCTGGGACAGACATGCTGGAAAGGTCTCTATGCTCAATTGTGCAGTCTGGGGAGCTATTTCAATCCCTCCATATCCAAACTAGGTCGATGTTGGGGGTGGGTTCCAAACATGTCTCTCACGGGTCTTTTGGGATTTTCTGTCTCCCTGCAGCCATGTGCTGATGACACAGAAGGAGAAGGAACCATCAACACTTATACATGTAATGTATGCTGGACCCTATTCTGAGTAGTAGGCAAACAGGCTGGGGTGTGGGGTGCTGTGAGGATATTATCTTCGTGACAAAGAGCTCACATTCTGTGTCAAGACAGGAGTCAAAACTTGCAACAGAACAACGAGTGCTTTGTTGTGTGCACTGAGCTGCGGTGCAGAGACATAGTACCCTGGGGTGTGTGAGAGTGAGTGAGTGTTTGTGTGTGCTCTGTGCATGTGGATGCGTGTGTGTGTGTGTGTGTGTGTGTATGTGCATATGGGAGATGGTATTCATGGAGAAGTGGCAGTTACACAGACTTCACTGGAGTTGGGCGTGGTGCTCTGACACCAAAGAAGCATGTGCGAATATTATCAAGTGGGAGGACACTGTCTGTTGTCAGGGTAGTTGGAGCTTTGAGTATGAGAAGTAAGTGGTGGGAGATGAGGCTGCACAAGTAGGCAGAGTTGAGATCACAGATGTGGCTGTTTCTAGATGTGGATGCCAACACAGGACAGGAAGTACGGTCATGTTCTGATTAAAAACAGCGGTTTGTTATTTTTTTAAGGTACCTTCTACAGTCCCAAGAGCAGCTTAAAATATACTTGTGTCAATCTAGATGATGTTGACTGGATATATTCTCTTTTTCTTGTTAATTATTAGTTAGTTGGTTAATTTATCTAGTATAGATAGAGTGTTAGTATTAGTATTACTTGTCTTAAACACTTGGACTCAATGCTTATCCTGCTGTAGTTTCTAAAATTATGGAGTTATAGGTGTACACCGCTGTGCCCAATATTGATTTGAGCTTTTTTTTCTCATTTTTAAAAAGATTCATGTCTTTATTTATTTGTGTATTTGTGGGGGAGAGAGAGACAGACAGACAGACAGACAGACACACACACACACACACACAGAGAGAGAGAGAGAGAGAGAGAGAGAGAGAGAGAAAGTACCATGTATATGAACTTCCCAGAGAGGCCTGAAGAGGTCATAAGATCCCCTGGAGTTCTAGGCTGCTTTGAACTGTCTGTCTAATAAAAGCACCAGAAGTCAAACCGGAGTCTTCCACAAAGCAACGCATTTTCCTAACCCCTGAGCTATCTCTTAATCCCCTAATTTTTTATTTTTTAATGAAATCTTTTTGTGGTCCTGATGGTCAAACTTAGGGATGGGCTGTTACCCCACCACTGAGCCACACCAACCACTGATATGGTCATATGAGCGCAGAGAAACAGGAGATGTGGAGGGCACCTCTAGGTGAGACACAGAATGAGGACCTGCGTTCAGAGTCCCAGTGCTCATATAAGACATGTATGACCTATAGCCCTGGAGGAGGATCCTCTAGAGCTTGCTGCCCAGGCTTTCTAGCCAATCAGTGAGTCCCAGGTTCAGCGAAAGACTGCTTCAAAGGGAGCAGACAGACAGACAGACAGACAGACAGACAGAATGGAGAGCACTTAAGGAAGAAAGCCAACATTAGCCTCTGCCCTCCATATCTATTCCCCCCATGCATGCACACCCACAAACATATACCACACACACTCACAAAAATCAGAAAGAAGGAAGGTTGGGCATAAAGAAGCCAGCCCATTGTGCAGTGTGTCAGAGGCTCAGCTGGGCTCTTGGGGATCCCACAGTCTAGGAGCCAGAATCTGAGTGCAGTGTGTGATCTTGTTTTAGTATCCAGTCACTCAGCCACTGGCTGGACAACCTGAAGGAAGTTTGATCTTCTGCAAGGTCAGGGCTCATCGTTGAAGTCTTTTGCTCCATTAATTGCTCCTTGTGGTTGAAGCCCTGGGATATGCATTCTTATACCCACCGCATCAGGGTCTAATTTAATTCTCTGGAAAATGGGAAGCCGCAGAAGGTTTTAAAACAGTTTACGTTATAAAACGATCACTCTGGTGGCTGTGGAGGAGATGGGTAGGAATGGATCAATAATAAACATTAAAAAGACTTTGTGGGAAGGAACCTTTGTGGAGGTCCAGGAAAGAAAGTGTTGGTCTAGACTTGGAAGGTGAGAGGGTCATATGGACAGGCGGATACATGGCAAATGTATGAAGGCAAATGTATGTTGGCAGCAGGACATGAGAACTGAGAAGCATGACTCAAAAAAGATAAAGGAAGGATGGAAGATGGTGGCCATGTTTAGAAAATTATCTCATTTAATTGCAACCGTGACCCTGTTGATTTGGTTCTGTATAGTGGCATTATATGTTGCCTTTGCACTAAACAGAATGATTTGCCTATATTAACCTTGGAGAAGCTGGGCTCATATCTCTAGTGGTCTTGGAACAGGGAGAGATGGGCTGAATAGATTTCCCCCATGTGATATTAAATTATTTGTTTCCCCCTGGTCTTTCTGGTACCTCTATTGGATTCTTGGAACCACCTGCCAATTTGTAATTATGAGAGGCCAGCCTGAGGGCACAAGTCTCTCACCATGGATGGGAGAGCAAGGAGGTAGAAAGAACCTGGGATCCTATTGACAGTGCCAAGCCACTGCCTAAAGTAGTAATAAAACCATCCTGACCATGAAATTTCTTGGAATTTAAAATCACACATCTTTTAAAATTTTTGCATGTGTGTATGTACATGTGTGTGTGGGAAGAGTGCATGTGCAGATGTTTGTACACAAGCAGGTGGAGTCCAGAGATTGCCATTGGCTGTTTTCCTCAATTGAGTTCTACCTCTAGTAATCTAAGACAGAGTCTCTTGCTACACTTGAAGCTTACTGACAGAGATGGACTAGCTGTCTATCAAGCACCAGAGATCCTTCTGTCTCCACCTGTGTGGCTCTGGGATTCCAAGCATGCACCATCACATCTTGGTTTTTTGTTTGTCTGTTTTTCATATGTGTTCAGGAGGGTCAAACCCAGGTCTTCATGCTTGTGAGGCAACACTTTAGCCAACAAACGACTTTTTGATTTGCACTAACTTGAGTCTGGGATCCCTTGTTTACAGACTCATACAAAGTACCATCCCTACTTCATTGATGAAGCATTGTAATCTTAAAGTCATGGGACTACTGGTGGATGGCAGAATAAGGTCAATCCCAGGTAATTCTATAAGACCACTGCCATCAATTCATGGTGACTCACTTCTTGATTATAAGTTAGCCTGATAGTGATGAGGTTAGAAATCTTAACATATGGAGTACTTAAAGCCAATTCTGCAAGCCTTAACTGTGCTTCAGCTATATCACGGAACGATGCAAATCACCATAAATGGCCTATGAGGATGTTTGAGAAATGGATCAGCAAGAGCATTTGCTTGGTTGGGACTTTGTCAAACAACCTGGGTTCAGTTCCCAGCACCCAAGAGCAGCAGCTCACAACCACCTGCAATTCCAGATTCGGTGGGGGGGGGGCGGTCTGGCATCTTCTTCTGGCATCTATGGACACTGCATCCTTCATGTCCAAAAACCCACACACAGAGAGACAAAAATAAAACTTCGAATGCACTTTGTCAGCCCTGATTTTCAAGAGTTTTGAGCCTAACTGAGGTGAAGTAAACACACAGAGAGTCTAGTGATAAGGAAGTTGGGAGTGGGGCACTTACCCTCACACTGCACACAGTGGGGTAGTTATACCTCCATCTTACAGACAGGGAAGCACAGAAAGGACCTAGTGGCATATACAAAATGGGGGGCAATGTTAGCCTGACTCCACAGTCTCTACCACACTCTTGAAAGCCACTGAATTGTACTGCATTCCCTAAGAGATTAATGGATGACAGACAGCACCACACTTGGTGGCATATATAGTTACAAGGATATCAATAACAGAGACCCTCTTCTTCTCCCTTTCTCTTCCCTGTCTGTCTGTCTGTCTGTCTCTGACTCTCTGTTGCTCTCTGTTGTATGTATGTGTTTGGTGAATGTGTGCATGTGTGTGGGTACAGGAAAGGTCAGTATTTGGTACCTTTCTTGATCACTCCCCACCTTATTCTTTGACACAGGGTCTCTCACTGAACCTGGAGCTCATTGATTTGGCTAGACTGGAAGGCCAGTGAGCTTCCGGATTACCCTATGCCTTGCTTTTGTGCATGAATGCTGAGGGCTGAACTCGGTTCCTCATGCTTGCATGGATAGCACTTGTCTGACTAAGCCAAGTAATACTAATAGCATTAAGTTTGAAACAGTGTGCCCAGGCACTTTGCTTGACTTATTCCTGCGTTTTAGACCTTTTCAGACTTGAGCATCAATTGGAAGCCACTAAAGAGTTTACTAAGGCCTGGGCTCTGTGCCCCTCCTCCAGCATTTCCAGCCAGCTTTAGAGGGTGGGAAGGCTTATACTTGTGTTGAGCCACCAGGTAATACTGGATATCTGGGGGGTTTTGCTTCAAGAACACTGCTTTGGAATGACTGCAAAGGAGAGGGGCCCACATGCCCATTTAACATATGTGGAAATGTAGTCAGAGTGGGTAGTGGGTCTAGGAGAACAGACCACATCTTGACATGCTCAGGGAAGCCCTTTGAAGGAAGCAGGAGACATTTGGAAAACGCATCTGAGCTGGCTGCTCCAAGCATTTAAGGGTTCTGTTGCTAAGATAAATACCATGACCAAAGGCAACGGGAGTATTAGGTTTTCATTCACCTTGCAGCTCAAAGTCCATCATAAAGAGACGTTAGGGCAGGAACCTAGAGGTAGGAAACATAGGCCATGGAGAGGCACTGATTACTGGCTTGTTCCCTGTGGCTTGCTCAGCCTGCTTTCTTATACCACCCATGACCACCAGCCCAGGGGTGACAATGCCCCCAGCAGGCTGGGCCCTACCACATCAATCACTACTTAAGAAAATGCCCCACAGACGTGCCCATGGGGCCAGTCTTATGGAGGCATTTCTTCAGTTTGGGTTTCCTCTTTCTTGGTGACTCTAGTTTGTGTCAAGAAGAGAAAACTTACCAGCACTCCAGGCTACAGGCCGGACCACAGGACACTGGGCTCACCGAGCTACAGGCCTGTAGACATCCCTGCAGTGGGACCAGGAAGCTATCCCCAAGTGCAGAGATGAGGGACAGGTTACATCTTTCCACAAGAGGAGAGACACATCAGCGTGCTCTCACTCACAATGAGACACTGAGTTCGGCTTGTCGATGCTCCCGCTAGAGCACATCCCTTATTCCCTTTCTAATTTCCTTAATCAAAGCGAAGGACAAGGACACTGATTTCTCCTTTGTCACCGAGTGGGGGTGGGGTGGGGGGTAGGATGGCATTATTCTGAGAGTGATGGAAATCCATGGCAAGTTTAAGACTTGGGGAAGCGTGCAATAAAGACGGGAAGACATAAGTGTGATGGGCAAACATTTCAAAAGCCTTATGCAGATGAGAGAAGGGCCGTTCCGGGTGGTTGTCAAGATTTCAAGTTAAGGGGGTGGGAGACATGTCTCAGCAGTGAAGAGTGCTTACTGCACCTGCAAAGGACCCAAGTTTAGTTCCTTGCACCCATGTCTATCACTCTACATCCAGGGAATTTTATGCCTGCTCCTGGCATCTCGTAGCACTGGCACATAGGCACAGAAACACACACACACACAATTAAAAATAGCAAAAACATTTTTAAAGGTTACAAAGTTGATTCAACAATTCAAAATGCTAAAGAGTCTGCCGACCATTCTTCACGGTTACTATTAACCAGTCAACCAAGTTGACAATGACCTCACGGCAGCCTTCTCTTTGCCAAAAATGGTCACAGGTGTTTAGTGAATCAACCGAACACCTGGGCTAACCCCATGTTATTACAACCTGGGCTTAGCTGTGAGGCTGGAGGTATTTAGAAGGCTTTCTGGATGCAAGAAAATGTGGAGCACTCCAGCTTACACATCTACCCCTGCCTTTCCCTTTCTTTCCTTTCCTTTCCCTTTCCTTCCCTTCCCTTCCCTTCCCTTCTCTTCCTCCTGCAGCTATAGCATATGCCTTGATTGTAATGACGCTGGGTGAGGATGCCAACATCCTGTCACTCAGAGCCCTTCCTCCTCCAGGGTGTGGGAGTCTTGGATTAAACACAGGCATGACATGTCAGGGTCACAGTGAACAAGCTGCAGGAGGTAGACATGATAGACATTCATGCTGATGCAGGGGAATGCACTTTGCCATGAGGACAGCCTCCCAGCTAATGGCCTGTCCCTCAGGGACCCACACAGCTGTCCCAAGGTATTTTTGAGGTCTAAGAGAAAAAAAAAATATTCATCAGCTGTTCTCAAGCTGGGGATCACTTCTGCTTTCTAATAGGGTCATTGAACAAATAACAGACGAAACAGAGACTCGACAGAAGGGCCGAGGTAACCAAAATAGGAGAGAAAAACAGCCATTTCCACATACTCCCAGAACACAGGTTTTCCTCAGAATCCCCTCGACTGCCAGCATCACAAAATGTCAGAAAGCAAGGGGTTTGGAGAGAGCATCTCAAAGATACAGGTCTTTGCCGGGAGAAGAGAAGAGCCTGTCCACACAGGAGGACGATAGATTTCCAGATGGCAGAGAACTAATCCTACAAAACTGCAAAAAGGCGCCAAGTGCACTGTCCGTGGTCCTGAAAGCCGACGGACTCAGGAAGCCGGGTTTGTGAGAAACACATCTGAGTGTTCTAAGCAACTTTAGTGTGGGTGGAACAGTGCATCCCATTGCCTGCTTGCACTAATTAACCTCACTTTCAGATTTCTGCTACTACCTGATCTACCACCAACAACAACATAATCTGATGTGGAAAAGTATAGGCTAAAGAAAAATCACCCCGATCCCAAAATTTGAGTCTAAACATGACCAACGGCTTGTTGCTTGTGTCTATTTTGGGACAAGGTCTAGTGCAGTTCTCTGGCTGGCCCATAACTCCCTATGTAGAGCAGGCTGCCCTCAAAACGACAGAGCTCCACCTGCCTCTGCCTCGTGAGTGCTGTGATTAACAGTGTGTGCTTCCACACCTGCTGGTTCAATTCTTAAAAATAAAAATAAAACTCTATTTTTCCCCTATATCTTTACCCTCACTTGAAATTTTTAAATTGTGCTTTTAAGATTTTGCAATTTTTCTCACACAGGGGTTTCAGGGAATTTTCCTTCCTAGTTCTAAGATGAATTCTAGGAGCTCAATCTTCCAATTCACTGTGAATGCATTAAGATGGAACAGGAAACCATGGCGACCTTTTTAACCTACAAGGGTGATTCCAAGGTTCACTTGTGTTGTAATTGATTTCCTTAGCTTTTACCCATTGACATTTAAACTGATTCCAAATGTTCAGAATTAGGAAAAAAAAAATGCAGTGAGCGTCTTAGTGCTCAGGTCTTTGTGCGCCTCTATCTGTAAGGCTTTATACTCTGACTAAGCATTGCTGTGTGATAACTGAGAACAGGGGACCAGCAAGATGACTCAGGACTTAAAGGTGCATCCACTGTGCCTGATGGCCCGAGTTTTATCCCGGAGTCCGAGTGGTGGGATAAGAGAACAAACACCTGCAAGTTGTCCTATGACCTCCACACATGCATCATGGTATGTCTGTGTCCTCTCTCTCTCTCTCTCTCTCTCTCTCTCTCTCTCTCTCTCTCACACACACACACACACACACACACACACAGTCGGTAGCTTGAACATCACTGTCTTTATCTTACAGTTTGTGCAACTTAGGTGTCTAAGTCCTCTCCCCCAAGATATCCCTCAAGGCCAATGCAGAGATGCTGGGCTCACTAGGACGCTCAAGTAAGGGAGAACCTACTTTTCAGTTCATGTAGATGGCTGTTGTCAGGATTTAGTTCTTTGCAGACTGCAGGGCTGAGGTCTCAGCTGGCAGGTAGCTGTTCACCTGAGACCTCCTGAAGTTCCCTGGCTTGTGTGGTTCTACACGGGTCAGCTCACAGCTGTCTTCAAAGCCAGTGTGGGTAAGGAGCCATCCACTGTGAGAAGGGACGTTAAAATCTCAGGAAGCTACGTTACAGATGTCACAGTGCATTCTAGCTTCCATATTGGTGGATGGTTCACAACAGGCTGCAGTCGGGCTTGCATTTGAGGGGAACAATGGCACATCGGAGTGGACTCTAGCAGGATCATTGTATTATCAGAAATGCTAGGGCTGAGACCAGCAGGAACCACAGAGCTATTTTTAATTGCTTTTGAGACAGGGTCTCATATGGGCCAGTGACTTTAAACTCACTGCATGGTGGAGGCTGACCCTGAGCTGGTGATCCGCCTATCTCTACCTGCTGTGTGCTGGAATTTGGGTTTTGCTGAGAATTTAAAATTCATTAGATAAAAGCTATGATGGTGGCACTATAATATTTAAGTCCAACTTTGGTTCTGTAGTAATATTCCTCATTATATGCATTCATTTGTTCGTTCTCGAGCCTTGGTTAAATATGATGAATTATCTGTTTTATTACCAACTTTTAAAAGATATAATTTATTCACACATCCACACAAAATATTCATATATTTTCTAATGAATTAATGTTTTCATTTATTGTTCTTACTTATCTCTTTTCAATCTAATGGGAAAAAATTCAGAATTGGGAGGTATGGTGTAATTTCCATATATGTGCACATGTGTCTAATATTACCCTTATATATCAATTATTAATATTTTCACATTTTCCTCCTCTTTTTCATTTTTTCACTTTCTGAAATACTTTAAATTGAATCCCCATCATTTTACATTCTTCTGAATACAGTTTTAAAAAAAAAAACCTCTGCCATTGTCTCTTTAGCTGTGTTTTGTTCTCCTTTCTCTATTTTATTCGACTATTTTGTTTTGTTTTATCCTCATGTAATAAAAAGGTGTTTATGGATGTGACTTAGCTTCTGAATACAGAGTTACCAGGGAATATAATAAGTTTGATATGTGATAGCCTTAATTACACATCCATGTCCAAGTCGGTGATGGCTTTGGTCCAATCACAGTAATAAATGAGCACGTTTCATTCCTGTGTACCCTTCACCGGCAACACCACCTTATTCCTTGGGATGAGGAGCCCAGTGCTATAATCTGGATCTCCCAAAGGCCTGTGTGTTTACTTTGGTCCCCAGACTGGCACTAGTGGGAGGTGATGGAACTTTAAGTGGCAGGGCCTGGTGGGAGCTCCTTAGGTCACTGGGAGCATGCCCTTGATGGGGCATTGCTCAGCCCCTTCCTCTTCTAACATGTCGTATCCTGGCCACAAGTGAACAGCTTTCTTTTGCTATGTTCTCCTGCTGCAATATGCTGCTACCTCCCTGCAGGAGGCAAGGGAGTGGAACTTAGTTTGGGGTCATAATCTCTGAAATTTATAACTCAAACAAGCCTTTCCATTTAGTAAGTTTTTGAGGTTGGGAAGTTAGTTGTCTGTCACGGTGGCGTAGGCTGGCTAGAAAACCCGGGCATTGAGTGGGATCTGAGCTGGACCTCAGCATGCAGAGACTTTGCGATTGAATGACGTTTGTGCAGAAGGAAGAGAAGCAGGACTAGATAGAGGGGAAAGTACAGCTTTGGGGAGCCTCAGTGGATGCCTCAGCACACCCTCAGATAACTGGAGAATGCTTCAGGGTGGCCTGTTTTGGGGGGTAAGGGGATGGTCTTCTTCCCCTGTCAATCACTGGATGTAGGTAGCCCCAGGGAGGATCTCGCTGTTAGGCTTTGCTGTGGCTAAGGCCCTGACTTAGCTCAGCGATGACTCAGTGCTTACCACTTGGAGTGATTTAGAGGCTGAGAGCAGGTCTGACCTGGTTTGAATGGGAAGTGTCCTCCCAGGGGTGCAGGGATGGGCGTGAATTTGTCTCCAGCGGGTGGTGCTGTTCTGAAAAGGCCATTGAACCCTTAGCAGGTAGAGCACTGCTGGAGAAGATGGTCTGTGGGGGCAGACCTTGGGCTCCATAGCCTGAGTCCATTTCCTATGCTTCCTGACTGCAGAGGCCATATGACCTGTCCCCTCAAACCCCTGCTTCTAAGCCTCAACCTCTGTGGTAAACTGTAGTCCCTCTAACTGTGAGCTAAATAAAAATGCTTCTTCCCTTTAAGTAGCTTCCTATTGACTATTTATGCTCTGCAATTAAAAAAAAAAAGATTGGAGCAGAATCCACAGCCTTGGTTAGAGATTTTTAAAGTTTTGTGAATTTGTTGTTTGTTTGTTTGTAATAAATGAGCCATCAATGTTCAGAGATCACATTTATCCTTCAGAAAGCTGAAAATCCAGTACATACTATTCAAAATTGCTAATTTTTTACTTACTCGGGTCTGTTAGAAGATGTTAACATTTATTCTAATAAAATTACTATTTGGTTATTTCTCCTGGCATCTTCCCATTTATAAAATGCTTCTTGCAGCTGTGACATTCAAAACCTAAACACAGTATTTTATCTTCATTATGGTTTGAGTTTCCTGCTTCTACAAAATGCGTGCTTTGAGCATTCTGCCCACTTGCATTGAATTCTATATCCACTGATATTTTTCATTTTTGTCTTATCTATCTTTAGCTGTACTCTGTTTCCTACCAGTTCCCATCATTTTCCTGAGCCAGGTCTGTTATAAAAAGTGCATAACAGATTCGTAACTTCATGTTTGACCTGCAGCTGAGAGCACTGACTGGTGTTCTAATAATGAATGTTAACCCCTTCACTCCCTTCACAATGCCAGTTTGGCATCTTGCTTTTGTGAACATCGGTTTTCATATTGTTAAAATATTTATTCCATATCCTATTTATGGTTACATGAATCATACAGTTATTTTGATTAATCTCATACTTAGACCCTGTAAATTGTCGGTTTGTTTTTCGGAACGTATACATTTAAGGAGTTAGCCTTTGCACTGGTACTTCATTTGTATTGATGTGCTTTTCTTTGTGTGGGTATGGGGGTGTGAAGGCAGTACTCATTGTGGCCAGAAGAGGGCACCAGACCCGTGTTCCCCCCACCCCCACCCTCTACCTCCCACCTAGAGCTGGAGTTACAGGTGGTTGTGGGCTGACTGCTGTGGGAATCAGACTCAAGTCCTCTGCAAGAGCAGCAAGACCTCTTACCCACGGAGCTCCTCTCCAGCTCCTGTACTTTAAAAATGTGGGCTCCCTCCTTTTCTATAGTATTATTAGCTTTTATATAAATCTCAGCTCACACTTCCCTCCTCAAAGCTGCACGGTGTGTGCTATAGAGGGAGATTTGGGCTTGGTTTGTTTCTTGGTCGTGGCTTCCCTCGCCACCTGGCTTATAAACTCTCTTGTCACTGAAACTGAACGAATTTGCCAACACAATCACTGTTTTCTAAAACTTGCTGCATTTGTTTGAGTTTAGATGTGTCTAAATCAGCGATGTTTTCATCATCAGCACTCGGTGTGTGTCTTCTCTGTGCTACACATGTCTCCATGGCTCTTCTCTGTGTTTCATGTCTGTGTCCTGACTTCATGGGGGATTTTTCACAAGCATAAGTACAACCTGCTCTTCAGAGCCTCCACTGGAGTTTTAGTTGGGATTTCTTTCACTTGTTTTCTGGGGACAAGAATTCCTATGATGCCGGGGCTCAGATATAGGGCATTATACATGCTGGACTGGGCAGACGCTCTTTTACAGAGCTCCATTCCTAGCTCCAAGATTTGAATTTTAGTTTGGACAACACTGTTTTCATTTCCAGGACAGTTTTTAGGTTTCATTGGTGCACAGTCTGATAATACCGTCTAGCTTTACACATACAGTGTTCTTTTCAACCCATGTGCATGAGTGTGAGTATGTGTGTGTCAAGGTCAGCGGTTAGCATCCATTGTCTCACTCGGTTGCATTCCACCTTGTTTACTGAGTCAGGGCCTCTTGCTGAACCCAGAGCTCATCAACTTGGAGAGCCAGTTCCCTTGCCCTGGAGGTCTCCCACCCTCAGCTCCTGAGCACTGGGACTGTAGGCAGGTCACCGAGCCCGCCCAGCTTTTCTGGGGTGTCTGGGTTTCTGAACTCCAGTCCCATGGCTGTGTAGCAAGTGCTGAGCCATCTCTCTAGCTCCTCTTTTCACCCAGTCACGAACCCTTCTAAACCGTCCTTCTCACAATACCGCCACTGTTGAGCCTCCCTCCCACCCCCAAGGATGTTGGACAGTTTTAACTGCTTGCTTGTGCTTCCAGAGTGTGGCCCATATGACTTGTCAGAAGAATTTAGTAGATCTTTGATTGGCTATTCCAGTGCAGAGAAAAGAGAAGCTTGATTGTATTGCAATTTTCCTCTCCCCTTTCAGAGGTTCAGCTGCTGGGAGAGATAAGAAAGGTGTCCGGAGCCGAAGCTATTCTGGGCACCGAGGGTACCTGTGTGAGAGCTTCTTTTTATTATTTGTGGGAAGCCAGATGTGGCCTCTATGTTTGGTCGGCAAGAGCCCGGCATGGTCTCCACTATTCTACCCCCTCAGACACTATGGGTCACTGTTGCAGACTCCACCTGGTATGAATATTTGCTCCTATTTCACTTTCCAAGGTAGCGGTGGGGTCCCAAATTGTCACTCAGTGGCTTTGTAATGGGCACCGGCTTCTGCTGGCTACTTTCAGGTTCAACCAGGGTTTCCTCTAAGAGTACCCAGGACCGTTGTTCTAAGCATATGCTGGATCACAGCCAGGCCCAGGCTTTCATTCACGCTCAGCCTGGCAGCCCTGGACCCTGACGCCATTCTTCAGTGTTCCCCCCGAGAGTCAACCTTGTCCTGGATCCCAGCAGAAACAGTGTCACAGGTTGGATGCAGGAACAAGACAGCTTCCTATCCATGTAGTCTATTGGCTATCTTAACAGGAGTTTGGGGACTGGAAAAAAAGAGGATGATATGTGACACCCACGGTTTGCCAAGTTCATTTTGAGGAGTACCCAGGGGGAAGACTGGGGTTAAGGGAGAAGAAGGAAGCCGCTGGGTGCAGCTGAGACAAGGGAAAGGGGGAAGAAGAAAGAAGGCAGAGGGCAGCTAGCAGAAAGGTCCTACCAAATGGTCTACGGTGCCCACGTGTGCCTCCTAGTGCCAACTGTGCCCAGTGTTCCCGAGGAAAGGCACGTGTCTCCCAGGAAGATAATCTGGGTGAATTCCTTGCCAATCCTCCTCATTTCTACTTCTCCAGGCTTCTGCAGAAATTGGGGGAACAAAGGATTTCTGTCTCATTCTTAAAAGATCAGAAACGGTTTGGGACTGGGCTGACAGTGGCCATGAAATATGTAGAAAAGGCAAGCTGGAGAGCCACTCCCCCTGCTGGTCAAAACCAGACATGCAGCAATGACTGCCCCTGCCCCCCATCGCCTCCCCCCCCCCCAACCCCACTGCCCACCACCACACTGTTCTTTTGTATTGGTTCTTGAGCATGTGGCTTGTCTTAGCCCAGAACCAGGTGGAAGCTGGAGAATGGAAGACGGAGCAGATCAAGGACAGGGGGAGGAGGCAGGGGGAGAAGGAAAGGGAGGAGGCGAGGGAGGGGAAAAGGGGGAGAGAGAATGAATCAGGATAGAAGGATAAATAATCACCCAGAATGCAAAATGGTAAACCATATGGGGGGGGGCGGGGAATGTCACAGGAGTTAAGGCCCATTATCAGAAAATAGATTTTCCTGTCTACAACGCAAAACAGATAGTGGGGGTGGGCTTGGAGGTGGGCTTGGAGGGGAGGCTGGGGGGCAGGAGGGAGACCGGGCTTTCTCTGCCTTGCACGTGAAGGCTGGATTCCTGTTGAATTTTTTATGGCCGTCTGTGTGCCTCCTCATCACATTACACTCCGGATGAAGGATCATTCCCAGCCCACTAAGGAAAATAGATCTTTGCAAATCAAGATCTCACTGCCAAGGGCCACCCTATCACATGGAATTTCTTTATGGGTCAGCCTGGAAGATTTATCTGTGTGCGTACACCATGGGCATCTGTTAGGCCTTGCAGACTGTGCTCACCATGAGGACAGCTGGCTAATGTATGTGTTGCCCGAGAATGGGGATGAGGGGGGACCCTCTCTAACACATTTGCTAAGGTGAAAGGAGAGGAAGGAGATGGAATACCTTGCTTTGAAGCTCCCGGGCATGTCTGAGCCCAGACGTATGGGCCTGAAATGCGGAGACTGTATTCCTCCTCCGTCAGTTTTTAGATCCATGAACTTGGACTGACTATAGCCCAGGGTTGACTCTCGTACTCCTCAAGTGTAAGGTGAAGGAGTCTGTGTCCCCTGGTGAGACAGTGAGTTGTGACTGATGCTGAGGTAAGCCAGGGATGATTGATGTGGGCTGGAGTCAATAATACCATCATATCTACTTACTGACCAGCTCTTACATACCATTGTAGGTGCCAGAAACAATCGGTACACCTCTTGGCCCTCCCCTGTTCCCAAACCACTGGCAGAAACAATGGTCATCTTCCCGCTTCCCTTAATAGACTCATTTCTTCAGCCTTGACATTCAAAACTCTCCCTGAGAATTCTAGGCATTTCTTATTCTTCATTATTCATTCCTGGAATTTGCTAAGTCTATTTAACTTGCTGGGGGAAAAAAAAACTTATTTTTTCAATTCAGCAAAGTTTTCTCTGTTATTTCTGTGTGTTCTTACATCTCTGTCTTATCAGGCAGTAGCTGAACATACTGGAATCATGTTCCACGTCTTTACTTTCCTCTTCGCTTTCCTGTCTCCATGGGACGTTACAAGGGGCCGGTATCCCCAGGCGATTGCTAATGGTATTCTTGCTGCCCAGTTGGACCCAATTTATTATCAGCCCTTTATGGAAAGCTGTGACAATCGTCTCTCACTGCCCCTGTCTTCCAAAGATACAGCATTAAGAGGGAAGGCAAGAGGGTACAAATGAAGAGCTGAGTTGGCCATTGACATCCAGCTGTTCTCTTGATGTGTTGCACGCTGCCCTGAGCAGCTCTTGTCTGCTCCAGTTCTATGTCTCAGCACTCTGAATGCAAGGCACTGAACAGGAAGCTGAAGAGATGAAGCAAACAGAGGGACAGGACAGGGCTTACACCTCCAGCGGCCCTTATTTGTTGGAACACACACACAGTTTGATCCCTGTCAGTCCTTAACACTAGCAGCAGGACACCCTGTGACAGCCACAGAGATGCATCGGCTCTCCTTAGAGCACAGGAGAGAGGCCCACTAAGTGAGATGAGCAATGCTGCAGTCAGGATTGACATGCTGTGTGGCACCAAGGAGGGATGATCACACTACAGTCTAAGCGAATGGTGCAGCCTCAAGGACATACAGCAGTATCTTTGTGTGTCTGGGCCTGCCTGGGCTATCCCTGAGTGATGGGACTGGAGGGTGACATACATTCTTCTCTGCATTTTATGTGGTTATTGGATATGTCAAATGACCTACTATTTTCACACTTACCATGGATATTTCTATTAATCTCATTCATCACTTCAAAGTTTGAATCCATGTGCCCTGTGATAACAGGTCTTAGTTTGTATAGATCTTGGGTTTTATACTGGAAAAATTCTATAACCCGACTCTCCTCAGTCCTGGACAAATCATGGAGAGTCCAAGTGCTGACATAAACTCCCAAATAGGACCTCCAGAGAGCCGTAATAGAAATGCAGCCTGGCTCGGAGACTGAATTAGGAAACTTACCTTTGGCACCGAGACTGCAGAGACATGTTTTCTGATGTGGTAGGAGAGTTGAGATCTTTCCTTACCCACAAGGCACTGGGGGAGGAAACTGGTACAGGGTCTATTTCCTTTGTGTTAGTGACTCCACACTCACATGGCTTCTCTGGTGCTTCTTTCCATTCACTGGTTTGCTGAAGCTTTTGCACAGACAGTTTGGGAGGAGAGATGGTGAGGGATGTGATATCACCTTCTCAGGGTGAGCAGAGTGTGGATGGAGGTCATCATCCCTCAGGAATGAGGCATAAATGCAAGGAAAGGAGGGTAGGGATCTGTCCCAATAGTGATAGAAATATGAACAATAGTTGCTTTGTCTTAATTAACCCTTATTTTTAAATATTCCACCCTCCAAACTCTTCCATACATTCCTTTTTTCTCTTTCAATTTCATGGCCTATTTTTTTCATTGATGTGTGTGTGGGTGTGTGTTGATATTTTATATATTCTATATATTCTTAAATACAACCCATTCAGTCTGTAGAATGTTACTTGTATGCATGTTTTCAGGGTTGACTGGTTTGGCATGTGGATAACCAGCTGGTTTCTCCTGCTTGGAGGAAACTGTTTCTCCAGCTCTCAGAGGCCCCTGAGCCGAAACTGAGCAGAGTCTCCTCCCTGACGGCTACCTTTCATGGTACTAGAAGGAGCCATGCAAACATCCAAAGGAGGGAGACAACCAATAGTCCTTCCCAGCTATGACACCGTGAGCCACAACAACCAGTGTGGCATGATGTCCCTCACGGTGCAGTAGCGGCAGATATGCCTCAGCAGCAACCAACAGCTCTCTAATTGAACTCAAGATAACAAGAGGGAAAATGTGCCGAGTTGTGTACCAGAAACAGACACAACTTCCCAGAGCTAGTGGTCAAGGCACTGTCTTCTCACATGCACCATTGTATTGTTTTGTTTTGTTTCCCTCTTGGTGATTATATAAGAGGAGCAGTTATGACATCATTGTTCCAATTAGACAACTTTGTGCCGAAAAGCAAATCTATTTAGGACCACCAAATAACAAGTGCAGAATTTGGATTCAAAGCCACTCCTGTGTGAGTCTGATTATGGATACAGCTTATATCTGAGCTGGGGCCACTGTCTGGATTTGAAATGTCCCTGACTCCCACCCCAGAAGCTCACATGTCCTCCACCCCGACCCCAGGGATCTGGATGTTGACAGCTGGGCACTCCCTGCAGCTGTGTTCAGAAAGGAAGCTTCTGAGCAGTGACTGGCTCAGGAGGATTTCGGTTTTTATCAGTAGATTAATCCACTCGTGGATTTAGAAAGAGATGGTGGTAGCAATTAGAAGGTAGTCCCTGGTGGCATGCCCTGAAAAGATAAGTCCCGTCTCTGGCCAAATACTGTTTCCTCTGTCTTCCCTTGGCTATCACAAGGCGAGCAGTTCTGCCCCACTCTACCTTGCCACGATGCTCTGCCTACCTCCAGCCCAGAGACACAGTTCCAGCCCCTGTGATCTCTGAAGCCATAGTCAAAATCTTCGCTCTTCTTAGATTGCTTTTATGGTGTGTATATTGGAGAGGGGGGGGGGCTCAGGCATACTTGGATGTTTTGTCCTAATCACACACAAACTTAGCAAGGCTGGTTTGGCTTCGGCTCAGCTCCTTAGTTTGTCTAAGATAGATAAGTTACAGAGGTAACAGAATTTTGCTCATAGTTTCATCTGAATTGTGGAATTGTGTGTGTGTGTGTAAAACAGAAAAGAAAAACATGGCATTTCAGGTTTCAAAAATTTTAAACTGGACCACACAGGTTTAAAACACAGCTGGTCACGTGACAACCATGGACATTTCTAAGTCACACTTTTTGTTGACAAAGAAAATCAAGAAATGGGGTCTGGGAAATCTCTAATGCCTTCCTTATGTATAAAAAGCCTTTGTATGTTGGCCTTTATATGTACTAAGGTGACCTAAGGTATGGGGGGATCAGGCGGAGATTCTTGATGGACAGTTTCCTCATGGTGAGATGCCCGCTTTGAGGACTGAAGTGATGGGGTAGAGTAGGTGAGCCTCCTTGGAAGGGGAAGAATATGGCTTGGCACCACTAGTGGCCTTGCTTGAAGGCACGAGGAGGTACCAATGCCCTCTCCGGCATCTTGTTGATGCCATGTGGCCATTGGAGCTAAGAGTTACCTTGGAAATCATTCAATTCATTGTCTTCATTGGCAGATGATGAGCGTCTTAGAAATACACCAGGGCTTCCCCAGAAAGATAGTGACAGGGGCAAAAAAACCCACAAAACCCAAAAATCAAACAACAACAACTACTCCCCCCCCAAAAAACAGATCTTAGTTTCATGAACCTCCCAGGCCAGTGGTCTCTGAACAACTGACTATAATATATGAGTTGGATCCCAGGTTGAGGATGATAGTGACGTCAGCAGCCCTGATGGTGGAAGAAGAAACAAGGCCAGAAGGTAGAAAAGAAGGCAAAGCAAATGAAAAAGAAAAAAGAAAGGAGGAAGAGTAGAGATGGGGAGGGGATGGCAGAAAGAGCCAAACAAGATTTGTAGTAAAAGTCAGGGAAGCTATGGAAATTACTCTTTGAATGGCATTTAATTGGCTTATTGGTGTAATTCAGTTGCAGTTTTTTTTTTATTTTTTTTTATTGGCTATTTTTTTCTTTTTTTTTTAATTTATTTATTTTTATCTCAGTCACAGGTTAGGTACTTTGAATCCCAGGCGTAGCCCCCTCCCCCATTCCCTCCTACCCTCCCACTCCCTCCCTCATCTCCTTCTTCCCCGCCCCCTCCAAGTCCACCAACAGGGGAGGACCTCCTTCCCTTCCATCCAACCCCAGCTTATCCTGTCTCC
>CM053766.1:110875728-110958695 GCA_028658305.1 Pachyuromys duprasi
CAGTTGCAGTTTGATTCGGTTCAAACCTCTGGTGTATGTGATCTGCTGCCACCACGGCACGGTCAGCCTCAACAAACAGCAGCAATGGCAAATCTGGAGGGGCAGGGTTGAAGGAGAAGGGGCAGGGAGGGAGGAAAGGAGGGCAAGGGGAATTGGGAGGAGGAGGAGAAGAAGAAAATGAAGCCAGAAGAAAAGAGAGGAAGGGCAGCAAAGAGGGAGGGGGAGAGAGAGGGAACACCTAGGTGATAAGAGCTAGGAAATAAAGATGTAGATGAAAGTTTTTTTTTTAGAGAGCTGATGGAGGGGGCATAGAACCATGAAGAAGGCATGAGGGGGAATCAGAGTGGATGGAGACTGAAGAGAGATAAAAATAAAGCAATAAAGAAAGAAAGGCTGGAAGGCCAAGTACTTAGAAGGACACAAAGCAATAGATGCCAAGAGATGTGGAGGTGTGGAAAGAAGGAAAAGATGCAGAGAGCAGACATGGAGAGAGAGAGAGAGAACACCAGGCTGGATTGGATCCTGGGCATCTCCTGGCAATTCAGTGGACTCATTGTCTAGATAAAACCTGGATTCCTGATATACGGTGGCATTAGGAGCCTACCACCTTCCGGCTATTCTCTATTCCACTTCTGCATCAGTAATGCTAGCTAACCTTACTGATGCCAGGGTGCTTGGCAGAGCAGCTGCCACTGGATATTTTAGGAACTTCAGATGATGGGGCTGAGGAGGTACCCCAAAACTCTAAAGGTCTGAGGTTTTTACCTGAAGCCAAACCCTCTTCCTTGCACAGATGGGAGAGAATGTAACCAGAGACAAAGCCATGTGGTCAGCCAGAGGCAACACTACCAAATGTGCTCATGCAACCCTGGAGGTCCCACTGTAGGCTGTCCGTGGATACCAGGATACAGTAGGCACATGGCTTACACCCAGATGTGCAGCACTGATCAAGTCCTTTCAGCTGCCAGAGAGTCACTTTCCAGAAAACTGAATCACTGATTGAGAGCATCCTTTTATCAGGGCTGCTGTGAGGAACCAGACAAAACAGGAAATATCTAAAGAATACTTCCACACACGCTTGGTAATTGTGACACTTTGTAGTAACAAAAGATGGAAGCTGCGGATGTGGCTCAGTGGGGGGGGGGCTCTCCTACTCGAGACTCTGGGTTCATGAAAACAGAAAAAGGGAGCCCAAGGGCTGGGGGCATGGCCCAGTGGGAAGAGTGCTACGCAAGCCTGAAGACCTGATTTCTGATCCCCAGAACCCACATGAGGCACAGCAATGGGAGTCTGTAGTCCCATCTCTGAGAGGAGGAGAGACAGGCATTTCCTAGGAGTTCATTGGACAGCCAGTCCAGCCAAAATGTCAAGCTCTGGGTTCAGGGACAGACCTTCTCTAAAAAACAAAGATGGGGTACAATAAAGGAAGGAATCTAATAATAGCAACCTTTGCCTTCTAAATGTATAAGCATTGTCAAATGTGCTTTCAAACACAGCATACAACAGACACACACACATGCATGGGCACACACACACACACACTCACATGCGGGAAAAGATCAAGATCTCCAGTAGAGTTGTTTGATCATATGCTTGGGTCTGAGAAGCAAGTTCACCCCTGTGGTCATGAATGAACGTTAATCATCCATAAAACCAGAATCCTAGGTTCAGTTACCAGCCCTGCTCAAGCATCTCTAGACAGTTACTTCCCTTACTGTGCCTCAGTTTCACATCTGTGCAATATGTCTGAGTCTCTCCTGGTATCTAAGAACATGGGAACTGGGGGCAAAGAGAACTGGTCTCTGATCCCACCACCAACTCTCACTGTCTGTGAAGTAACTTCTCCACGTTCCAGCTTCCTTACCTGAAAGATGAGGATAGAAATAACCATAGAAGTTGCATTGAAGAGGTCCTAGGGCTGACCCAATCATTCTGGAACTATCGGTTGAATACCTACTGTGCGCTAGGCACTATCCTGGGTGCCAGATGGATAGCAGCAACTATAAGAAAGTCCTATCCCTTGTGGGGCTTACATTTCAGTAGGAGGGGGAAGGCTATCAATAAATATATAATTGAAGGCAAAAGATGGTTGACAGAGTCTGAAAGTCTAAGGCCTGGCTTTTTTCGGGGCCTTTGCCTTCTCTTGTCGATGCTGCTGTCCTTACACAAGCTGTCTTGTCCTTACACAAGCCCTATCTAGTCCCAATCTGCTCTTTTTATCAGGACACCGTTCATATGGACCACAGTATGCCTCAACAACAACGCAGTCTTATTTTCAAATATACTCCTATGCTGAGACAGTTAGGACTGTGTTAACAGAGAGGCCACAGTTTATCGTACAAGACATAGTAAATTAACTACCATCATTATCGCTGCCCTTCTACAGCCCAGCCGTGCGCTGTGCATCTGTGAACAATATGCCCCGGGGGCGGGGGTAAGCACATGAGTGCTGACCCACACCCAAGTCCTTCTGGCCCGATTTTATCACTAAATATTTTTCAGTATGCCTCAAGCAAGTGTCTGAGAAGGTCAATGTCCTTGGAGTGGCCCGCTTTCTCGAACCTTTGCTGTCATTCGTAAAGTTCCGGTCTCTTTTGAGGAAGGCTGCTGGTCACTTATCCGTGCCAGGTGCTATGCCAGCTGCTGGTGGTGGCGACAATGAGCAGGATAAGGCGCTGATTTCAGCTCATTCTCGGGAATTCTGTTCCACAGCTAATCACATCAACAACCCTTCACAACGCATCAGTGGGTGTTAATGAAGTCCTCCCTGACTACCCTAGCACCTCTCGAGGTGTCTTTAGGAAGCCTTCTCACTCAGTAGAATGTGTGTGATGGGATTTTAAGAAGACATGTCCCCTCTGGGGTCTGTATTGTTCAGCCTGCAAGCTTTAAGCACACATTGCTCTCTATTCTAGCTTGCTAGGCAACATCTGCTAGTGTGATGCGCACGAGAGTTGCTGCTGTGATATTCGCCATGTATCTTGTGAGTGGCATTTTGATTGGCATATAGTAAATGCCTAGTTAAAACTTTAGTGTAGCATATATGGTCTCCAAAGTATATTGTTTAGAACTGTGTTATCTAATACAGTAGCTACCAGCCACCTGCAAATATCTATATCTATAAGTCTATAGATAGATAAATACACATTGGGGTATCAATTCTGATCTATCTGTTTATATAAGATATAGTATATGTGTTAGATAACTAGATAGATCAGAATTGATTCTCCAATGTGTAATTTTTAATGTTACATTATTATTTTTTTTAAAGAAACAACATGATTCCCCACCACCATAACCACATTTCAAGTTCTCAGTGGCTGTTTATGGCTGCCATATTGGGGAACACAGATAGACACAAATGGTGCCATTACCACAGAAAGATTGATCTACAACAATGGTCCTTGGCTGGGAACAGTTTTATTCACAGCCAGTTGGCAGCCTTCAGGGATGATTTTGGTCCTCGGGGCTGGAGGTTTGCTTCAGGTAGATAAAGGCTTGGAGGGGCGGTTTAATATGATCCAAAATACAGGGCAGATCCACAAAACCAAAGTGACAATGTTGAGAGTCGGTGATGTAAACAGTCTGTCTTCAGGAAGGTGGGTCCACAGTCCTGGGTGCTTCATCAGGTTGAGCTCTTGCTCTCTCATATACACCCACAAACCTTAGGAGATGACTGAGGCCAGGGATTCTCTATGCCCTGGAGAAAGGCGAAATAGGTGTGTTAGGAGGGCCAGGAATGAAGCTGAAGTGCACAAGTCATGGGAAAGCTGTTTCATCTCAGTCAGGGGAAAATTGGTAGTTTTCTGAAAATGGAGGGAGTAATTTCCTTCCCGTTGAAGGCTTCCAAGTGAGCTTACCTCACAGAGCCATGCTCCCCAAGAGTCCATGGAGTGTTAACCCACTAGACGTAAGACAAAAATTCCATCATCATTTAAAAAAAAAACAAAAAACAGAAAGTCAGTGAAAGACATTTCCAACCTAGACATCCAAACTGCACTAAACTATGAAAAAGTCAGACAAGTGCTATAATAAAAATGCCTGGTTTTATTGTTTAACATGATGTTTCTTGGTCTCCTCCAGGTACGTAGCTTCATGCTCACTGTGCAGCCAGGGGAACAGTAAATATGGCAGAGTCTGTGTGTACTGGAACATATTTTGGAAAATAGTACTTCCCAGCACAGTCTGGCATGGGGTTTGACCTGGGTATCTAATGGTCCCTATGTAGCCTCTCCCAAGGTCTCTCTGTATTTTTGTGGCCTCTAGGTGGCCAAGATCAAGGCATCATGTTGAGAAGGGACAGACAGGGTACACAGCTTTGGACCAAGCAAGTCACCCATACATCAGCATGTGTCACTTCAGAGTTGGGCCAGCCAGTCTGCATGGTTTTCCGCTTCCTGGCTCCTTGGGGATTGTCAGGATCAGTGCAGGTCTTTCTCCTCCAGAGTCTGAATCACATGCAGCTCGTGCTCGATTCTTCTACTTGATGCCAAACTCCCAAGGAGAATTACATCACCTACCTTGTTTAGAGGAGTCGTCATGACAACCGTGGCTGCTCTTGTTGTATAGACACAGAGCACTCCTGTGGAGCAGGGGACTGGAGCCGGCTCACCCAGAAGAGAGGGATGGAGCAATGAGTGTCTCGCTCTCCAATGTGTCTGTCTGGTGACAGTTAAGCATCTATGTGACACCATAGTTCAAGGTTTCTTAGATTTACCTAAGGGAAGATCCACATGCTCCCTGTCCTCCCCCACCCCTGTGTGCGTGCGTGCGCATGTGTGTGTGTTTAGCTTAATCTCAACCAAGTCCCAACGGAGGGATTATCTAAGATATCAAAGGGGAGCAGAAAGAAAGGGAGAGATTATAGAGGAGATTATAGAGGATAACAGACAGACAGACAGATTGATTGATAGGTAGGTTGATTGATTGATTGATTGATTGATTGATTGATTTGGGACTCAGTGTTCTTGTTCTCCAGTTTGGGCCCGCTGTTTGTATTGAGTGGTTTGACTCCCTAAACACAAATAAGAACACCAAGGGACCACAGGTGAAAAAAAGAGAGTTCTAACTTGGTTCGTTCTCCTGGTTGATGGTGTTCACTCCACTCTTCCTGTTAATGCCTCTCAACACCTGCTTGTCCTTTATCAACAAAAGGGAGAGCAGGTGTCAGGCCTGAGTCTGGGGCAGGCAGCAGCTGGGGCCGGGACTTAATAATGCCCCTTTGTTTCTGTCCTGTTTGTTTTTAAGGCTATCTTCCCCTCTGTGAATAAGGTACCCCTTTCCCTTTACAACTGTGATAAGAAGTTTCCTCTTTAATTAAACCTCTTCGATTAAAAAGCAAGTCAATCTCAAGAATTATGATAAGCCTGTGGTAGTATGGCAAACACATGCTTACGTGGACCGGAACCAAGTTGAATCTGTGAGTGGCTGAGGCAAGAAAGAGAGAGGGATGGCATGGTGTGGAAAGGTCTGTGTTGTGCTGTCTTGAGCATTCTTACCAGCCTCTGCCAGTCTCAGGCCCATTGTCAATCAGTGGGGACAACAAATGTCTCGTTGTACATATTGGATGTGAGATGATCATATGAGACCCATAGCAAAGGCTAAATGAACGGCAATTCTTGTGTATGTTTTAAAACAACCACATCCGCTTGGGCACATGGTGCCACAGAGAGTTCCAAATTGGTGGTGGGGGGGAACTTGTTGTGAATTATCACGTCCCCCGAGTTCTTGCTGTCAGCAGTCACAGCCTTAGGTGTGTATGATCTCACTTAAAGAGCTTAGTTCAGCGACATAGGGGCTGTTGTTATGGTAGCACACAGAGACACGGGGAGGAAGGGTAATTTAGCAAGAATCTCAGAGCAGAGAAAGCAACAGACAAGTCACAGACCCAGGCCAGCCATCTCCCATACCTGTCTCCAAGATGTCCACAGGTCCAGCAGGCTCTCATTCTTCCTAAACCCACAGTAAAGTCTCATTGTTAATGACGATGGTGGTTTGTTCACGAAGAGCCTGCTGGGTAGGATCTAGGGAGATGTCAGCAAAGCGCTCTGAGTTTAGATGCCCAGCACTCATGCAAAGAGCTGGGCACGGCAGCTCATGCCTGAAATCCCAGCATGGAGATGCAGAAACAGCATGGCCTGCCAGGCTTCCAGGTTTTCCAGTCCAACCATTTCAGTGGCAGGCCATGTGCCAGAAAATAAGGTAGATGCATGACCGCAGAAGGCATCTGAGTTTAACCTCTGGCCTCTACATGTTCATGGGTACACATGCATCTCTCTCTCTCTCTCTCTCTCTCTCTCTCTCTCTCTCTCTCTCTCTCTCTCTCTCTCTCTCTCTCTCATGTGGAAAGAACACTACCCACACAAGCTGGCTTGTCCATTTCTCTACACTGTTCTCTAACTCCAGTGACAAACAGTTTCCAGAGCTCTGCAGTCTCATCTTTTGTAGCCTCTAGCCAAAGAACACCCCTCCCCTCCTTTCCTTCTTTCCGTTTTCCTTGGGTTAAGCTCCTGACTACGAACCTGGCACTGTGGCCAAGGGAATGTGATGATTTAATGGCTGGGACAAGATTTGGTGTTCACAGGAGCCAGAGGGCACCTCCACTTCTCTGAGCCAGATGCACAGACAGTAGAAGAGTCTGGTTGTCATCCTTACAGGAGAGAAGGGATGCCCAGCAGTGGGGACTCTGAACCATATGAAGACATTTAAAATCTTTACAGAGGGAGTAGGCTTCCTCTGACACTCCTCACCACTGCTCTATGACTCTTGGTGTCCTGGGTGTAGCATGAGGCACTGGTTTTTTCCCTATACCTGACACCTGACACCTGGCCAGGCCATAATAAAGACCATTGCCAAGAGTATTATTTACAAGCAGAATTAACAACATTGTAGCTCTTTGTCCCTTTCTAGGCATCTCTAGACACACACATTTTGGTCCAGGATTCTTATCCAAGAGACTAGAGAATGCTCTTAAAATCAAAACCTAGCCAGCCCCTCTCAGCTAAATTCAAGACCCAACTTTATCACCCACCTCCACATACTAAGAGCGAAGTCAGGCTGTGCTGTGGGCTCAAGAGCAGCCCCACTATCACGAAGCTAAGTATTAAAGGTACTACATCGTTTGGTTGTGCCCGTGGCCCTGGTCTGTCATGCATGGTATAAAGAAGCGAGTAAAATGTTAGGACAAATAACCTGGTGTCTGCGGAGAGCTGAGTCCACAGCTCGGTTTTGATTCTCACACCTGCAGGACACTGATAACCATTTAACCTTTCCCAGCGTCAGTCTGTCCATCAGCCTTAGAACAGCCATGATTAAGTCTTCGGGAGGAATATGTGTAAGGTGTTTGTCTGACAGGCCCCTGCACAGGGTCACACAGCAGGTGCCAGTGCTGTTCCCTCTGGTCCAAGGACTTGTGCTGTCACACTTACGACAGAGCCACCTTACCCGGAGCCATCGAGGGACATCCCTTAGCTTCCAGAAACTGCACGGTCTCTGGATATCTCGTCTATTCAGATCTGCTCTATACACTCAGGCTACAAATTGCTGCCTGATATGTCCTGAAATAACTGTTCTTCCGGCCAGCCCCCCTCCCAGCCTCCCTCCCACCAGGCCCGGAATAGTCTCATACATCATGGCTCTGTACAGCCTGCAGGAAGCTCCCTCCCCTTTGATAATAGCTCAGCTTTGTCTGAGCGCGGGCACAGCCATGGCCCACAGTGCCTGGTGCAGCCATGGCAGAGCCCAAGTATTCGGCACACAGTCATGCAGAAATGCTATTTGCAAGGAGTTGCCACCATCTTTAGGCCTGGGTATGGACTGGTTGGATAAACAATGCTGCCTTGTCTTGGAGATGAAGGAAACCAAGAGGCTAGTGACAGAGTGAACCATTGGCATCCCTCTGTGGTTTTACAGTTTATCAAAGGAACCCTCTTCTGTTTCACCTGAGATCCTATACTTAGGCTGTCTGCTAGCCTTGTGGGAGCTGGCCCCTGTCTACCCTGCTGGCCTCATTATCCTCTCTTCTCCACTCGGGCTTTAGTTCTCTCAACCCACTTAGGTCTTTGCTCTGCCTTTTCACAGGCCACTCTGCAGGGCCAGGGGGTTTACCTAACCCCCTCCTGCCATTTAGATCCCCAGAAAAGCCTTTTCTGGGTGCCTCCACCCCTTCTTGGCTGCACACATCACAGACTGCAATTCTGTACCTTCTCCACAGCACTCACTTCTTTAATGTCTGCCTACTACCCTGAACTGTGACATCCACGGTTGGTCATGTTTACTGAGGTTTACCTACAGGCCACTATGGTCCCTGCTCTATAAGGGGTGCTCAGTGCACGCTTCTGCAGAAAAAGTGGGTCCACCACAGAGAGCAGGAGATAGCCTGCTCACGCTTTTAGAAAAGCATCATCTTTATGCACAAAATACCTAGGGATTCATCCAAGGTCACGCTTAAGGTGCCTGATGTAACAGAACTGAAAATCCAGGTCTTCATTTTTTTTCCTTAATTTTATTTTAGTGTTTTGCATCTCTCCCAGCTGCTTTTAAGGCAAAGACACAAAACCTTGGTGAGAGCAGGTTTTTCTTTCTTCTTCTTCCTAGAAAATTAAGCCTCGAGGCTGATTCTTGACAAGCATGGGCCATCACAGGGGAATAAGATGGGGAATGGCGTTCTAAGAAACGGGAGGAGAAGGTCTAAAGTATGTAACTGCGTAGCAAGCTCAGAGCAAACATTGCCTCAAAGTCCTATTTGTCTGTTTGCTGTAAAGCACACTTCTTTGGTATCCACTCTACATAAGACATTTAAAGAGTCACCTAGAAGTCAATCGATAAACAATGTTTAAGCCACTAATAATGCTAAATTTATTTATTTATTGTCTGTTTATAGGCATGATCTCATGTAGCTCAGGCTAGCCTTGAGCTTGCTATGCAGATAAGGATAGCCTTGAGACTCTGAGCCTCCTGCCTCCACCTCCCAGTACGAGGATTGCAGACATGCACTGCCACACACATTTTGGGGTAGCGTGGGGATAACACCCGGACTACTTGCAAGCTGGGCAACACTCTTCCAGCTGAGCTACATGCTCCAGTTCTCAACAAATATTAATGACAAACTAGCTATTAATAGATAGCAAGCGTTCACACTAGTCGCTCCTTACTGAGCCTGTATCGAGCCCCAGGCACTGATCTGTGAAATAGCCACCTTATTTTTAACCACCATGTCAGTAAGATGGACACTCCCTGAGCCTGGAATAGGATTTATAACTCTTACAGAGGGCTGGATGGAGGCTTAAGAAACTAGATAACATTCCCAGGTCACTCAGTTGGTGGTGATGAAGCTAGTGAGGCCATCAGAGCCAAAAGTACAAGTTCACAACCTACTGGTCCTCCGCTCTTCTTTCAAGGAGGGGGCATCTTTTAGAAATATAAAGTGTTGTCAGAAATATCTCCTGTATGCTTCTTTTTTTCCTTGGAGTTGGAGACACCAGGGGCATAGTCAACCACCTCACTCCACCCCATCCTCCCTCCATCCACACTCTTCATCCCAGAACTCACACTCCCTTCACTTTCCCTAAGGATATCCTTACACATAGCAACCACACTGAAAACAGTCCACCCTGCCCTGAGGCTGTTCCTAGTGTCTTGTAATCTCTCGGGGGGAGAGGGCTTGGAGGGCCCTTCTAACTTTGGCATATAGAGGGAATGGTGGTTGTAATAAACAATGAGATAAGAAGAAGGTAGGAGATATGGGGGAACATCCCTGGTTTGTATAAAGACTGAGCCGGGAAAAGAAATGCTCCATGTTTGGAGCTGTCACCCTGAACATACTAAAAGTGGAAGTCAGGAACTGAAAGGGACCATGGCAGACAAGAAGTTATCAGGATGCAACATATATAGGGAGGTAATATAGCAGACAGTGACACCATCTTTTTGTGATCATGTCACTTACCCTTAATCTCTTTCATATATCTTTTTACTAGACAGATATTTATTTACTATCAAGCCAGATTACGTTAGCCCAGGATGGCCCTTTACCAGAAGAGTCCAGAGTCTGTGACTGACATGTCCAGAATCTCTGGGAAGGGAAAGGAAAGACGCTCAGACTCCTTTACACCAGTGTTGGGATAGCTGTACTGATTGGCACATGCCCCATGCCAACCCAATCCCTTGGGTGCTGAGTAGCCAGTCATGGTTAGCATCATAGACAGTGACCTCTAGGGTGGGCATTATCATGTCTGGTCAAGGCACCACCCTGAATGCCTCATGACCTTGTGAGGATTTAACTATTTATAGACCCTAGTTTCTCCGTTTATGGCATGAGCTGCCAGAGGGCCTTCGACAGTTGGTGTCCTGTGAGTATAATATATATATATCTAAAATCAAAGCACTGTCCAGGAAGATGCTGGTTTTAAAACAATGTGTACATGTCAATTTGGAATGCAAAAAAAAAAACCAACAAAAACAAAAACAAAAAAAAAACCCTTTGCTTAGAATTATCCACTTCGGTAAACAGATACACAGAAATAAAAGAAAAAAAAAAAAGAGGAAATTTATCAGACGAGCCAGATCCAATGGAGGAGTGGATATTACGCCATTCCAACACTACACTGGAGAATGCCCACAAGTATCTTCAGTGTATCCATTCAAGTGTTCTTAAATGTTTATGTGGTGTAACATTTCATGTATGTCATCACACACACACACACACACACACACACACACACACACTTTTTCATTTACCCTCCCTTAGGGCCACTCTGTAGCAAGGGTTCCTGCAAGAACTGGGAGGCATCCCTCATATTCAGTAACTTCTTTGACCAGACTTCTTCCCAAGCAGGATTCAAAGGCACATGGGAATAACAGCAGGCACTTGAGCTTGTAGCAATCAGATCCTCATTCTGCCTTCAGCCCGGGAGGCTCACCCAACGTGCCACAGCCTCCAGTGTTCACACTGCAAGTTCCTGAAGGGCACAGTGACCTCTAAAGACAGGCTTCCAGTGGGAGATCAGCTCCATCCTCCTCTTACCACGCATCTCATCAGCCTAATTCACCCTGCGAGCTGAGGGAGAGAAACATCATCCTCACCTCCCAGTCATCTGCCATTTGGTGATTTTGCTTTAGGGATGGGGCTCTAATTCAGTGGATAGCAGTGCTTGCTGTACAAGCATGGGGACCTAAGTTCAAATCCCCAGCACCCACATTAATGTCGAAGCATAGCCTCTCATGCCTGTAATGCCCACACTGGGGAGGAGAGACAGATCTCAGAAGCTTGATGGCCAAGCAGCCTGGGTGAAATGGGAAGCTCTGGGTTCAGTGAGAGACCCTGTCTCAAGGAAATAATGTGTAGAGTGATACAGGAAAACACCCCATGTCCTCTTCTGGCCTTTTCATATACATATGGTTGCATGCACTTGCACAGTCACATGCACTCACCACACAAAGAACATAGCACACACCACACCACACCCACTTTAAGTCAATTAATTAATTTAATTTAAATAACAGTGGACCCCCATGCTCTGACATTTTCCCACTTCATCTTTTGAGATATTGTATGTCCCAATCTCCTCCAAGTATTGTCTTCTTAAACTGTATGTGTGTGTGTGTTTGAGAGGGAGAGAGAGCACATGCACACACACACATACAGAGTGCACCTGTGCGTCTATGAAGGCACATGACACAGATTGTGCACGCGGTGACAGAAAAGACCTTGAAGGTTGAGGGAATGTATAATGTAAAGGAAACAGCCACCCTGTCAAGCCTCAGACTCAAAATCCTTTCAAGATGGACACAAAAATAGCAACACTTCCTGCATGTTAATTAACCAGTTCCAAGGGTAGGGAGGGGCAGAGCGTTCTTGAGATGTGGAGGTTAGAGAGGGGGAAGGTGTCTCCCTTTGTGTTCACTAAGCAGGTGAACAAGACTTCCACAGGAGCCCACAGGACTAAGCTGGCTCCTGCCCTGAGAGAGAGCTGGTTCAGCACCTAGGACAGTGGCTCCAGCTGCCGGGCCTGCTGCCAGGCAGCGCAAGACCAGGCTGCCACATTAGCCGACCTGACCTGCTGCACTTCTGGGCTACACCACCTTCCAAGTGTCTCTCGCTCTGTGAGGTGTGTGTGCTGCTAAGAAGTCACATGCCAACCTCTACTGCAGACCGTGATCAACTTGTGATACATTAGTTTATTTCCGACAGTCTCCCAGACAAGGTGGCATGGCAGTCTTGAAGCTTGAACTACAAGGTGGCTGAGCCTCAATGGCACCCAAAAGGCTTAATGGTATTTCTGGCACTGGGGGCTGAATGATTCCTCATCGGGGGGGGGTCATCATGTGTGTTGTGGGGCAATTTTAGAGTATGTAGGCGCTATTTGCTTATCACGCCACACAGGATGTCTCTCCCAGAGCCTGTGGGATGGACGTTTGGGGGTGAGTCCTGATTCTGCAGCATAGTAACAGCTCTGGTGACTGTATTATCTCATCCATAGCTCTGACTTTTTTTATGGTTCTCAACACTGAGACAACTCTAGTATTGCTTTAGCATCAGAACTGAATCGAACTGTTTTGTTGAATTATTTAGCATAGTGCTGGGCTCACTGTGAGTTTTCTATAGACGTCAATGTCATCAGTGAGGTCACTGTCCCCATTATCATCACCACCAGATCAGCCACTTAACTCCAAAGGATAAGGCTCTACATTTTTAAATAACTCACTTTGTAAACATTATTGGAGGGCTGGGGAGATGGCTCAGTTGGAAAAGCCTTCCATGCTAAGAAACCATGACATCTCGTGTTCCTATCATCCCTTTTTGAAGCCAGGCTGGAACAAGCTCATAATCCCAGCACGGTGGAGGCAAAGACAGGAGGGTCTCTGGGGATTGCTGACCAGCCCACCCACCTCACTAGTGAGCTCTTATTTAGGGAGAGACCCTGTCTCAAAAATGAGACAGAAAATTCCCAAGGAGCAACCTCTATGGTTGACCTCTGTCTTCCACATACATAGAAGACATTACTAGTCTCTCACAGGCACTCATCAATCTGGCAGGCAATGGAGTTTTGAAGAGGAACAAGAAACAGGATCAGGTCCCAAAACCAGACATGCCAGCCTTAACCTGGGGATTGCTTGAAAGGTGAAACCCTGGTGATATGTGCACAAGACTATGCCCTGTGTGTTTGTATGGATAGGCTTGGCTTGCGACAGCAATGGCCAGCCACCAAATGTCAGAGATTTAAACTAACAATAGTTCCCTTCCCTGCTTGCTCTTTGTGTCCATCAAAAGCCAAACATAGGCTATGCTTTATGCTGTCCTCTCTGAAGGGTCCAGACTGATGGAGCCCCAACCCCTATACTCCATGCAGTCGCTGGATAACGGAGGAAACGGCTGATCACACACTTGCCTTTGAATCTTCCATCCAGAATTTACACATATTGACTGTATTTCCATCTCGTTAAAGGATGCCATGGCCTCATGAGTGGATTGAAGGCTGCCCCTACTGTGTGCCTGGAGGGAGATACATCATATGACTAACCAAGCTAGTACTTTCCTGGGGCCACTGCCATGCCTTTGTTTTGCTGAGATGGTGGGCTGCGTGCTTAAAGCACCACAAGAAAGGCTCGAGCCTTTAAGGGAAGAGGCAGCAGAGGAATGCCACACATCTGGTTGGTCTTATTATCTTACAGAAATAATTAGCAAGGAAATTTTAATCGGAGCAGGATGAGACTAACTCCACTAATTTGCAACTAAAAATGCACTAATTCACATCAAGGCTCCATTGGCCATTTCATTTTGGCTTCCAAAGGCTCCATTATTAATTCATTTCTAAAGCGATCTCTCGCATTCCCAAGGGGTATATCTTAGTAACTACGAGCTTACAATACTCTGTTTGATTAAAATTTAACAAGCTATGTTATTGGCAAATAAACTATTTACTTCAGTGCTGTTGCCAATGCCAAAAGGAATGTTTCAAACAAAGGGATGGATTTGACACACTAAAGAGATTGTCATTCATAATTTACAACAGCCCCAAACCCCTGTATATACATATTTTTGTCAGTGGTGGCATTGGGGAGTACAAACAACCAGAGAAGTCAGCCAAAGTTTTCTGGTTTCCTTTTAATAAGAGAGGAAACCAAGATATTGAGTTTAGGTTGTCATGCAGTGTAGCGGGAAAAAATTGAAGGAAAACAAAAAAAACTAGCTATGGCATGGCCATTTACTTGTTTGATCTCAGAGAAGCCCCTCAATCTTCTTGGGTCTCTTTCTTTTAAAATAAAGCTAATAAAAACTAGCTGATAGAATTTAGCTTATTATCCAGGTGCTATGGCCCACGCCTGCAGTCCCAGCACTTAGGGAGGCAGAGGCAGATGGATCTCTGCGGGTCCAAGGCCAGCCTGCTCTACAAAGTGAGTCTAGTACAGCCAAGGCTACACAGAGAAGCCCTGTCTCAAGAAACCAAACCAAAACAACCAAAAAGATTTGCTTATTTAAAGTATGGTGTTTTGTCAGGATAAAATGAGAGGCAAGATATAAATGTGCTTTGAAAAATCAAAAGGTAGCTTTTAAACTTATGTTGGTAAATATTTCTCTCCTTTGATCTTCACACTCAGCATCAATATATATGTCATAAAGGTACAGCTAATTAAAAAAATAAGTTTTTTTCCCTCCTCTCTTTTTAGGCATGTATTCATAGGGAAAATATCAACATAGTTTGGCTTTAGCCAAACAAGATCCAAACACATTGTCCCACTGACAATGTATTCCTCTACTCCAGTATCAGCATTTACCTAATACTTCAAAATCATTCCAATGACTTTACATATGTTTTTACATATGTATGTATCTATATGTATATATATATACACACACTTACATACAGTGTGTGTAAATAGATACAAATTATATTATGTATTATCACACAAATATCCAGTAAGGTATCTACTATTAACATTACCATCTCCTACAAAAGGAAACTGGGACTCATAGAAGTAGCCTACTCATCCATTGTCACCCATGAAAGACTGGTTTAACTAGCAGTCAAGTTGCTATGTAAGATGTGGCTGGTGCCAGAGGCTCAACTCTTAACCACCTCTCTGTCTGTCTGTCTGTCTGTCTGTCTATCTATCTGTTTCTGTCTCTCTCTTCGTTTCTTGCTTTGGTTCAAGATGTACCGTTCTGATTTGCCTTCTGCCCATTTCTGTGAAAGGTGTGAATGGTTCTGAGATAATTAGATCTCCTGGCTGAGAAATGAAAACATCAGCCAACCTGTGTGTCAGAGGATTCAAACACTAGGTTTGACTGAGGGGTTTTGCCATTTAGTATCCTTGTACCTATGGTAGTTTATAGTAAAGAGTAAAGTTTAGAAAAGTCCCAAGATATGTGGGTGCATGGACAGATGTGTAGGTGAGAGGGTGGATGGGTAGATGAATGGGTAGGCAAAATGATGGATGGGTGGGTGGATGGATGGATGGATGGGACATGTATGAAGGCATGGGTAAAAGGAAGAGTGGGTGAATTGACTGAGGGATGAGGAGGTGCGAGGGTGGATGGACAAATTGAATGGGTAGGTAAAATAGTAGATATACATAGATGTGAATAGATGCAGATATGTATAGATTTACAAGGAGGTGGGAGGTGGATATGTGGATGGATAAATGGACTTGTGGATAAGTGACAGGGTAGGTGGATGAATGGATAGACATGGGTATGTGAGAGGGGAGACAGATGAATGCATGGATGGATTGGTAGGAGAGAAAATGGATAAAGAGTTGGATGGATAGGAAAAAGGATGCATGTGTGTGTGTTTGTGTGTTTAGGAGAGAAAATGGATGGGTAGAAAAAAGGGTGTTTGTGTGTGTGTGTGTGTATGTGTGTGTGAATTGATGGGTTGGCGGATTTATCAGTAGGTGGGAGAATAAATGGGCATATGGGTAGATAGGTTGAAAAACTGGATGGATGAATTAAAAAAGGCATTTCCTACTTAATGGATGGATCAAAAGGACAAGCTGGTTTAGCAACTGTAAAGTATTAGCCTCCAATTCCTGTCTGCCTTTGATGTCTTGCTTGACAAATCTAACCCTTCCATATGTGCTACCAAACCTTGTTATTATTCACCAGTATTATCTACACGTCAATTTCATGGCCCCAGGCTTTGAGTGCTCATTAAGATACTGTTTTTAGTCTCATCCGAATGTGTTAATGGCCAAGTGCGAGTTCAAGCTTTTTGTCTGGGTAATAATAATAGTGATTGTTATTTACTGAGTCTCTTTTTTGTGCCAAGTACTGGAATAAGCCTGCTACCTGATTTATTGTAAATTCACAGCCAACTCTCAGTGTTGATGTGACCATACCATTTTGTAGACAAAAGGGTGTTGGAGAGGTCATCCCATTCTAACTGGGTTAAATAGGGATAGAAACTGGGTTCAGCTCAAGGGAGTATGGCTGCAAATTGGATCTCTTTTCCTCTCTACTATTGGCTCTAAAATGCGCTCCCCTCATCTGCAGAATCAGCATCATCTGGAGGCTTGTTATAGATGCAAATCATTGGGTCTCAGCCCAGACATACCAAGCCAGCCAGCAATCTGCCCTACAGGCCTGGCAGGTGCATCAATGCCCACTCTAGCTCAAGGACTATCATGCTGGTCAAGAAACCTGGCCTCCTTAGTTCTTGGAGAGGCACATATGCTAAGCCATCCACACCCGTCACTGTGTGTGCTCTAGATCAGCTGCGCCAGCGAGATTGGGTAGAAACTTCCACCAGGAATAAGTCCTCCATCCACAGAATCAGTGTGAGAGTCTCCATGCCTCCTTCCTGTTGAAAGTGCACTCTACAGTATTGAACACACACACACACACATGCATAAATGCACAAATACATGCACATACACACACGCATGCTAGAAGAGCCATTCTAAAGGTGGAACTGCTCAGTAACCATAAATGGCTTCCCACTTCTTTCAACACGATGCCCAAGTACCAGGTTCTGCAAATCTCTGGCCTTCCAGTTCCCTCTCACAATTCTCTCACATCCACCTGCCCTGTCTGGATTCCTTGCTAGCTCTGTTGCACACCTGTTGTGTCTTCCACCAATGATCGCCCCCCCCCCCAGGAACCCAGAAGCAGGTGTTCCCCTTGTTCTACTTCTTAATGTGACACATGCTCACACATCGTAGGTGTCTTACTTTGTTTTCCTGTTACTGGGATTAAAATCTTCTGGCAAAAGCAATTTAAAGAGGAAAGGCTTTCTTTTCCCACACAGTTTAAGGCACAGTCCACTGTGGCAGGGAAATCAAGGCAGCAGGAGCCTAAGCGGACTGGTGTCCACACTCAGGAGGCAGAGGAGAATGGACGCTCCCTTTCTCCATTTTTATACAAACCAGGATCTCCCAGGTTTGTGTTCTGGTCCACAGTTCAAATAGGTCTTTCCACATCCATTAACAAGACAACCACTCACAGACTTTCTCAGTGGCTAACCCCTATTCTAGATAATGCCACACAGGTGCCCGGGAGCCCATCTCCCAAGTGATTCCAGGTTCTGTTAAGTTGGCAGTTAGCATCAATGTCACAATAGATGCTCAATAAACATTCATGAAAAAGAATATCTAGAAACCCAATGCTTTTGTTATACACCTTATTGGAATGGCCCCTCTGTGGTTTTTAACCTTCTTATGAATCTATGAAGTCAGAACTTGAGCTCTTGAGGATGAAAAGTCTGCACATCACTCTCACCTCCTCCAGCCACACACTTGTGTAAACTTGGGTATTTGATTTAATCCCTCGATACCTCACTTACCTGTGGAATGGGAGAGAGAGAGAGAGAGAAAGAGAGAGAGAGAGAGAGAGAGAGAGAGAGAGAGAGAGAGTAGCTAGGATGGTTAAGTGAAAAGATGCATCAGTTTGTTAGTATCCTACCTGCTGTGGTAGGATGAAACTATGAATTCTTATTAAATCCTGTCTCCTCAGCTCACTGCCAACTCCTTGAACTCCTGGTGACTCATGCCTTACACAGCAGATGTGCATTAGGGATGTTCAAATGAGGACACAGCCTAGAATCATGTAGAGTAACCTGGTGTTTATGCATCAGGCTCCAGGCTCAGTCTCGGAAAGGCCCGGCTCCTCTACCCTCCAGCTGGGTGGGGTGGGGAGGAGCTTCTGCAAGTTTCTGAGTTTTCACATGCCTCCATTCTGTCATCTGAAATCCAGCTATGGTAACAGAGGGCCTGTGTCATAGCTGAGACAAAGGCCAGATGCACGCGGAACATGGGAACCACGTGTGGCTTGAGCAGGCACGTGACATTTGCTACAAACCTGTTAGTTGTCATCTTTGTCTCAATCACCACTGTGGTGATTCTGCAGGAGCTGAAAATAAACACTGGGAAACCACAGGCTTTGTGCACGATGCCTTCACCTCAGGCGAGTCATCCCTTCTAGTCCTCCTCTTCCCCTTTCTCTCCCTTCTAAGTTGGCCACTTCTGCAGACACAAAGGCTGGCCAGTGCCAAGGAGCTTCTGATGCACTTGCTTAGAGCTGACACTTCCTGATCACCCACCACAGAGGTGCTGGGCACTGATGGTGGATTTCCAAAGCCCCGAGATAAAGCTGCATTTGTTCCTGTTGGTTGCCGCGAAAATGGAATTGGGAGGAGGGGGTTAACAGGAACCGCCAAACAAGATCTGAGGTGTGGAAGGAGCCGCCAGAAATAGTCACTGAGGTGGGGAGCATGATGGGTGATGGTCTGGGAGTCTTTGGTTCATATTTAAAACCCTTTCTCTTCAGGGTGCTATCCTGGGATGTGCTCATATCTTTCTTTATAGTACTGGGTAACTTGGAATTTGGAAACGTCTGTGCTGAAAAACGAGAGCAAAGGAAATAATTCAAAATATCTGAGAGGCAAAATCAGTAAAAGAGCTATGGGGCTTCAAGAGACACCCTTGAGGGAAGTCCAAGGTGAAATGAAAATAGAAGCAGTCCCAAAGAGCAGAGTCAACGTTTAGGGGAATGCAAGGCAGAGCAGGTGGAGTGACGTGAGCTGCTTGGCTTGTCCACACTGGTTCCCACCCAGGGCTGGGCATGGGGATCCCCTGCTGGGGTCAGCAGGGTGGATCAGCAGCTACCTGAATTCATCTCCTGCAACCACGTGGTAGAAGGAGGGAACTGACTCACACAAGTTGTCCTCTGAATTCCACACCTGCACCATGACATATGACATATTCTCTCTCTCTCTCTCCCCACAAATCCCTCTACCAGGATGTTCTCTTAGATCAGAATCTGTCAAGATGGGGCTAAAGAATCTGTATGAACAGGAAGGCCTTTCTTCTCTGGAACTGAAGTAGCCCAGTCTGCTACTACGGGGAAATTGTGGGTTTAGATGATTAAAAATATTCAGTAAATGAAGGCGCACTGGCAGTCTCCTAGTACCCTCTGACCTTGAGCAGGGCTCAGCCAACATTTGGGGACCTGGGAATAGAAAGCTGTCTAGAAGAAGGGAGAAGTGAGTGGCTGGGAACATCTTCCCTATGTGCGAAGTGCTAACTTGTATGACAGTTCTTGGAGCACACCCCCTAGCCAATGAGATTCAGAGCTCCTCCTGGTTCCCAGATAGTTGCATGAAAGGACAACACATTGCAGTTTCCTGGATTCGCTGCATAGATGCCAGTTCATTTCTTCTACAGTACCTACATTGTCTGCCCAGGTTACCTAGACCATTGAAGTCATGGCTGATGGTCGAGAGTGGAGTTAGGCAAGACTAACTCTGTACACTTCCAGAATTCATTAGAATAAGAGAAGAAATTGACCTTTAAACCAGAGAATCATGAAACCTATGCTTAGCATGGTTATAGAGATACCACAGGTAGATGAAATGAACCAGGCAGGAACCAAGGTAAATCAGGGGAGGCACCAGATGTAGCTTCTAAGATAGCTGCCTGGAAAGAGAAACACACTCCCCATCCCCACCCCCACCCCTATCTTCAATCTTGGTGCTTGTCAAAATTTAAAATTCCAGGAAGGAGTGTTTGAGTACTAAATCTTCCCAAATGAAGTTGAGTTTTTGAGAAAAAAAGGCTGCAGCATACACAGAATGGGTCTTCAGGCGCAATCCTTCCCAAAGTTTCACACAGGAGAAAAGCTATCTGTCTGCTTCCTAAATTAACTGACTGCCAACACCGGTCTGCTCAACACCTACTCACTGGGATAAGTCCTGCTTAAGCAGTAAAGACCTGGTAGTGAACATTTCAGACACAGCCTGACATAGCTGTTTCTTGGATTTCAGAGCTGGGGAACCTTGGGGTCCATCTATGTCTACAGTCTCCCAACAGTTCTGAGGGCCCACCTCAGAGCTCATCTCAAGGAATAAGACACTTGAGTGATCAGCATCCCAAATCACCATCCCCTGCTTCAAACAGAACTCTCTTATGTGGGAAGGTGTGGGTCATCATTACATTTACTAATGCGGGGAGGGGGGATCCAGAAGGTGGTGTAATACATCTTGGGTCACACGTATGTGTTGGTCCCCAAATCATCATGATGAATCTCATTTTTCAAATTTCTTAAATGGAGGGTGGATGGATAAGTTGCTGCTTTCATTCATACTCTTTCAATACCTTTTGCTGGCTCAGTGGAGCCAGACGAGACCCACCATGTATCTCTCTTGTGCCTGGAATGAGAACAAGTGACAAGAGAGTTAGTGGAACATCTTGGGAACATCTTTCTGTACATCACTCTGAGTTCAGACGTGTCAAAGCTCACGATATCTTTGTATCAGAGGCTCCCAGGTGAAACAGAGAAATATGATAATGGAACAAGCATGGAATGAGCTGTGAGCCTATGTTTCGGAGTACTTGGGTACCACTTCTCTCAGGAGGCTTGAGTGAGTCCTCTCCAGGACTGTGAGCCTCTAGGACAAATGATATCACAGTGTGGTGTGACTGACCAACCATGTACACATTTCTTCCCCCTCTAAGCATGATTCATCAACTCAGAGCCTGTAGTGTGTTTTAATCATAAGGTCCTAAAACTTGCCTAGTGCCTAGTGACACTATTCCTGAGTAGATGTGAACCCCAGATAAGGGACTGATGACAGACCAAAGCAAAAATATGAACAAAGTCCAATTGGTGAACCAATGAGTTTGGGGGGGGGGGAATTACTTTAGGAATATGGGTGAGGGGTTACTTATACTAGGAGAAATGACTCATCCCCAAAAACTCAGAGTAGTGGAGTGACAGCTCATGAAAGCCAGAAACCTGGATCACACTGCACAGCCTGCAGTCAGCAGAACAGGTTGGAAAGTATCTTTTTCAGGTAAATCAGTTGGTCTGAGACTCTTACTGGTAGCTTGATTAGTCTCTGCCACTTCCAGACAGCTCAGCTGCTCTGACAGTTGTTATTTCTCATATTTTCTTGGGAAGAGAGAGGCTTAATGAATCTGGTCAGTTTCAACGACTTCCTGAAACCTTTGCATCATTTACCTCGTGAGTTTAATGAACCTTTTTGTTGGATGAAATGTTTCACCTGCATCTTCAACTTTCTTGAAGGATAAGATGTATTCACCTCCTCTTAGAACATCCTGTGTCATAAATAGCTTCCCTCAAAGATAAAACGTTTTAAGTTGGAAGAAATTACTATAAAGAATTCCAAACATTAGCTGAGAGGTGGAGTTAGATAGAAATCAGTAGCAGATGAGACTGGATAGAGCAATGGGGTTGGGCACAGGTTTCTCTTGTTGTCAGATGCCGTCCTGAGTTAGAATCCCAGCTTTGGCTCCTTCTTTGTGCCTTACTAAGGCTTTTATGAAAATGAAATGTATCAATTATGAGAACACCACACAAAGTATGCATGCAGTAAGCAGCTGTTACCAGTGTCAGTTCTGTTTATTTTCTCAGTTGCCCAGTGTCTTTTGGAGGGGGTTTTCATTCAATGAGATGCACATATCTAATCGCCTCCTTAATAAGAACATTCCTGAAAACAACACCCCAAGTGGAAACCATGTTCATCATTCCAGAAAATTCCCCCCGGTCTTTCCTTAATTTGTTGTCAGCCCTTAGGGGTAAATTGCTGTCCTGAGAATTTTCCATGGCAAGCTAGATTCTCCTGTTTCAGAACTTGATGAGAACAGAATCACATCTTTTAATGTCTGGCCTCTTGGCATATGTTATGTGTGAGTTTCATCTATGTGGTTGCCATGGTTATTACTTTCCAGTGACGGTCTTGTCTGCATCTTCCCCATTGCTCGTAGAACTGAGGCTCAGAGCCTTGCTCTCCTGGCATCTCGCCAACAGCCTGCACACAGTAGACACTCGTAAATCACTGGATGAGTGGATGACGGAGTCTTGGTGAGAAAGTAGTGGCGGGGTGTGGCTGACCCTCCCAGTGAGAGGTTTGAAGAGTCAGTTGTCCCCTTGTATAAACCCAGCTCTTGGGGGTCTACAAGTCAAATAGAATCTGGAAGCCTGGGGTGCAGGGGCAGACTCATTAGCATTTGATCTCTGTGCCACTCACAAACTGGGAAGCCTTTGATTTCTGTAAACCTCAGGGTTTTCATCTGTAGAATGGGTGCCGATGACAGTGCCTTCCTCACAGTTGTGAAGAGAGGTGACACCTTCATAGAAACAGTTATAAGAATTCTGTGAGCAGTAACTGCAAGCCTTGGTCCTTACTGCTCTGTCAAACCAAGCTTTAAAAAATAGGGTGCTATCTTTTCTGTATACTTATTTCAGATGGAAGCATCACCCAGGTTTCCTTGATATGAGAGTGGCAGCTGTCACAGAGTGTCAGCAGTGGCTGGCTAAAAATAGACCTGGTCCACCTTCCCTCCTAACCTGCTTCTCCAGCAGCCATTTATTTGCACAGCATCCTTGGTCCATGCCTCTTCTTTGAGGGAAGAAGAGTCAAAGGGGGCAGGAAAGAAAGATGTATTTTCCCCCAAGCTGCCAGGGAAGGAGTCGGGGAGCTGTTCTCTCTGATTTGATTGATGTTGCGCTTGGGGATCTGAATTCTCTGATGTAATTACACTGTGTGCTCCACGAGATAAGGAGATTAATCAGTCCATTACACAGGGGCTGTTTTACCCACAGATGGAGGTAATTGAACAGAGACACTGGGCACCTCCAGGATCTTGCCAGCCATCCAGTCTGCTCCAGTTGCGTCCAGGTGGCTGGCCTTGGGGCAGCCAGGACATCTCCAAGCAGGAACAAAGACCGTTAGTGTCCTGTACTCACTTGTTTTGAGGTCCCTTAGGTGCTTGACATGCGTCGTTCTCTTGTGGTTCCAGGATGTGAGCATCATTCCTTGCCTGCTGCAGTGGAGACTGAGCTACTTCAATACTTTGTCCCAAGCATCCTTCAAAGTTCAGATCTGCATCTAACTCAGGCAGAGACCTGGCAGCCAACACTTGTTGCATTTGAAAAGATCAAAGAAAAGATGGGGCCAATAGTGAACAGCCAACTTGGCACTTGTATCGATCCAAGTGAGTGGATGATGAAGAAGTGGGTGTGTCAGCTCAGCTAGACACATAGGCAAGGATAGAACATATATTCCCAAAAGAAAAAAAGAGTGAGTCTAGTTTGCAAAAATGAATTTGCTTTTCTTTTTCTTTTCTTTTCTTTTTTTAAAATAGGGGACGTCAGTGATATCTGTGAAAGATTTTGTTAACACCATTAGATCTGACCTTGGCATTATCCCTTCATAGCTGTGTGACCTTGCTCTTGGGAGGTCATTATCTCTCCCACAAGCTCTATTCTTAATACATACCTGCTAGAGTTACCCTTACCTTCATGGAAGTCAGGCATGCCATTGTCATCACAGGAGGCCAGCACAGAATCCGGGTTTGTGATTAGCCCTTGTGCTGACAATGTTGACAGTGAGAGAGTGGAGCATATGACAGTTCGGGTGCTATTTAAAATCTCTCACCTTGATTAATAGGACTTTGTGTCTGTCCCTCCTCTGACTACTAACCCTACATAGGTCTTAGCAAAGGGAGAAGCCAGGGTGGGGTGTGATCACTGTTGTTGTTTATTAAACGGTCATGTTGGCCCTTACGGAATCTCACTCAATGCTTGCCATAAATAGCTCCAAGAAATAGATGTTATTCTCACCTGTGATGTGGAGGTGATGAAACAGAGACTCCGAGAGGTTAAGAAGATCAGAGCCTCCATCTTTGAAGATCAATGAGGGTCATGGTGCTTACTTTGAAAGGTCATTCCAATCTAATTCCATAAACATTTATTGGGGACCTATTCATCTTACCTTGGCACTGCAGATGCAAAGATAAATCTGTGACCTGGACCTATGGACTCCCAGTCAAGTGTGCTAGAGGCTTGTATGCATGTAATATATAGGAATTTATATATTACATATTTATTATAGTATAGATAGTTATATATTTATTCTGGAATAAATATTATACCCTTAAATATTATAAATATGCTATACATTTATACATTATAAAAATATATTATGTAATTAATATTATATCATACATTATATATAATTGTATATTAATTATGTGAGAGAATTTTCTCTAAGGAGACGGGGAGGGGACAATGGAGTGAGTTTTGATGGATGAGTAGAGACAGGAAGCAGTTCCTCTGTAGGGCTCTGCAGGTACTGGGAAGGTTAGCCATGATCATCGCTGCTGGGCAACACTTAAACAAATAGCAAATGAGGTTAATTATTTTGTTTTTTTGTTTGTTTGTTTTGCTTTTCATGACAGGGTTTCTCTGCCTTGGCTATTCTGGAACTCACTCTGTACCAGGCTGGCCTCAGACTTACAAAGATTCACCTGCCTCTGCCTCCCAAGTGCTAGGATTAAAGGCACGAACCACCACTGCCTGGTGAGGTTAATCATTTTCAATATTTATGATTCATTCACGGAGCACCTAACAAATATTTATACTTACTATATAGCAGATATCATCTTTCCTTGCTAGAAAGAGTTAAGTGCTGCAAAACAGAAAGTTTTTTTTCCCAGACAGCTGCTTTTTACAGCTTGTCATATGAACCATCGGATGATGCTAATAATGGATTTCTTAGTGATGATGATGATAGTGGTGATAGAAGTGATGATGATGATGACATTAGCAGTGATCAAGTGATGGTAAGAATGAGTGGTGGTGATGGTGGTGGTGTGGCAGTGGTTAGGGTAATCGTGGCGGGTGACAATGGCGTTGTTGGTGGTAGTGCAATGGTAGCTCCCATTTACTTGTCTAGCACTCCACATTAATCACTTCATTTAACCCTCCAGGAGCCCTTTGAACTGAGCAGTATTAGCTCCATTGTACAGATGAGAAAGTGAATTTTAAGAGGTCTATTCGTTTGCCTGAGGCCACAGTGAGTGGCAGAGATCAGAATCCCAGGTATCCCAGCTCTGAAAGACAGGATGTCTGGGCTCGGCCTGCCACTCACTTGCTTTGTCACCCCAGCCAAATTATTCTCCCTCAGTTTCCCCCTTACTCTCCTCACTTTCGTTGTCTGAATATTAAATGTTTAAGCCTTTGAATTCTGAAAGTTATACTGAAGATGTGCAGAATACACAGGTTGAGGGGAAGAGAAGGGGGCTGGTTAGCCTGGGTGGGAGGTTTATTTTGGGGAGCTGTTGAAGTCTGGTTTTCAGCCACCCCAAGGAAGTGGAAGGTTACAGCTGGCACTTTGCTGATTCATAGAAACGGCTGGCAGGAAACGGAGAGGCAAACACACAGAGAATCCGTAATCAGAGAAAATGCCTCTGTGATTTGCCTTTATCATTCTTGATAACAAACTCCAGGACTCCAACATCAATAGTAATAACTCGTTGAAAGAAGTAGGGGATAGGACTGAATTAAGGAATTTTTTAAACTGCCTTTTGGTAAGACACAAGGAAATGTTGCGGACTCCTAAATTTGAAAGGGGTATTTTTAGTACCTGTAATCAAACCTACTTGCGTAAACACATCTGCTGGAGTACCCGCATCAAAATGCCATTGCTGTCTTCATTTTACAGCTCAGAGCCCTCTCAGGACGGAGGGAGCCTCTCACCCATTCTCCTTTCTGCATGTTCTTCCAAGTTGGCTGAACGAGATGGCCAAACAGGATGTTTCCCTTCCCACTGAAAACTGCAGGCTCCCATCTTGCAAGCTTTAACGAACGCAATAGCTCCATATAAATTATACATTTCTCAGGCATGCCCTCAGATCCTGAGGCTGTGATATGGATCCACCAATTGCATGTCCCACAAGTGTCCCACAGAATTCAATGCAGGTGGTTTGCAGACAGTGAGGTGAGGAGAGAGACACCAGATGGAGGATTAAGCAGACTTGAGCTAAGAATCAGGCTCCATCAAGACATTAGCTGCCGACCCAGTCAACTTACTTAACCTTTCTGAACGCCAATCCCCTCATATGTAAAATTGGATATTAATGACACCTACGCTATAACTTCACTGTGAAGATTAAATTTGACATATTATGTTAGCATAGTGCCAAGCCCATAATAAATGACCCACAAATGTCAAGTATTCTCATTATTAGTTAATTATAACTACTTGGGCAGGTTATTTTCTAACTTCTGGTTCTGCATCTGTACCATGGGGATAATTATTTTTTAATATTTTTAAATCAACTTAACTTTAAGAGCCAAGTATTAAATAAGGAAATGTCTGTAAAACATAGTTCATCGCCTGCCCAAAGTAGGTGTCCCATTAATATTTGTTCATAAATAACCAGTTAGATCAATCAATGAGTAAATTTCACGATTCATTCAATGCTCATCTTCTACAAGTTATGGATGGTAAAAGTGGTTTGGGGAGAAATCTCTCTCTTCTGAACTCTCTGAAGGTGGCAGCTTTAGCCCAGCCCCCACGTGGAAGACTCATTGTCTTTAGACCTCCTCTTGGACTGGCCTCTCCTGGATTCATTCTATGTAATGCTATCCCACACTCACCTAGGCCCAGAGGCATTCAAGCTGTGGAACAATTCTGTTGGACCCAGATTATCTGATGCCTCTGCAGATCCTCCTGTCCCCAAAGATGGTGTGAGCATCTTGAGGGGATCCAGTTAGGATGTGCCCTACTCACACGTCAGCTGAGTACCATCATTTGTGGCATTGGGAAGGCCATAGCATGTACCTTGATCTCCTTTGTAAGCAGAATTCTTGAAGAGCCTTGTGCTCTAGAATTGAGTGTCCAGCTGTACACCTGCTGAGAAGTGGGGGTCGGGCCCAGGTCTTGGCTCAGTCAGGTTTTCAGGCCTCAAGCCCTTGGTCAATGCCCGGCATTGCATGAATAGCTGAATGGCTGACAACTGGATCAGGGATGTCTTTTTTCCAAGAGCTCTGTTCACTACTGCACATATCTTTCAAGGGCTGTAAGAACAAGAAGACTGTGAGCCTTAGCAAAGGTGTTCATAATCAAAGAGGCCAGGAAGCATCTCCAGAGGTAGAGGGTATCACCTCTGTCTCACAAGGAGGAGGCTGCAAGTTGCTCAGGTGGTCATGAGCAATAAGCATCATTGTCAAGATGTCACTCACTTATTCAGAGGACTGTGTACTCTAGGGATGACAGTGTCCTGGGTTCTGAGGATGAAACAAGTTGACAGAGTTGGCTCCTCTCCTTCCCAAAGCTCATAGACAGTGTGGTTAGGGTCCAGAGCTCACTAAAGAAAACACCCTAGACTCAAATAGAATGCAAACAGCAAAGAGCATTTTATTCTGCAGAAATCCAGCATGCCTGGATCATCATTCAGGCAAAATGGCGACCCTGAAATGAGCTTGGAGGCCCAATTTAAAACCAGATAGTGGGTTTCCAGGGATAGTTAGGTCATCTTTATTCTGATTGGTATGGTTACTTTGGGGATAAGCTTGAGCCAGGTCAGGAGTCAGTGATGAGTTAGGGGCTTGCAAAAGTGGCAGTTGAGCAACCTTATTTCTCTCTGCCAAATGTCTTGGCCTGTTTCTGGGAAATGGAAACTCAGGCCTACTTTGCCTTAGTAAGAAAATGAAGCCTGTCAGGGAGTGAGTCAGGCATATTGAATGGGGCCCTCTCAGTGTCTATTTCAGGTGATGGTAGGCAATGCAGAAGAAAGCAACTACTCTGAAAGGATAGAGAAGGGCCTGCAGGACCAGCCAGGTGAGGAGTGGTCCAGGGGATATTATACAGGAGTTAGTGTGCTGAAAGTGGGAAGGGTGTCCCAGGTAGAGGGAATGCATGTACTAAGATGTGAGAGCAAGAGAATTGCAAGGGGCTTGATCAGGCTGGATGCTCAGAACAAGGACTCAGGAGGAGGATGAAGGACTTGAGAGATAGCTGGCTGAGGCAAGACCATGTCTGGCCTTCCCAGCCATGGCGGGGTGCCTAGATGGTTCTAGTCTCAAGAGGAAGCCGAAGGGTTTTAATCAGGGAAGTGAGTCACTGAAAAGTGATTTGTAATAATGAACCTAGTTGCTAAGAAGGCAAAAGATTGGGAGGGGAGAGGTGGGAGAGACAGAAGGACCAATTAGAAGGCTCTACTCCATCAGTGGAATGAAGACTTGGAGTGATCTCTTTGAGGCATTTGGTCACTGATTGCCCTTGATCTTTCCCAGCCTCCTGTGTTTGTAGTGACTCTCAACTATAGGGAGAAAAAGCCATTTAATTACTCGGCCCTACCCAGTGGTTGCAGCCACTGCCGGGAAAATTGTGACTCATACAGCAAAGGAAGTAGGACCTTGGGGCTTGGCTGCTTTCCTGCAGCGCTCCCATCTTCCCCACCAAAGCATCCCATGTTGTTGTCACGTCCTGAAAAAGCCCTGGATATTATGCCTGGTCATGTCTGCTAAGGAAGTGGTCAGGATCGCCTAGTCAATTCCTAGTCAAGTGGGGTAACGTGATCTCATTAGGAACTCGTCCTCACAGATGCTTGATGCTGTGTATGAAATGAAATACTCCAGTTATTTTTTTTCAGCCAGTGAATTAGGTGCTGTAATTAAGAAGGCATTGTACCTGATTTCCAATCTCCTTTCTTTATTTAAATATAATTGATTTTTCTCCTTGATTTAATCAAGCCAAATTCAGCTACCTAGAGCCCCTCACCAACTCTGATGTGAGAACTATAATACTTAAGAGATGTAGGGCCTTCCCAATGAAATGTGGTGCGTGAGCCTAAACCTGAGCCTAAACTTTGTCAGCCAGGGCTTAGAGTGTCCAGATACCAGGAAGCAGGGTGTTTGTACTCAGAGGTAAAAAGAGGAAAGAGAAATGGCTGATTTTAGATCTTTGAAATCTGGCTCTGCTGTGTTTTCTTCTGTAAATTACACAGCTGTTCTGTGCTTCGTTTTTCTTGTCTTCGAAGTAACTGAGGAAATATGTTCTCATTGCGCCATAGTCAGGATTAAATGAGGCATGTGCTTGTTTAGAACAATACCAGAATCTAAACCACTAAAGGTCTCACTTGCTGTTAATCCCACACCACTGTCTACATAGTGACTCATTAACTTCTCCAGTTCGGAGCAGTCATTTTTATCTCAGGAGAACTGGAGCCAACAGCCAGGGCTTGCGTCCCCTCTTAGTTCTGAGGCTTTTGCTTAAGTGTGTCTTTCCTCTTAGCTGTGGCTTGTTCTTTCCATATTGAGAAAAGACGGGCTTTTCAAATGAATTCTTTTAGTCAAGGTCAGCCCTAAGCCAAAATCACTGTGTGTGCAAAGACTACTGCGTTGTTCCTTGGGCGTCTCAGAGAGGGCAGGCAACTTCCTCAGAGACACACAGTAATTAGAAGCTCTGTGCTGCTGTGGATCTGCTCATTGGTGCTACTATTGTTGGCCTTTCGTCAAGACTCTGAACATGTTCACGCTCAACAGACCTGTGCCTAGGTCCAAGATCCCACAGTGTGAACATTCTTACCTCACATCTTTCTTCCCACTGTTAGAGAGCATGGTAAAATCCAACAGTGTGCAGGGAGCTGCTCCGGAGGCATCTTGAGTCCGTTGCTTGTTCATTTATCGAGATACCCTTTTACAGACCCACCAGTTATATAAATAAGGACACGGAGACTCTTGTATATTTTAGAATCTTAGGCCTTTAACTTGGGCTGCCTTCTAGCTTCTCTACAACCCACCACAGCCCAGTCTACCTCTCTGCTTATGTTCACAACCATCCACCTCCACATCTGCTCACTGAATCCTCTTCTACTCATCTCTTTCCTACTGTCCTGTCTCTCTACCAGGGAGTCCTGCCTTCCACTTTCTGCTCAGCTATTGGCTATTAGCTTTTTACTAAAGCCAATCAGAGAATGCCTTAGGTGGGACGTGAGTTGAGCCCCTCTACCAAGGGAAAAGCACCATGTCACATATGAATTCTGTCCCTGTCCCTCTTCCATTGGATGTGAGCCCTCAATACTGGATAATTTAACCACCATCCCAGCCTCATGGCTTCTTCTCCAGGCTCAACCATCTTCCTTTCTACTCATGTAATTTGGAGAAATGTGTTCCTCCTGTAGGGGCTTTGGCTGAACACGTTTGATTGATTTTCTTAAATGGGCTATTCTCTGGTGAGAGAGAGAATGTTTTTGTGATTTTTCTCCATTCTTTTAAGTGACAACAAAAGACAAAATCCTGTTTATCCCTGAAACTGTTCCAACACAGAAGGCTGCATTTTAAACATTGAGCCAAGCCAGCTTGGCTTGGAGATTCAGCCTGGGGCATGCAGGGCTGAAGACTTTACTAATTGCCATTCTTGTATCCAGCACCTAGTTGTACTTCTTCTTCTTCTTCCAGCCAACCCTACCTTGGCCTCTAGCCAGGAGGAGAAACTGGAGGAATGGGAAGAGTGGAATTTCCGAAGGAGCCCTGAGCAGAATGGGATGAGACACAAGGCCTTAGGGACCATGCTCTGTTTGTTGCTCAGCCGTTTACTGTCTGTGTGACCAGGAGCCAATGACATCCCTTCTCTGGATCTTACAGGGAAAAAAAAGGTCCAGCTTTAGTTTAAAATCTGAAGTGTTTCCCCAAAGGCTCATGCATGACTTGATTGATCCTCACCCATGGAGCTCTGGGAGGTGGCAGTCTTTAAAAGGTGGAGCCTAATGGGAGCCCTTTAGATTCTTGGGCACAGACTCTTGAGGGGAATGGGGCATCAGATTTTTTTTTTAATCTCTCTGCCTCTCACTTTGGTATCCTGGCCAGAAGATGAGAATCTTTGCTCTGGCACACTCTCCTCCCAAAGCCAGCGAGCCAATAGATCATAGGTGGAAGCTGTGACCCCAGACACACCCCTCCTTCTCGTAAGCTCATTGCCTCAGACTTTTGTAAGAATGCTGGCCTCTGACTAACATGAATCTGGAGGGTTTTGGCCTCTTGACTGAACTTTCTAGCCCAAGAGTGTTTATCAGGATAGAGCCAAACACCAGGAGAAGGCTGGAACAATGATGAGGAAGTAGGAGAGGATCTGATAATCCATGAAGTTGGCATCCAGGTTTTTACTTCCGGTTTCAATACACAAAAAGGGACATGACCGAAATGACATCACCCGTGAGTATTTGTTGTCAATACCTCATTCGAATTGGATGATGGATTATATGGTCAGTGTCTAAATATTGAGGCCATTTAGGACTAGACTCCACTTCCCTGATGCATACACATATACATGTAAGCATTCTTAGCTACATGCAAAGAATATATGTGGCCATAACATATAGGTCCTATGAAAGAAATCACATTTGGGCTGAGAGCTACACAGTTGGTCTCTAAGTGCTAGAGTACCTCTTGCTGTGCCCTAATTTTTGTCTTAGTCCACAGTCTCATAAACACCTGCAGAACAACTGTAGAGGAAACCACAACTCTTTCTATTCCTTATCATCCAAATAGTTGATTGGTGGGGCAAGCAATATTATGACTTACTCTAAATGGTCCGGACTTCCTGCCCCTCAAAGCATACCTTCAACAACCTATGTAGTGTGGCCATGTTTCCATTCCCATGCAGAGAAGTAGTCTTCATGGCACAACCATAGAGCGCACTCTACTCTGGAAATAAGCAAAAAGATGACACAGGGCCTTTTCATGGGGGAGGAGGGAGTGCAGCTTCACACATCCTTCTAGCTGTGTATTTCCCAACCTTATCAGCAGCACAGAGCAGTATTGCTCTGGATAGATAGCTGGTCCCTAAGGGGAAAATGTCACTGTCCCCAAGCAGGATTCAAGCCGAGAGAAAATATCTTTCAAATTCCTTACCACTCTTTTGGAAGACAGTCTGCCTCTTACTCAGAAGCACTCTTCAAGACAGAGGTCTGGAAGGAGTTTTGCCACTAACTCTAGTGGCTTCTACACACAGCAATAGAAGGTCATGGAGATACCTGGCCCTATTGTGTAATCCACTACAAAGCCCAAAGTTGGGGCATGAAGTTAAACTCAAATTTGTCCTCCCCTGGGGTGCCCATCCTAAGAGACACAGAGGTAGAAGGTTGATTAAGGCTCTATATTCTGATGGCTGGGGTAAGAATCCAATCTCTGCCACCTATTAGGATCCCTCCCTTGCCTCAGTTTCTTCAGTAACAAGATGAAGTTGACACTTGTGCTAGCCACTAGTCTCAGTGACGAGGACAGTAAACACATGCCAAGCACTTGGCACACTGTGAAAGTGTCAGCTCTGTGACTGCTGACATCAGGGTGGATAATGCTTCTGTCAATCATATTCCAGCATAGAGGTGGGTACAGGTGGGAGCAGGGGAGAAAAAAGAAGAAGAAAGAAGTGAAGACACTGCCCTTTGTTTGCCAAGTCCTTTCTTGGGAGCCCCCAAGGGTGTGCATGATGACATTTCATCCAGACTCTTTTTTACCAGAGTGAGAAATGTCGGGTCTATGTCAGAAATCATTGCAAATTCCAAATTAGTGAGGTTTCATGGACCTCTGAAAGGCGCTGGAGGGAAAATTGGTGGATGGGGTATTTTTTTAGCTGTCAGGACAAGCTAGCTGATTGATTGAATGACTTGGTCAATAGACTGAACAGAAAGCAGCTGGGGAGCTGGGCACAGGCAAGAAAATGGGGAGAAGATAAGAGAAGCCAGCAGGAGATGCGGCGGAGACGACCACAGGGCCAGAAGTAGAAAGGGATGTGATCTCTCCAGAAACTGTGAAGACTGTCCATCTGGGTCATGGGGGCCCTGCTGTGTCTGGAAGTCAAGTGCGCCAAGTCCCAGTTCCTTGAGGATGCCCAGCTTCCTCACATCTCATTGTGGGTCTTTAGGCAAGTCACTACACCTTTCTGTGCCTCTTGTGATACCTACCTCAAGAGCTTATGGGATTTGAATGGATTTTAAATAATTGATGCTGTCCTTGGTACTTAGTAGGGTCTCGTTCAATATGGAGACCTAGACGCTACACTTGGAGGTGATGACTTGAAAACTAACGATCCACTGTGTTAGCCCTAGATGTACTGAGGAAAGGACAAAAAGATGTGGATGGGTCAGGGTCTGAATAAGATTTGCAAAGATCTTGGCACTGGAAAAGCTGTTCAGGGATCACTGTGGGGTATTTCAGGCTCCTCAAACTGGTAGGGCAAACAGGAAGTAAGACAATGGTCTCAAAGCCTGATGGGTAAGGAGAGCCACAGGGTTCCTTGCCACACAGAAATTCTTTTTCATATTGGACTTAGCAAGCTTCTTTAGATAGTAATTGCAATTAGAATTACAATAAGACATTGTACTCAGCCTAATAAGTGTCTGCTATAACCATCTAAACACATAATGTACTTTTATCACCATCTCTAAAACAAGGAAACTGAGACTTGAATACATGAGTGGCCTTGTCCAGCACTGTGTGGCATATGCTGCCGGGGTCTCATTGGTTCCATGGTGGAAGAAAAGTTAGTGAGGAACATGAGAGAAGTCAGGTGTGATGGCTGACCTGAACCTCAGAGGATGAGTGAGGCTTCCCCTGGCTGAGCCAGGGAGAGAGGATGCAATCTAGGCAAAGGAATGGGCTTCAGCCAAGACAGGAAGGCCCCAAGAGTCTGCCCCAGTAGCTATTTACAATGAATAATTGCAATCACAGTGACAGCTAACACTGATGTAGCGCCTTCTCTGCACCAGGAAAGGTCTTAAGTATCCCGCCTGTGTCTTCTCTGAGAGCCAGATACTGTAATTATCGCCATGTTGCCTGAGACGTGAAAGAGCTCATCCAAGATCACAGCTTGAAAACAGCAGTACCAGATTTAAGCTCTACTCAGCTTGATCCCAAAGCCCCCAGTGGCTTCTGACTGTTAAATTCCTACCTGTTATCAGTTGAGAAACTGTGGAGCTTTAAGAAATGGCTGCTCATACCTGTGTGGGAGGGAGCCTTCCTAAGATTTACTAGTACACACACACACACACATACACACACACACACAGACTTACACACTCACAGATGCACACACAAACACACACGCATACACTTCTAGAACCCACTCTGTGGGACCAAGGAGAGCCCATCAAAATTAGTAAGAAGCGAGCATGAGTCTGTCTACCCAATAAAGACAAACTTCCCTAATAAACCCACAATTCTCAGGTAACGGGTTTGACTTTTAAAAGGCTGATAAAAGTCTCCACGGAGGAACAGACCTTTGCCAACAGCTGTGTCTTCAGCATCAGTATGGAGGAGCCATTTCCATGAGAGGACTGGATGCCTGAGCTGGAGTCGAGAAATAGCTACTGCTGTGTATAGCTAGACATTGCCTTTCTCGGGGTTCCCTGACTTCCACAGAGAGAAGAGAGCTGTGTAGACAAAGGATGGAGTCTCTGGGGTAACCCTAACAGGAGAGAAGAGAAAGGGTGATTTGAGAGCATGCTGGTGATTGGTGCCAAAGCTACAGAGAAAGAACCTTCTGAAAGCTTTCTGCTGATTGGTGGAGTTGGCATGGAGCAGCCTCTGCATGCATCCACTCTTCTGTTGTTATCACCATCAGCATCAGTATCATCAGCATCACCACCTTCACTATCATCATCACCCTTACCACCATCATCATCACTATCACCACCATCATTACCATCATCACCGTCATCAGCACTATCACTATCCTCTATAGATCTATAGACAAAAGCATGGAGGAGGCAGGACAGAGCGGGAGAAGAAAGCTCAAGAAAGGTATGATTTCACCTGGGGACAACCTCACCATCTCAGCATCTGATCTCAGGAGAACATAGTGTGGCTTACATCAGTGCGTTCATAGAAGTATGCTAAGCATCCCAGGGGACCCTTTCATAGCATTGGTCCTGCCTTGAAGCAAGAGCGTAAGTAGGACCTTGGTTCAATGGCATCAGTGAATAACTGGCTGCAGGCTGCCATGCTGCTAGAGTTGCTCAGCAGTGAGCATTCATGGCAGATTTGCAGTCAACTTGGTTCCCATTACACAGTAGGAAGAACCAGGAGTCTGACCAATGGCATCCACTCCAGCTGCAGAGATGATGGTCTCGGCTTTGCCCCTGACTCCCCCCCACCCCACCCCAAGTGCCATGCCCTCAATATGTGCCCCCCCCCGAGACTACAGCTTATCCTTGCTTGGACTCAGTGTCCTCCAGAGCTGGCCCAGATCCAACAAAGGCTGACACCGGGATCTAGTAATACAGATAACCCACACAGAAAGAGAGACCAGCAGTCCCTCCAGTGGCTCTAGCAGCGTGAGACGGCATATCTGACAGCTTCCCCCGTGGAAACCCTTTATCTCAGTTCTCTGCTGTGTTATTTTAAAACTAACGAGCCCAGACCTCGGAGCTCACTGCCTGCTTACTGTCTGCCATCAAGATTTGTGGCTTGTCTGCTCAGTCCTCTCTGCAGATTTCCGCAGCTTCTCACCCCTTGCTTGTTAAAAATGTTGTCCTGAGCTGTGTGTAGCCTTGGGCAGCAGTAGTGTATGTGTGTGAGTGGAGACGTGGGTGATATATGTGTATATGTGTGTGTGTATCTCAAAAAAATTTTTGCCTGCAGGAGTTCACAGATGGCCCAGTGGGTATCCTTGGATAGAGGGGGGAGGCAGTTCCATCTTTGAATTACAAGGAAGAAGCCAGGACACAGTGGGGAGTGGGGACATACTATTGGTTGGTGCTGAAGCAGACACTCATCTTGGTGGGCATGGAAGCTTCTCAACATAGCCCCAAGGGCACCCCAACTTCCTCCTCTCCTCCTCTGCAGAGAGTTTCTCTCCTCAGACTCGCTGGGGAAGAGCCATCAGAGTCAGCAATGGTCCCCAGAGCCAAGCTCAAAAGTGCTACCAAGAGCCAGACGCTGTCTAAGTCCCAGGAACATGTTGCCCTTTTCTCTCTTCCCCATGGCAGCTCTGCCAGGTGACTGTACTTTCAGCAGGAGGGAAGGTACGGGCTGAGGTCACACAGCTGCTGAGTGATCAGGCAGATTATCTGACAGCTCCTGTCTGGCTGCTCTTCACATCTTCCCGGACCACACTCGGCCTCCTGCACCCAGCTGGTTTTGCTTCCTGCAGAGAGACACCTCTCCTCCCCGCTTGCTCGCTTTCTTGAGTGTTTTTCACCTACTGGGATGATTTATTATATGCATGGCCCCATCTCTCCTGCTGGACTTCAAACTTTAAAGGAAGGACTCATTTCTGGGTATACTGGAAGCAAAATGATGTTTAGCAGGGAAGTGAGGGAGTGCAGAGCTAATGAATAAAAGAACGAACAAATGAGCGCACAAACGAATGAATGGATGGGTGGGTGGATGGATGGATGGATGGATGGATGGATGGATGGGTGGGTGGGTGGGTGGGTGGATGGATGGATGGGTGGATGGATGGATGGGTGGATGGATGGATGGGTGGATGGATGGATGCATCTAAATGGCAGAACTGGACTGTTCTGCACTTTGTGAGCATTTGTTAGGAGGCAGTCCACCAGGATGGAACACTCCTACTGAGCCAAACGCCTCTAGGACAACGACCTCAGAGCAGCCTCCCTGCCCAGTCCCCACCACACTCTAGCCAGGTACCCCATCTTAACCCCAGATTGTCCAGACCCTGGCTTTTCCTATTCTGAATGTCAGCTTCTCTTAGACGCATTTCTTGGTCCCCATGGGTTCTCTGACCTCCAAGCTCCTATACCCTACTGCCCGTTGCCCAGCCCTGTGTGATTACCTAACTAACATCTCAAAACAACATTTGGGGGACTGCCTCGTGAGGCCCCACCCCTCCTTGAGGATCTGTATGCAGTTAGTAATGGCCAGGGAAGGGAGAAATCTTTTTTTTTTTCCTTGAGTGGTGTAGGGACTGGCAAAATGCTCACGCTTCTATAAGCAACTGTAATGAAACTCGGTAGATCGCCAAAGCAAGTAAATAAAAATATATGAGAGGAGAGGAGTGGCTGGTTGAGAAGAGGAAAGGGATCAGCCAGAGTGGCAGGAGCATGAGAGGTGGCAACCGGGTGAATATAATCAAAATGTGTTATGAACATGTATTAAAAAATGGCATAATGAAACCTGGTGTGGTGTGTATTTAATATATCCTAATAAAAAATGTTATCTGTAAGGCTGTACTCCAGAGGACCCATCACAAACACCCATTCCTACCCTCCCAGCTCCGTGAGAGACAGCTCAGGTCACATGTTTTTGGGAGATCTTTGACCCTCTCTTTCACGCACCATGTGCAATCCATGTGCAGACCCTGTTGACTCTAGGTTGACTGTCTGAGGCTCTGGGCCCTGCTGAGCATGATGGCTGCAGCTCTCACCTCCATTTTCCCAGCTTCCTTGCCATCTCCACTGCGCAAGTGCCAAAGGAGATTTGTAGTATCTGAGTCCGATCATGATTCCTCCTTTCACAGACAGCGAAACGAGAATCCGGCTTCTTGCGATGGCTCTGCAGACCCCTATGAGCAGACCCCTCACCGTCTGACCCTTCCTCTCCCATTCAGCCTTGCTCAATCAGCTCCAGCTCACTGCTGGTCCTCCGTCCTTGGTATGCCCCTACCTCAGGACCTTTACACTGGCTGTGCCCTCTGCCTGTTACATCCTCCCAGGCATGCTCCAGGCTCACTCTCTTACCACCTTCAAGCTTTTGCTGAAATGTCACCTCCGAATTGAATTGCAGTTTCTGAATTGAAATTGCACTGTTCCCCGGGGGCCATTTCACCTCCCTCCTGGGAGCATCCTGCCTCCTGCATTATGTTCCATGTCTTCTCCCTGTGTCTCTCATCACCATCTGATGGTCTTTGTATTGCTCACTTCATTGTGTCTGTCCTCTGCACTCTTCTGCCTTCTGCTCACTGCAGTAGAGTGAGAACTACGAATGTGGCAGGGGCTCTTTGTGATTGTACACAGCTGCCTCCCCAGTGCTGGGAGCATAGGCAGAACACAGTAGGCACTTGGTAACTAGGTACTGAACGGAGAACAGTTGGCCCTCTCCCAGCTCTTGCACCAGATCTCTCCCCACCATACCGGATCCAAGGTTTCCAGTGAGGCTGACACAGTCTCACAAGGAGGGCTGTGCTCAATCCCTGCCAGCAGCAACCACAATGACTCCTTAAAGCAGTGGGTGGTGACCCCTTTGGGGGATCAAATAACCTTTCACAGGGGTCACCTAAGACTCCCAGAAAACACAGATATTTACACTATGATTAAGAACAGCAGAAAGATCACAGTTATGAAGTAGCAACAAAATAATTTTAAAGGTAGGGATCACCACAACATGAGGAATTGTATCAAAGGGTCAAAACATTAGGAAGGTTGAGAATAGACAGGCTCTCTTCCACCTTGTTTTACTGAGGAGATGGGTGAAGTTTATATTCATTTAACGTCTGTTGGGCGATGAATGAAAGGCAGAAGAAAACATCATCTTGTGAAACTTTTCTTGTTTTTCATTCAGTTTTTACTAAAATGAGCACAACCGTCCCTGCATCCAAATGACGCTTCCCACAGCAGCACCACAGAACCCCCAATCTTCTCTCAAGCTTTGTTGCTTTTTTTTCAGCCATGATAAGAAAGCTAAAGGGTCAAGGCTCCTGTAGATTACTTCCAAGCGGGCTTAATTAACTAGATTAACCTTGAAAAAGACTGGGGGTTCCAAGCTTCCAAGCCAGAGTCCCAGGAGCCCATGCACAAATTAGCCACATCCATCTTATTGTTGGACCAGGTCAGTTCCGTGATGAATTCTGGGATTTCTAGGAGGCTCAAAAGCCTGAAGGTCTGAACTTCTGTTGAGAATGGAAGACCGAAGATTCCAGGCCTGTGGCAGCTACAGGGACAAGGGTGGGTTATTCATAGGCTTGAGGCAAAACAGGCGGGTGGGAAGCAAGTCTGTTTTCCTCACTAGGTCTCTCCCCAACAGTGGAAGCAAGGGATGCTCACCAGGCTGCTCACCGTACAGAGTGTTCTGCCTCTCCTGAGACACTGGGTTAGAGACACTGTGCACACAGTCCCAGATACAGGTGGGGTGGGGGAAGTCAGAGTCCAGGGTGTCTCAGAGCCAAGAGCTAAGAGCCACTTCTCCTTGTGAGGAGATGCATGCGGAGCACTGTGATGCCTTGTCCTGCAGACAGTACAAGAATTACCCAGCATGCCCTATGCCCCTGCTCAGCACTTCCTTGTAGTTTTTGATGTATGACTCAGAGTATCTCTCTCTCTCTCCCATCCTCAGTTGATTTTTTTAAAATAGTCTGTGACAGTGACATTTTGGCTGGGTATTTCCACCTCCAGGTCTCAATTTCTCTACACTCAGAGCTGAACTGGCCACATCAGTGGATGAACTAAAGGGTGAGAAAAAAGTATTCATCCCAGTGTCTGGCAGTAGATTCTTAACAGAACAAGCTGTTGTTATGACCAAGGGAAGCAGAAAGAGCACTGACCAAGGAGACCAAAAACCACCACTCTATGACTGGCTCTGACATGTGGGAGGACACAGGCTTGGGCAACCCTCTCGTATCTTAAGATCTCAATTTTCCCCCTTTTCACGGAAGCAGACTGGCTCTGAAGCTCTCCCGTGCTCAAGCCTTGTTTGTTTGTTTGTTTGTTTGTTTGTTTGTTTGTTTTTAAAATCATGTTAACTCTGCCTAGAGCTAGGGTCATGAGGACTGGCCCTCAGCCTCGGGCCAAATGGGCACTTTGTTGGGTACGCAGGAAACTCTGCTCCATCTGAGGATGCTCTGATGGAGAAGCGAGCAAGCAGCTAGGGACCCAGGCATCTTAGAGAGTTTTGTAGAAGTTCAGCCCTGGCTGTTATCAGAGGCTAGAAATCAGCTGCTCGTTGCCATGACTACAGGCAGCAGTACATTGGTGCCAGGCCTCTGATTAGCAGGATGCAGGGAGGGGTGAAGCCTCAAGGAACTGAGCTCCAGCAGCTCCCCCCACCCCCACCCCGTGAAGTGGAGCCTGCTGTTCCTCAACTCCCTGTTTCAGCTGTACCCTGAAGATCTTGCCTTCTTTTAAGTATTACCTTCAACATCAAGTAACTACGTGGTGAAGATGGGGCAGCTGTGGGCCTGCTTTAGCAAAAATGGAACGTAGAATTTTTTTTCAAAGCCCTGAAAAGATGTAAGACTGGAAACAGGGAAGAAGCATGGGTGGGGGCTGGGGGCTGAGGTCTGGTTTTGTTGCAGGGCTGTGGAGATTGGAAGTCTCTTCCTCCCGTCAGCTCACCTCCTTGATTTGTAAGAGGAGGTTGAGCTACAGTTACCATATAGGGTCAGTCACCAGGATTCCTCTGTCCGTCTATCCATCCCTTCATCAGCAAACGGGTGCACCACTAGACATTCAGATTATGTGATGGTAAGGGGACTAATCTCTAGCTCAAGAACTCACATCCTCCTCCAGAAGACTGTCAGTTAAAAGATGTACAGTTATCAGTGAAGGATGCAGCAGACTCCTGTGGTTCGTAGGAACCACAGGTGAAGAGCAGACAACGTGGGGTGCAGAAGTCAGGGACAGCTTTCTGCAAAGGTGACCCTTGAGGAAGGAGGGGAGGCAGCAGGAGAGCTGCTTCAGGAGCTGTGTGCCAGGTGCAGAAAACAGCAAGTGCAAAGGCCCCAAGGCAGGAACGGTGTTCGACCTATTTGAGAAACAGTAAGAAGACCATATGGCTAGAACAATGGAAAGACAGGGAGAGAAGCAGGAGATGGGGCTGAGGCCAGATCCTGCGGCGTCGCTGGATTTTTGTGCTTGGTCTGACAAATGGCTGTGTTATCTGGGATGTTTCTTTAGCAAATAGATTCCTGGGTCGGCCTTTTTGAGACTCTCATTCATTACATCTACAACGAGTCCTAGAATCTTACTCAGAAACTTCACTGGGAATTTGTGCCAAGCTTGGGAAACATGGTACTCTAAGCTCACTCCCTCTTCCAGTTTTAAGAAAGCTGAGCAGAGCTGGGAGATGGCTCAACTACTCGGGTGCTTGCTATACAAGTGTGAGGACCTGAGTTCGATCCCTTGCACCCATGTAGGCAGCTAGGTGTGGTGGCACACATTTGAGATCCCAGGTCCGAAGGCTGGAGACAGGAAGATGCCCGCAACCCACTGGGCAGCAAGCCTAGACCTCAGCAAGACCCAGGTCCCAGTGACAGGCTCTGTCTCAGAACAGCACCTGAGGCTGACCTCTGGCTTTCACAGGCAGACATGTGTGTGCACATATATATGTATATACATAGACAAGAAATGGAGAGCAGAGGTGGGGGCAGGGGAAAACTAAGCCATAAACGTTAGGGTGTCTGAAATAAGATCTTGAATGTTCTGTCATGGAGGACTCTGTGCCTCCCTTCAATACTTCCTGTAGAATTTATTATATTTCTGTTTGTTTTACTGCAGATTTCCCAATGGGGTACCCCAGTTCAGAAAGCTAGAACTATTGGAGAAAAAGAACAAGCTAGGCTAGCACATCTCCCAGGGAAGTTTCAGAAATGCCACTGCAATGACCTCATCTCTGATCTTACCTCTTGCATTTCCTGCATGTGCCGAGGTCTTTGAACTTGAATCCTTCTTCCAGGCATGCACCTCCCCCTTTCTGCTAATACCTGTGCAGAAGGGATGCATTATTGTGGGAAAAAAAATCACCCTCAATCTTTGTGGCTAAAACAGAAAAACAAAAAGAAACAAATAAACAAAAGCCAAACCAAACAAAACAAGTAAGCAGTTGTGTTTTATAGTTCCTCTGAGTTGAAAATGTATTAGTATGTTTCTGACTCAGCATGTCTTGTGAGGTTGTTGTCAGATGCCACAGGGACTGCATCCTCAGCCAAGACCTTGTTGTGTCCACATGCTCCTTCACATGGTTGGATGTCCACATGCCCACTCATGTGGCTAGATGTCAGGGCTGGCTATTGGCAGTGGGCCTCTCCACGGGGCTGAGTGTTCTTACCATGTGGCAAATGATGGTCCTTAGAGTAGTCTATCAAGGAGAGCAAGGCAAACGCTGCCTAATGACAGGGGTTAAAAGCCATCCATGATCACTTCTACCATTGTACTCATGACAAGGAAGTCATTGGGTCCATATTCCAGGGAAGAGAATGTGGCTGGAAATAGTGTCAACCAATATGTGACTACATTTTAGGCCACCTCATTCTGAACATTAGCCCTGCAAGTTCCTTCTCCCTGTTGCTCATCCAAGGAGTCTTCTCTGACTCTATAGGCACTTGCCCACTTTCCTCATCCTCTGTGCTGCTCTATCTTCATCATAATTGGTCACATTCAATAAGTCACATTTTTCATACTTAAGTGATAATGATCTCCTGTGCCATCTGAATATAAACTTCATGGTCATAGTAGCATTCCTGATTGGGTCACTGAATCCCTACCCTGAGAACCTGCCCTGAGGTTGGAGTTAATGAATGTAAGTTGGCCTGGAGTAGGCAGGAGGCAGCATTGATTAGAATCTCTATCCCTCCTCGTCTGGCAGCGACTCCCAGCTCTGCTTCTGAAGATGTACCAATAAGTGGCTGGCAGAGATGGATGTGTTGTTCTTCTCTTGCTTCCCTATTAACAGGGCTTGGCTCACTCTCCGGAAACCCTAAGGAACTTACCAGATCCATTCATACCCAGTTATAAAACCAGCCTTGATGCAGGAGGCTGGTACAGAAAAAGAGCCAATGCCTTTGATCAATGCTTCACTGAGAGTCAGGAAGCAGAATGAGCTCAGATACACCCAGGACCCTGGCTCCTGGCTCTTATTGGTTTGGACCCAGGACTTTGAATAACAGGATCCTCAAAGATTGAGTGACTAGGCAACTTCTTGTCCCTTTCTAGGACTCAAATAGGTAAGGTGCATTAGTGGCTCCCAGGTGTTGTTTGGCAGGAGGAAGGAACCTTAAGTCGTCATGGGAACTGCTACTACAAGTAGGTGACCTCATCCCTGCAAGGGATACCAGATTGGCTGGTTTATAAGAAAGTAAAAACAACATAAAATGTTATTTTCTAGATCTTTTGGTTGGCCTAAGTTATCATTGTCCTCATGCCAAATCAAGAGTCCAGAGACCGGTGGCATTCTCTGTTTTACTGCTGAGGGACTTGGAACTCAGGAGTCCAGTGGCTGGCTGTAGGAACTACAGATGCTAATTGGATAAAGCAGCATCCACCCCCCCCACACACACACACATACATAGCCAATATGAATAACGTCAAAGACCTTAGTGCAGTCCTGGAAAATATCAAACACTGTACATAGTATGGTTTTTTTTTCCTTTTCATATGAGCCTATGAAAAAGTTTTGTTTATAAATTAAATATAGTGTGAGATTAACATTAATACTTAATGAAGTAGGGAAATAACATACTACAAATATGATCTCTGTCTTAAAATACTGCGCTGTGCTTTTGTATCTCATAAAATGAAAACATCTGTGTCTTCCCTTTGTCATATTCCAATGTCCAGCATCATCCTCTTGCACCTGGGGGTTATTATTAAGTACAAAGGGGGGTGACTTGGACAAAGTGTTCTAGTGCTGTGTCAGCTAGTCTGCTAGAGATAACTACTAAGTGACTACCAGTTGGGTAGCATATACAGCATGGATACGCTGGATAAAAGGATCATTCATGTCCCAAGCAGGAGACTGTAGTACATGCCAGCTTTTGTATGCATTCATTTTTGTGGTCTGCTTATGGAATTTTTCCATTTAATACTTTTGGAGCTTGGTTGACTACTGGTTAATGAAAAAAAAACCCTACAGATAATAGGGACCCAGAGTACAGAGAAAGAGAGTGTTAAAATGGAGGAGGCAAAGGGCATTAAACTATTCCTTCTGTGCTTCAGTCTCCATTGAGAGAGGAGGTGAATGCTGATCTCCAAGACTTTTCTGTGTTTTTAGTCAGGACAGCATGGGATATGTTGCAGAAATGAACTCTGAGATCTGAGCAGCTTAATGTAGTTTCTTTCTCACTTAAAAAAATAGTATAGTTTAGATGTCTCTCCTTCTCCAAGTGGCTTCAACTTTTAGAGTATGTAGCCTTCAAAGTTGCTGAGGCAGAAAGAGAATGGTAGAAGAGACACATGGATCTTGGCTGCCTTAAACTGGAAATCACACACACACACACACGCGCGCACACACACACACACACACACACGCACAGGCACAGGCACACACACACACTCCACTCATAGAGGGGGAAAAAAAAAGGACCAATGTTACTCTAATGATCTCAGTCAATCAAGGGGTCTAGAAAATTGTAGTTCTGAATATTTAATGAAATGACTTCAAATATCCTAACACGTTTACTTCCATATTTCTTCCTCTGCAGGACAGAGCCCCAGAGCAGCCTCCTGGTCCCAGCCCAGGATGGACCTTCAGAAAAGCTGGGCCAGCACCTGACCACTGAAGCCTTTGGTACCAACAGCTGGGGCAGAGACAAGGCCTGCAGGGATCTGGGTCCTGCCAGAGCACACAGGTAAGATGCTGTGCTCCTCTCGAGCCAATGTCAAGTTCAAGTGGTGTGTGTGAAAAATGAAGTTTGCCTCTCTGACCCTTTCTCTTTTTCAGATTCCTCTTTGAAAGTTTGAATCACGTGCTAACATTTTTTTTAATTGGGCCAGATAGCCAGTATTTTAGGTCTGTTGACCCAATCGCTGTTGTCACAGCTTTCTAGATCCAGGCACAGAGTGAGTGTACTGACGTTCTAATGACAATGAGTATATACAAACAGGAGGCAAGCTAGACTCAGCTTGTGCGAGCTAGCTTTCCATCACTGTGGCATACACTTATGAAAACAAAATGAGGGGAATTATTTTTGGCTCATGGCTGCAGAGGTTTTGCTACATGCTCACTTGGTTCTGTTGTTTCTATGTATGATGAGGCAGGGTGGAGAGGGAATCAGGCAGAGATGGAGATAAGACAGAAAGGGCAGGGAGTGAGGGGGAGGGGCTGAAGAGGAAGGAGGGAGCACCTTCATTCCTTCCCTAGCTGTGCCTTTTCCTTTTTCTACCTTTGTTCCTTTGAAAGCTCAGCAAATGTTGAATCATTGCATTCAGGGCGGGTCTTCCCTCCTCATTTGCTGTTCTATATGTCAGTCATCTCGGGGACACACCCACAGACAACACCCAGAAGTACTCTTTACCTGTCTCCTGGGCATCACTCACTCTAGTCAGTTTGATATTCTAACTTTTAACCATCACTTGGGTCATTGGTCATGACAAGACGCTCGTGTTTAATGACAGAATTACTCCCTGACATAGTGGTTCTATGAGCCTTGAACTCTCAAATAATAATTTCAAATCATATTTGTGTCCTGAGTGTCAGACCTTTGCACTCATTCCTTAACTCAGCTATTCAGCCAGCATCTTTTCAGTCCCTGCTAGATGACAGATACTGTGCTTGACATCCCATAAGTGTCATTTCACTGAGTCTCATAAAGGTGACATGGTGAGCAAGATATGATAACCAAATTAAAACACTGAAGTCTTCAACTCCATCTGAGGCCAGCAAGATAGCCCAGAGGTAAAGATACTTGCTGATAAGCCCGATAACCTGGAGTAGATCCCCAGGTCCTACACGGTAGAAGGGAAGACCAAGTTCCTGCAAGTTGTCTTCTGAACTCCATGCGCCATGACACACACACATATATGCCCATACATGGACATGATAAATAATAATAATAATAAAAAAAACAACTAAATGAATGAACTCCAGGCTTCTTGCCTTAACTAAGCCTTCAGTTGATAATGAAGGAGCCAGCACACTCTCTGCCTCCTGGTTTTTTGTTTTCTATTTTACACACATAGAACCCAGTCCACTACTGTCTTATCTGAATGTTTATTACACCACGTTATGTGTGTGAGTGTGTGTGCATGTGCAAGTGTGAGTGTCTGCATGCATGCGTGTATGAGAATGTGAGTATGCATGTGTATGTGTGTGTGTGTGCATGTGTGAGTGTGGGAATGCATGTGTGTGCATGTAGTGCATGGATGTTGTGGAAAGCAGAGATCACCCTCAGGTGTTATTCCTCAGGCATGCTTACCTTGTTTTCTACCACAGGGTCTCTCGCAGGGACCCAGGGACCAACCATTAGGTTAGGCTTGCTAGCAAATCCAGATATCCATCTGTCTCCATTGCCCCAGTGCTCTGATCGCAAGTATACACCATCAAGTTTGGATTTTTTTTTAATGTGGGTGATATTTCGAACTCTCATCCACATCTCAGTTAAACAGCTGTAAACTAGAATATGAAAATCTCCGTCTGAAGGCTGAGGCGAGAATTGAAATAGATCAGGCACTGTGGTAGTTTCTTTGCACTGCTAACCGCATTACCTGATGGAAATGGGGTATGGGAGGAAGGTTTACTTTGGCTCCTGGTTTCAGGGGTATTTCTAGTGATTGTGGTGGTTAGGGTTGAGGTGATAGGAGACAGCCAGGAAAGAGCACAGAGAGCCGGACAAGAACCAGGGCAGGTGTCACCTTCAAAGGCCACCTCCAACGACCTACTTCCATCCACTAAAGCTCGCATGGCCTCCCCAAAATAGCTACACCAACCTGGGAAGCAGGGTTCAGACATGAGTTGTGGGGGCATTTCAGATTCTACCTGTGATGGGTCTGTTTATGCCCTGACACTAGGTCTAGGACATAGGTGGTCCTCAAAATAGAAAAGTACTAGTTAAGAGCATCAGAGAGCCTTGGAGCCTGGACATGAACATCTAGAGGGAAAATGAAGATGCTGTTATGAGCTGAGCTGTACAGTATATCTAAGCCTCTTGTCGTCTTCTGTCTGTGACTGATCCTCCGAGGATTTAAGAGCCACAGTAATGATGGTAATTAATAACCATCAGATCAGCGATAAGAAAAGTCACACTGATTATACTTAATGACAGGGACACGTTCTGAAGAGTCCGTCCCCAGAAGATCTTGTTGTCCAAACACCTGAGAGGGAGCTTACACAAACCCAGGAGTCGTAGCGCAGTCCACACCTGAGCTGTGCGTCATATCTGCGCATTCCCAGCGCAGCCTACAGCTCTGAGGGCAGTGGGGAATAAAACAGCTCGGGTCAAATCGAGCGCCAGGGTCAGCGATGCAATCAAGGTATGAAGCAGACACCCAAGTGGAAAGACCTCTGCCTAAAGCAAACATTTCTCTATTCTCTGGTAATAAAAATCAAGTAACTCATAACCTGTCCCTTTGTTAGCATCGCCAAGCAATAGGACCTGCACATAATTGCTCGTGCATGCTGTATCTTACCTGAATGAAAACACAGTAGCTAGCCCCTGCCTGCACCACCACACAGGTCTGCCAGTCAATTGGGGTTTTCAGGCTCCATTATCATCTAATGGGACAACTGTCTCATCAATCGGGATGATGTTACATGGCTTGTGACCGCCACACAATCCCCTTAGAACTGTAAACATACCAAGGGGCAAACTTATGACCCAGGTACCGGGCTTAATTCCCACCTCTTAAATGATGACAGTACAAGTTTAAAAAAAAAAAATCTCTGAGGTGGGAAGGGAGCTTAGAGAGTAAATGCAGGTCTGTGCGTTTCTGGAACAACCATTTCCTACTGCTATTCCATTCACCATTCACCTCTAGATTCAGCCATGTATGTGGAACCAGGTCTGCCACATCTAAAACTACACATGTAGCTGAGTACTCCTCTTCATCCCTGTGTGCTTAGTCGCGCACGCTTATTCTCTGCCTCTTCCACAGGGTTCACTTAGGCGCTGAGCTCTCATCCTCTGCCTCCTTCGCAGTGTGGACTGAGCCGCCACACCCTTAGCCGCTTGAGCTTACTGACCACTGCGATTGACGTGGACCATCAGTGCATACAAGCGCTGTGTACACAACCCCTGCACATAACACTAACCACTGTGTGCTTCTCTACTAGTCTGTGACGCACTTCACGGAAGCAGGGCAAGGGAAAGAGATGGGGAATGTGGCTCCGTGTGTGTGGAGGCTTGGGGACACTGGAGGGACTGGTTATTTGTAATCACCTCACAGATGTCAGGTCTGCCAAATTTGAGAATTTTTCAGCTTTATCCTATTACTGAAAGCTGAGTCCAGGACACTGGTTCTCAGATCCCTTACCTCTAAGACTTTAGGATTCTAGACGTTAGATGTCTTGGTCCTAAAAGTGGAATCTTTCCTCATTTTTCAACACACTTTGTAACTCCTCACCCTCCAAATTCCTAGCAGCTGCTGCACTGAGATGTGCTCCCATCAAACAAGTCGGCTCAGCACGTAGCCAGGATCCTTCATCTATCACTTGGTTATTTGGCCAGTATTCACTAGGTTCTTGCTGTGAGTCAAGTATTCTTTAGAGAAAGAAAGTAGGAAGTGGCCCACTGTGTCTTTAAAAGCAGCCCGTTCATTTTCTGGATGGTCTATTGTGCTTCATTCTTTATGGCATGTAGGTGTGATTCCATAGCCAGGGGTTTAATTCTTATGATGCTTATTTTTAACTTGTTAGAAACTATTCTCTTAAATGTGTGTGTGTATATATATATATATATATATATATATATATATATATATATGTACAGATGTATATATCCATTTATTGGTGGGGCAGAGGCCTTACCACACATTCTAAGCCCTTATCATCCCTTGTGCCAACCCGGATGATGCAGATTCTTCAAACGGAATGAGATATGACAGAGCTTTATGATGTTCTAGTGAGTTGGGCCATTCCCATCTGACTGGCTGTAGAAATGCCTCTAGAAGGCAGCTGGGTTTTTGAGGTAGTTTCTTGGAGCAGGAATCACACTAGTTCAAATCCCAGCTTAAATGATTCCTGGCTGTGTGGCCACCAGTGAGTCAGCTCTCCGGACTTCATTTTCTTCACCTGTGAAATGAAATGACAAGAATCACGCTGGTCTCCTAGAGAAGGGCGTTCACAACACAGTGTTCTGCCTTCTAAGTGTGAAGAGCAGAGTTCAATCCCAGGGGCCAGGTTTAAAAAAAAAGTGAGGTGTGGGGGTCCACACTTGTGATCCCAGCACTGAAGAAGTGGAGACAGGAGGTTCACCTACTTGTTGAGCTCCAGGTCAGTGAAAGATCCTGTCAAAAATGAAAGAAAAGAAAAGAAAAGAAAAGGTGCATGACACCTAATGAATGAAACCCAAAGTTGTCCTCTGGCCACCAAACACACTGTCTTCTAATTATTTTATATCAAAGTACATATAACTCTTGGTACATAATAAACATACCAGTTCTAGTTTTGCTACTGTTAAAACAATAGGACTGAGACCAATACTGGCTGTTGCAGTAAACTGAGCTCACACGTCTCTATTCTCAAGCAGTTTTCAATTCGCAGCCATCTCTCTTTGCTATAGGATAGCATTCTTCTTTTTTTTTTTTAATCCCTGGAGCCTGCCCCAATTATAAAAGAAGATAACTTGACTTCATTTAGCTGCAGCCTGAGCGTTTGGATTTAATTGAACGGGAAATAATTATTCCTGAAGAGCGGAGGTTTTTGAGGTTCTGTGAAGCGATGTAAGATATGTATCTTGTTACATTAGACCCAAGCAAATACACTTTTAATAATCGGCTTCTCCTTAACACACCTCTGCCTCCTGGAATTTACAGCAGGGAGTGTGTAGATGGGATGGATTGGGGAGGGAGTGGGGTGAGCTGCCAATTCATTATTTTTAAAGTGATTTATTTACCGAGGTGAGCCATTTGCAAATTCAATAATAAATCTATTAAGGGGGCAGTTAACCTCTATAAACCTTGTTTTAAATAATCAATTGGTGTTTGGGTAACTACAGAGTCTGTCTCATTAGGTGGGCATTAAGTCCTTATTTGAGACATTTAATCTGAGGTGTGACCGAATCAGCCATGAGGTGGCAATTAGATGTTCACCATGGGTCTTTGATTCTCCAAGGAGCAGCATCCCTTTCCTCTCTCTGGCTGTGACAGCCTAGCCAGCGATTCACGGGACCCTCTCACGTCTGGCTTTTCCTTTCCCACAGTGCTTCTCAAGACAGAGACCTGACACCACCACCTTCCTCCAGGGGCAAAAAGAAAAAGAAGAAATCGACCAGGAAGAAGAGAAGGAGGTGAGGGTCTTGAAGAGACATGAAACCTCAAAGACTCTGAGACAGAAGGGACACTGTGGGAGTAATAAGGGTTTACAATCTGGCAGTGAAACACCTTCGGTTCAAACCCCTTCTTTGCCTCCTAACCTTTGGAAACTTAGATTCCACCTTTCTGTGGCTTTTCCCTCCCCTCTTCTGCAAATGATAGGAATAATGCCAAAATCTTGGGATATCGTGAGAATTAGAAGAGAAATGACACTGGGTAGGCTGGCTCATGCCTGTAATAATAGCACAATAATAGGGGGTCTGAGGCAGGAGGATTGCTCTGGTTTTGAGATCAGACTGGGTTACATAGTGCATTCTAGGTCAGCCTGAGCTACAAAAGTGAGGCACTGTATCACAGAGAGAGAGGAGAAGGAGGAGGAGGAACGGGAAGAGGAGGAACAGGAGGAGAAGGAGATGGAGGAGGGGGAAGAAAATATGGAAGCAGCTGACAGGGTGTTTAGCAATCGTGTATGACCAATTAATAAGAAGGGGTTATTACCACGAATGTTGCACTTGAGTGGCTGGAACTTATATAGAGCAAAGACTTATGACAAACACCTTGCTACACGTTTTCCTTTTGCTCCAGGCCACACTCTACAGGGGAAACATTATGCCCATTTCAGAGATGGGAGGATAAAGGCTCATAGGATGGCGATGACAGAATCTGCATTAGACTTGATTCTTAGGGTCTTTTCTTAACCTAGGGTTAACGTTTTATATTAATACCATCTCCTGGCTCTTTTTAGTTTCGTGAATATCTTGCTACACAGAATTCTTTTAAGACGTGTTTATGCTTTAAAACATTCCCAGATTTTATTATCATCTGCTGTCAGTAAAACCTTGTCTAGGATTCTGAATCCAGGGGAGAATCACACCAATCCCCCCTCCCGCAGTGTTTATAGAAGCCTGCAGGGGGCAGCAGAGAACAATGCCTGGACAGCTCGGGCCTGGGCCGCGGTTTTGGCCAGGGAGTGGGCGGGCGGGGGGGGGGGCGGTGTCCATCACACCTGGTTAGCGGCTTCTTCAGGATGGACCCAAAGAGGATTGGGGGGGCGGTTAGAAGAGTGTGGGTGACATTCCCGCGTTCCAGCCATTGTAAGATAAGACTCGGGGTAAATTGAGTTTCCCGATTTTAGATGCGTGCGGAGCTTAGGGGAGGAAACAGCCCCAAGACGTGGCACTCCCTAATTATTCTAACTCCAGATGCGGTTCCTCAAGTTGTTCCTCATCCACTTCTCTTTGCCGATAGTTTTGTTGAGCCTACTACGTTTTGTTTTGTTTTGAAAATAAAATTAGTACGCATTCTTTAAGAATTGGGACATTTTATATGAAAATATGGATTTCAGGAACCTTCTGTGGGAAATACAGATGCTGTGGGAAGCTGGGCCTGTATCTCACACTGAACCCCAACCCCGGTCTGAGAGGCAGCTGCTTGCTCTCAGGCTCCCCCCAGTCGTCACTACTCCCCGCCGGCTTCCAGCCAGGCTGCTTCATTCATCTATCCCATTAGAGAGGCTCCCGCTGGCCCCGAGCTTGCAGCCTTGGTTGCTAGCTGCTGAGTCAATGAGGAAAATGAAAACCTAGAGACAAGCTGTGATTCTCCCAAAGGCCTGTGAGTTGGCGGTGGAGTCAACAGGGGAAATCAGGTCAACACAGAGTCAGGCTGAGTCATCACCATGGCCCTAGGGAGGGTAACTGTTTCCCAGGGCCCACTGGTGGCTTCACCCATGCTATGACTTGAGGAACACAGCCTTACCAAGGAGACAGCAGAGAACAAACCACGAAATGTGGGAGGGGAGGAGCTTTATGGGAGGGGCGGGGCTTGCCGGGCAGCTGCAGAGGAGACCAAGAAAGGCTTTTAGATTCAACTAAAGGGTAACTATGGGTTGCTGCTGTTATAATGAACAAACCTTGGGAGCAGAGAGAACTCTGTTCAAATCTCAGACCATCCATGTCTTGGCTGTGTGTCTTTGGACAGGACACTTTAACCTCTCTGATTCTCACTTTTTTTTTGTCTGCAAAGGAAGGCTAGCAATTATGTGTACTTAAGATAGGGGAGGGCACATAACACCTAAGGTAAATGCAGGCTACTATCAGAATGGGGATTGTCCTTGCATACGGTCCCCCAAAGAGCTGTGTCCAGATGGAGAAGGGACCAATGGCAGCCTGTCTCCTGCTTACAGGTCCCCATCCTACAGCCCACCGCCAGTCAAGAAGAAGAAGAAGAAAAGCTCCAAGAAACATAAGCGACACAGGTACTGTTCTTCCTCTTCCTCAGACAGGGATGACCCGGGTGTGGTAGGGGTCAAGGCCCCCCACCAAGGTCACCAGAAGAACCTGGAATAATCTGTGTAGCATGCTCACTCTATCTCCATATTTGCCGTCAGTGTGCATTGGAGCTCTTGTGGGGGAGGAATAAGATCCATTAAAGTTAACTCAGACCGGAAAGGGAACTGATTGGAAGGAATCAGGACGGTTTGGAGACCAGCTAGGCCTAGAAGAGGGACTGGGAATAAGGAGTGGGGGACCAGAAGAACTCAGGCAGCTCCTCCTGATGCCGGATGTGAGTAGGTGGGTGGGTGGGGGCTCAGCATCCCGACCCATTCTTGCCACATCACAGGCCAAGCCAGAAGCAGACAATTACATCTTCCCCATTATTCCAAAATCCCAGGTAAAGGTCTCTGTTGGCTCCAGCTGTGTCCCAGAGGGCGGGGTCACGTAGAAGAACAGGACTTCCAGGGATCCCCTGCCTTGGGTAGGGAACAGAGGGAGTCATGAAAGGGCATCTTGTGATTTGGACCCTCAGTCTAGGTGTTTACTATACACACACATGCATGCATACATGCACACACGCACTCACACACAAACACACATACACATATAGAGTCAAATGCACATGTATATATACGGTGGGGGGGAGGGGCAAGGGGAAGAGCGACGCCAATAGGCCACGCCAGCATGCTATAATTAAGAAAGTTTGCAATACAAAGCTTCCATGGTGCCATTCTTCCGCAAAGAAAGCCAAGCTCATGAAGCCCCTTCCCACGGGCCCCTGTCTGCCAGCTCAGAGGAATCACCAGCCTGCTCCACTCCATGCACTTTCTAAGGCTTGGTTAAGGCTGTGGTTTTTAGGAAAAGAATAGCTTGTGGTTTATTCTAGTTTATCCACATCTCCCGATGCCCCCTATGTGGTTTAATTGTGTGCCGTTACCAAAGGGCAGAGGCCATTTGGGTTTCCTCACCTTGAAAGTGGCACCAAATAAGAGCTTTCTAACTCCAGGGATTAGGTTACATCTTACCCTGTGCTGTTAGAATGTTCTTAAACTCAGTTTGGTCCCGCTGGCTACATCCATTGCCTGTCTGTGGTCTCCATAAGCTGAGATTGTGGGTGACTGGTGAGACCTGGTTCGTGTAGAGGCATAAATCACTCCCACCATGGAGCCTGATGCTAAGGCAAGGCTGTGCCCGTGGATGTAGATGGACACCCGTCACCTGCCTGTGTGGAGCAGCTAGTGCCAGTGCGGGGACTTTTCACCACCTGGATCCCAAAACCCAGGTGGCTTCTCACTCAAGGCCTGGAATCCCAGCTACTTATGAGTCTGAGGCAAGAGAGCCCCAAGTTCCAGTCCAGCCTGGACAATTTAGTGAGACCCTGGAGGGAGAGAAGGGTTGGGGGAGAGTGAGAATGAATATTCTACCCCATCTTAGAGCCTTCTCCTAGACTCTCCCTTCCCCAGCCCAGCTTCTCCAAGTCTGTGTCATGACATGTTTGGTTAACAACAGCTGATGATTTTGGAGGTAGCAGCAGCAAGAGACAGAAAACACATAGAGCCTCTCCTTTCTTCTCTTAATATCATAATTTAAGACCTTTTTGTTTTGTTTTGTTTTTCGAGAGAGAGTAGGGTAATGTGTAGCCTTGGCTGTTATGCACTTTGTAGACCAGGCTGGCCTCAAACTCACAGTGATACACCTTCCTCCCTGAGTGCTGGGATTAAAGGTGTGCCATAACAGCCGGGTTTGAGACTTTTTTAACAACTTTATTTCTACCTCTCTTCGTACTCTAGTTCTGAGCCCCCGAAACAAAACAGTGACCAAAATCCAGCTACTCCTTCCAGATTGTTCCCATCTTCTGGGTCAGTGGTGATTACAGGGTAGAGAGGGCTGGACACCAAGGATGCACCTGCTGGACCCAGAACTGCTGCAAACCACTGCAGGGAGACTCTGGGGAAGGGAGAGAAAGCAGAGGTGACCAGGCAATAAGTTTTGACCCTCACCGCCCTCCATAGTTTGTCATAGGGATGGACAGAATGAGGTTGTATGGGCTTAGTACAGAGCCTGATGCACAGCAAGGGCTCTGCATATGGGGGTGAGAAGGGTGGAGGAGCAGAAGGGGGAGGGAGAGGAGGAAGAAGAGGAGAAATCTAAAACTAAGGCTAGGGATGAGAGAACTTGGGGAGAAAGGGTTTGGGGAACAGACCACACTTTCCCATGCCTTCCGGGTCCAACTTCATCTGGGGGGAGGCTTGCTGACAGCTTTTCACAAGCAGTGGTGGGCTTTGACCTGAAACTTGTGAATAAGGCAGCACTTCCCCTGTGAACTTAATGTTCTTTTAAACCTGATGGGGGAGGAGGTTCGGCTAGGAGTCCTGTGTCCTGCAGGGCCAGATCTAGTGCACTAAAGCACCATCCCGAGAAGAAATGCTCACTCACCTGGCTTTATTCTCTCCCCTCCCTACTCTCCCCTCCCTGCTGTCTCTCCTCCCTATCTCTTTCCTTTGAATCAGGTCTTTCTCGAAGAAAAGGAGACACAGGTAAGACCCCTGCTGCTTCCGGCTGCTTGCTCAGCTTTCTGCTTCTGTGGATTTGCTCTGGGCAGCTGCCTGGGTGGGCTCCCAGCTTCCATCACCACCATGCTCCCATCTGTCTTCCTGGGCCTCAGTTCTCTCGACAGTGAAAGCCTGTGCTGATTTCCCAGAACAGTTATAGCCCTCTTTGAACTTCCATGGAGCTGTGCATTGCTCCTGGACCGAGCTCTGCCCAGACATTGGAAGTCAAGGCTCTTAGGAGACACGGGCTTCACCACTCCACCATAGTTTTCTTACATCTGGGCAAGGGGTAGAGGACACGTGGGGAGCAACATGAAGCTGCCACGGGGACTCATGCAAAGCGGCCCTACACTTAGCCCCTCCTAAACCCTGTCTCAACCTTGAGCAGTAGGTATGTTTATGTTCCCATTTGATAGACAGAGAAACTGAGGCTAAGACAAGAGAGACCAGGGCCAAAGCCAAAATGCAAAGCTAAATCTGTCAGATAGGACATGTATGCAGGTGACAGTGGCTTCTTCAGTAATGATAGCCATAGCTGGAGTGGTTCAGGGAAGGCAAAGTGCCCCTGTGTTCATAAACAGTCACTCTCGCTGTGCTATGCAGTCAGCCACGGGGCTTAAGTTGGAGCTTCCTCTTTGAGTAGTTAAGGCAAGGGGTCTCAGAGAGGTCAAGTCACTTGTCTGATGTCACTCACCCAAACAGCAGAGGCGGGATTCAAACTTGGCGTGGCGTCACCCGATGAAATTAATGTCCAGGACCTCAGGAGACAGCAATGGGTTTTGGTGAACTTGTGAAACCAGGCTGGCTTGAGCTCAATTTCTCAGACTTCTGCTTGTCTGCACTGAGATGCCGGGTCATGGTGGCTCACTCTGCCTACACCCTAGCCTCTGGTACTTGAATATTCCTGGGCAGGATGTTTCATAATCTGCCAAACCTGATCTGGCTTTGTCTGTCTCTGTGGCTATTTTATTCCCTTGTAAACCGACTGGCAAGCAGTTTCAGGAGACCATGGTCCTGGCCACTCCCCAGCTCAGCTGTGTGATCCTGCCCAAGCATCTTAGCCCATCAGAGGTTTCATTTCTATGTCTCTAAAATGGGGTCTTACAAGCTGTGCTCCACCTGTGGGTGGCAGAGACAGTAGAATTCAATAGATGTTTCACACAGACTGTTCAGCATGGTGCCTGGTGTGTTCTAAGACCACAGCATGGCAGGTGTTGCTGCTGTGACCTTCATTATTACCATTGCAGTTATTGGCCTAGCACCCTGTTCTCAACACAGGGGCGTGAGTCAGGATCCCTGGTCTGACGTAAAGACCTTGGCCTTTGGACAACCTGCCTGTGTTTAAGCATGAACTTCCCTGGGTGCTTTGCTTTCATCTTTCAATTAACTGGCCGTTTCTCATTTAGCTCCTGTAGCCCTAAAGGCAAACGACGGGAAGAGAAGAGGCACAAAAAACAGTGAGTAGACAGAGGGCCCTGGGGCACACTGTGCACTTAGAGGAACAGGGGGCCTGGCCTCACCTTGGCTGGGAGTGTTAGCCACGAAGTACACAGGGGCAGAGGAGGGAAGGGGCTGTGGCTGAGAGGGAGGAAGGAAGAAAGGGAGGAGACTCCAGAGAGGGCCTTCTTACGTTCACTTGAAAGCAAGGATGGAGGTATGCATGAATACACAGACTGAATATGATACGCAGGTGTGTGCAGGTGTGCTTTCAGCGTACAGTGCGTGTGTTTGTGCCTGAAGTGCTCATTATATGTGAAACGTGTGTATGCCATGCATATATTTATAAGTGTAGTACGCACTTCATTAATAAAGGTCTATACATTTTTATGCCATGCAGACATCTGTGCCCACGGTCTGCACAGTGCATGTCATACGGGCACACATTGCATGTGTGCATGGGATCTAGCTGTGTTTACACTAGTGCATCTGCGTACCTATGTGTGTGAGCGTGGTGGCAAACAGCACTCATACATCGCGCACTGTGAGCCCATGTGTATGAATTCTGTTTGCTCTGCGTGTGCACTCTCTATGAACACTGTGTGTCTGTGCATCTTGGGTAGGGGGTGTGCAGCAGTCTTTACTTGTGCACATGTCTGTGTGTGTGTGTGTGTGTGTGTGTGTGTGTGTGAACAAGCATCTACATGCATGTTCTGACTCCTTGTTTACACACTCTGGCTTACAGTACAGCACTCCCCAGGAGTCCTGAGTCTCAGGCCCAGCTGTTTCACAGTTTATAGCTGGTAGTAGAAATTCAAATCAGCCAGTACTGCCTGTGGAGTTCAGTTCCCCATCAAATTAAAAGTAAATTTGGTTACAACCCACCTACTTTATTCCCTGTAAACGTTAGTGCAATGTGTTTTCCAATCAACTAATATTTTATCTCCCGCCAAGAAGCATCTAAAGGGAGGATCAAAGATGGGAGAATGAAAGGAAACCAGCTTTTGAGGACGAAAAAAGAAGCAGGGCACAGAGGGAGGGCGCTCAGCGTGGCTGCCTCAAAGGGTGCCTCTATTCAAGGTCAGCACAGAGGAGGGCATTTCAGTTAGTACCACAAAGACACGGAGCACACGCTCCAGAAGGAAGGAGGGACTCCAGTAAGATCAGGGAAGAACTTCCACTTTGGCTAATTTGTTTAAATGACGAGAAATGTTCATCAGGAAATGTGTTCATCATGAGAAATGTTACTAACCGAGTGACTCCCTCTACAATCCCCTGAGTGGGTCCTATTGTCATGCCACTGTGAGGATGAAGAAGCAGTGTCCCCGGAGCTGGTGACACCCGTGTGTTGTAACTGCAGAGTTTTCACTCTCAGCACAAACTGTGTGTTCACACACCCCTGACAGCCTCAAGAACACTAGGAGGATTGATAAAGGCATTGAGGTGGTCACCCTCTCAAAGTCCCGGCAGTCCATCATTGGAAAGCCAGGCAAAGCACTTGAGTCAGGCCAGAGAGCAAGAATTCAGGGGTTTCCAGGAAGCAATGGTTGTTCTTACCAAGCTGACCAAGAGTTGGATAAGCAAGAGCTATTCCTTTCATTGCACTTGCCTTAGTGAGCACACGGGGTGGTACGGGAGAAGAGTGGAGGATGGGAACTTGAGACAGAGTGATGACATCAGTAGGAAAAATGGGGCTTGATGCTGAGGGTGACTCACTGAAGAAGGGCGTCCCAGGCGGCACGCCAGGCATAGCGCCAACTCTCCGGCCTCAGTTTCTTCACCATAGAATTGGAAGAGAGAGAGGGCTCACCTTCATCAGTTGTTGTGAAGAATAGCAGAATCTGTAGGTGGAAAACGATTAGGATGCAACTGGGCCTGAAGGATGTGTTAGATACGAGTGGCCTGAGGTCATTGCCATCTTCCTCCAGAAGGTCTCTGGAGCCAGAAAACAAGCTGAGTTACATATCTTTTGTTGCTTGAGTCTGGCAGGTCAGTGCAAAAGATGTTGGATGGCTAAGCCAGATGGTCAGCCAGGCAGAACCAGCTCCTGAAGGAGTCTGGGCTTCAAAACCAGAGTCTGGATAGAACATAAAGGCAGTGAGGAGGTTTTAATCAGGGAATTGATATGGCCTGATAATTGTAACCAAAGAATCTACACTTGATCTTAGCCAAAAGGCCGAGAAGCGATGTATCCAAAGAATCTAATTCCTTTAGATAAACTGAGATAAACAGGCAGATTCCTACAACACCAACATTCCACACATCTGTCATTTTGTGTTGTTTTTATTTTATTGAGGGTCTTACTGTGTTGCCCAGGCCAACCTTGAACTATGTAGCTCAAGGAAGCCTCAAACTCAGTGATTCTCCTGCCTCAGCTTCCCAAGTACTGGTATTCAAGGGTGAGCTACAGCACCTGACTTTCCTCGTTTATCCCATCATTGAGATCCATCCTAGGGTGTGGCTGAAGAGAGGCAGGGATGCTGGGGTAGTAGCCATGGATGGTGCTGGTTACAGTGTGTGTTGACAGACTCTTGACTCTGCGCTAAGGATCCAGAGTTCATGTCCTGCATCCAGGGTCACAGACTGTCAGCTGAAAGGTCCAGTAGACCCTGCAAGTGTTTTTGTGTGCGTTGAAGGTTACCCTTTTGTTTTAAAGGGATGTCCCTTTACGACAGCACTATTTTACATTAAAGAGTCTGTACTTGTTTCTCTGTGTGCTTGAAACATTAGAGGGTCAGGCAGGTGAAGGCCTGGAAGCACAGCAGACCCTTACCCTTCAGCCCAGGCCTTAGATCAGTGTCTTGCTAGAACCTGGCTGGATGTTGAAAAGGAATGAGATGCAGATACTGACCTTGGGAGGCTTGTCTTGCTACCTGGGGTGTGGTTTTGTACCAGGACTACTTCTAGCACGAAGACAAGTCTCACATTAACCATGACCCACAATCCCAATAAGGGCCCCTTTTTGCTTCCCTGTGCTCAGGCAGTTGGGCAGAGACCCCGTAAGATGACAGCAGGAAGCTGAGGCTGGAAGGTGGGAGATTCGTCCCTTAGAGAGTAAACCTACACTACTGCATATAAGTGGGATTTGTGAATCACGAGATCAAAATCAGTGTCTCCCTCCTCCTGCCTCCTCCCTCCTCTCTCCCTCCCTCCAAGATCTCGAAGCCGGAAGTCTCATCGCCATAAACATCACCGATGCCCCTCAAGGTCCCAGAGCTCGGAACTGCGCTCCTCCAGCTGCGAGAGCAGGTAATTTCTTTGCCCCTGCTGCTTATCCACCCAGCCCTGACGATGTTTGACTCAGGTTCTGTCCTACACTGAGTGGCTCTCCCAGGACCAGAGCGGCCCCTGCTTTCTGTCAGTAGGCAGAAGAGGCACAGTAGTACCACCACCACTCCACAGCACGGCCAACTCATGTGACCCTCTCAGCAGTCCCTGGAGATGATGAAACTGAGGCACGGGGGCTTTAAAGAACTCGATACTTAGCAACTGACTGACACAGCTAATGTTAAAACCAGGAAGTTGGCTCTAGACTTCCCATTCTCAGAACAGAGAAGCTGAGCCACCTATGAAGGGACACACAGCACAAAGTGTTCCTGCCTGAGAACGGCGTGAGTGGAGTCCTCTTGTGGATGAGGAAGAGAAGAGAGCGAGTTTGTGGATGGGAACGTTTGGAATTGTTGATACGTAGCAGGAAGACCAAAGATAGCTCCCAATGTCAAGGGCTTTTCTCTTTTTGTCCAAGTGTTCATTCTTGACACCTGGGGACTGAAACATCTCAGCTCACCTTATTTCAATGGAAGAAAGATGGCTGGAGAAGAAAGAGAAGGAAGTAGAGGGGTAAGAGGAGGATGAAGGCAAGGAGGAGAAAATGAGGTAGAGGAGGAGGATGAAGAAGAGGAAAGGAGGAGGAGAAATGTTTATCTTTGTGCCAGGTTTTGTTTGTTTATCTCTGGGCTGATTTCAAGCTCTTTCTCTGTGGCCCTGTCATGCTGTGAGTGTGATGTGATTTTCTATGTGGTCTGCACTTTGTGATATCCTCAGAATCGTTTTTAAAGGATTCCAAGTACCTGAGTCCCAGCCCCTAGTCACCCTGAGCCAGGCAGAGAGACTGCAAACTGTCCCAGGGGATATGAAAACAGAGCATGTGTGAGACCAAGGCCCTGACATATCCCCACCTAAGCTGACCTCTGTGTTTCTGCTGGATCCCAGCTGCAAATGGGACCACCAGGTGAAGCCACACAGTACTCTGATTAACGAAGACATGAGCAAGACCTCTTGACATACAAGGCAGAGTCCATATAGAAGGAGAACTTGTCTCCAACACACAAACCACCAGGTACCTCTACTCCAGTGAGTAGAGTAGATGGCTGCTTCCTCAGCCATCACAGACTTAGCACCAATCTAGTCAGCTCTCGTTCGAGGCTATGACAATGCCCCCAACCTGCTTTCTGACAACACCCAACCCAGTGTATTGCCTCTGTCAGTTTGTACTCCCCTACATCACCTGCCACTCATCCCAATGCTCAATGACAAGTTCATAGTGACACTGGTTATAGTCAGGGTCCCAGCTTTGTGTGTCAAAGCAGAACCTCGGCTTCTGTCCCTGGGTCAACCAGCTCTCAGGGAATTATGTAGGGTCCCAGAGAAGTGGCTGACACAACAAGTTCCAGCCCTGTGCCTCCTGCTGTCTCATGTTCACCTGAGCTTCCTTGAGCCATTTGTGTTGAAGCACCTTCAGAAAGCCTGAGAGCAGACCAAGAGCTGGTTATGTGGGTCACATACTCAGGAGGATGATCTGGGAGATTCAGAGCAGAGAGATCGTTCAGAGCCAGAAATAGAGGAGACAGTTCTTACAGGTGAAAAATCCTATCCAGCTTTGGCTACTTCTAAGCCATGTGACCTCAAGCTCTAAGATCCTAAGCATCTCTGAAACTCAGCTCACTCATCTGTAAGATGGGAAAGTAATACCAGCCCCATCTGTGTCCTCACACACACCCCTGGTCTCCACTGCAGACAAGATAGGCAGATCTTGCTAATACAAGGTATCCCTGTCATTTTTATCAGACATGTTTCCCTCAGTATTTTGAGTGATGTTCAATAAAATGGTTCCACTTCACAAATGGTAAAGTCACATACACAAAGACACATGAGTATGCATGGAAACATATATAGTCATGCCCAAACATATAAAATCACAAGCAAAAGAGGGACATTAAACCAGATCAAACAAGGGACCTCTTTTGTCGTCACGATCATATTCATAAATTTTCAAATGAACAAGAGAGTTGCTGAATAGATAGAAGGGGGTGGATGGATGAATGGATGATAGTAAATTGATGGATGGATAAACAGATAAATGAAGAAATGAAGGATAGATGGATGGTGGGTATATAGATGAATCATTGGATAGGTAGATGGAGAGATGGATAATGAATGGGTGGAGTGGTAGTTAAATGGGTTAAGGGAGTGGACAAATGGATTGATGATAGATAGAGGAATAGATAATGGATGGATTGATGAATATGGATGAAAGGATGGGTGGATGATGGGTGGGGTGGACCAATGGATAAATGGATGAGCGGTGGGTCAGTGGGTGCGTGTATGGATGAATAGATAGATGAGTGGATGAGTAATGAAGGGAATGGGAACTTGCATACACACAATCCAGCATTCTTATACACACAGACATACCCAGGGACAAAAATCATACAAACATACAGAAGCATACTCTGTCACTCTTTGACATACTCTGTGACATGTCGGTTGCCCAGCCATCACTCCACCATGCTCTCTTTAAAAGATCTTCGGGTATCTCTTTCTGATCGCCAGGCACCGAGGTCGGTCTCCTGAGGAAGGGCGGAAATCCCGCCGAACACACTCCCGCCGCTGCTCCAAGAACCACTGCAAGGTCAGCCCAGAGGCCCGGTCCAGCCACCTGCCCAGCCAGCCCCTCCAGAGGCTCGGCTTCCTGTCAGCCAGGGGTGTAGTAAGTATTCCTCACAGCCCCTCTGCCAGCCTTGTCATGACGTTTGTGGGAGGTGGAGGTCTAAGTTCAGGCAGTGTATGATACCTTTTAATTCAGTTTTGGATAAAATTTCCCACTGGCTCCAGATCTCATTATTGACTAACCAGTTGTTTATTCACCAGCCTGTGAAAGCACTTGGCTTGGGGACTTGGGAGGCAGAGGAAGAAAAAACTAAAATACCTAGGTTCATATTTCAGAGGTTGATGTTGAAACATAGATGCTGGCCTCCAGGTGACATGTGTGAGATGCATTCAGTTTTCGTAGGATCGGGCAGAAGAAAGGGGCCTTTGAAGTGGGAAGGGCACTCCTGGCTTTTATTTAAAGTCTGCATCTCTTGTGTCCGCTGGCTGGCAGCATTGGTTGACAGCTGGGATCTGATTCCTCCTGTTAATTTGAGCTTGTGGCACTTGACCTGTGTCTTTTTATGTGTTCACACACACAAAGTCTCAGGTGTTGAGGGCTGAACTGCTGTCATTTATCCCTCCCACAGATGAGGCAGAAACATCAACATTCAGGGAGGTTAGGATCTGGGGCAAAGTCACAGAGTGAGACAATGGTGAATCCAACTTAGTGAACCAGCACTGAATAAAAATGTGAAAGCCTCTCTCAAGTCAAGAGAAGCAACTGGTATGACCTCAAACACTTTGATGTGGGATGGATCTAAACTTCAGACCTAGCTGCATGTGGCTTTGGGCAAGATGTATCACCTCAGTTTTCTCACTAAGTAAACTTGAGGCTTTTCCCATATAAGGTGGTTGGAACTATTCAGTAAGAGGAAGTATCTGAGAAGGCGCTTTGTGGACTCTGAGGGGACATAAAGACAAACAGGTTGAGAGTTGGCCTTGACAAGATGGTAGCCAGCAGCCCTGAAGGAGGCCCATCTTTCAGGCACATGAGAACTTGAACATGCAAGGAGGGTTTCCCCTTAAAAAGAGTGAGGTGGAAACAAGGAGGAGTTCAGGGGTGCTTGAGGGAAGATCAGCAGGGGGAGGTGGTAATAACCAACTCTGTGAGCTGGTTGATATAATAGGTATTTCCAACACATTCTAGAAAAGTCTTCTTCACATCAAGGCACCGTGCGTCACCAGGATCTAATTTTACTCAGTCTTCCATATGTCTGGCAGTAGTCTGCCTTAGTGCCTCTTTCTCAGGATGTCTGTGACTACCGAGAACAATCAGGTGTCAAACCCCCACCTGAATTCTCTCATCTCTAAATGTCCTAAATTTCCTGGGCTGCAAAGACTACAGAGGCCAGGGTTCAAGTCTTGAGTAATCAATTAACCCACCCACCTCTACAAGCTTCAGCTTCCTCAGATGGGAAATAGATATGATTACTTCACTTGTGGAAAAAAATACTTAAACTTGAATGGTAAGCAATAAAAGACAAAAGGATATCCTGATTGAGCTATGGCTGCCCAGTCTCTCATGTATGGTAGCCTACTTGAAGCCCCAACTGACTTTACATACAATGTGCCAGGGCAACACCTGACTTACACTTTTTCACCTGCCTGGAATGGTTTCTAAGAAGCACACACGTGTGAAGTTGCAGCCAAAATTTGCATCTGTCTTTTCTCACTTACCAGTGATGTTACCAGACTGGCCAGACTGGCTCTTGGCAGTTTCTTTGCTAGAAACACAGGCTCTTGGTGCCAGTGAGACATAATGCTCCATGACCCCCATGAGATTCCATGTCCCCCAGGAGCCCAACCCCTGTCAGAAGAACCAAAAGCCAGGCCTCATATTTATACGCAAGGAAGGCCTTAAGAGCTCACCTCTTTCCACCTGCTTTGGTTATCGAGAACAAAAATGGAGATGTATCAGAGGGTAATGTGATGGCTTCTGCAAGATGGGGTTGTTTTAAAAAAATGAGGGATTTTGACTGTGCAACCAAATTCTTTATAAGCTCAAAGTTCTTTAACTGTAAAAAAAATAGATATGTAGATAGATAATACATATATACTGCATGAATACATATATACATACAGTCTCTTCTTCAAAAGATAACCATTGAGCCCAGTGCTTGGTCCAGGGACAAACTTGGATAACATTCTAGATCCCTGCTGTGGAATCTTGAGGTACTCATATTACCTCTTTGTGTCTCTGTTTTTTTTTTTTTTTAATTCTGAAAAACTAGTGAGACCTAGTTCATAAGATTATAGTGAGGTCACCATGGATAGCTACAAGTAAACATTTTATAATGTAATAGGTGAGTGCAAATGCTATACAATGCTTGCTGGTCGTGCTATCAGTATCATGGATACAACAGCAGGGGAGGTAGAGGCAATATCAGAGGTCATAGTAATAACTAAAGTATACTTCCTAGCTTAGGTAAGCCAATGAGTAAACTAGGATAAGAGTCAGGATTCCTCATCCTGTGGGATTTTCTTTCCATTCTAAATAGTGTCTTTACCCAAATAGCTACCCTCACCCCAGTTAAGGTTGTCTGGCTCCTGGAAGTATGAAATACACTCCAAATCTTATTCCATGTTCTCATGTTCCCTCTATGCTTGGCACTCTTTCATCTTCTCCATTACCAAGGCAGAAATGAGAGAAAAAATTCCAGGTACATCACAGATTTCCCAAGAGCACCAGCCACAAGATTTTTCTTCATTAGGTAGAATAGCAGAGCCATTTGCACTGAATCACTTATTAAGTATTCCTTCAAGTCTACCCATATCTACTGAGCATCTAAACAGGATTAGGCTTGGATTTTGCTCTGGACATCTGATGAACAGAGAAGAAAATCTGTGCCTGCTAAAAGGGAAAAAGACAGATAAGGTGACAACAGGAAAAGGTCACGCGTGACAATGCACAATGAGATGAGCAGAAAGTTGGCTGACAGGAAAGGACATTAGGATTGGGCCAGGTAGAGAATGTAATGAAGACCCAGAAAACTAAATATGAGCAGGATTTAGCCAATGTAAATGAAAACTGAAGATTGGGAGTAAGGCTTGAGATGGAATTCTAAGACAAGACACAGATATTAGAGATAAAAAAAGAGACCTGAGCACTGAGCCTCCTGTGCCCCACATCCCAATGTTCCATACACAGAGCTCTTTTGAAAGCAGCCAAAAATAGGTGCATGACATCAAAGGAGGTACTTTGTGCATATGACTATGCCTTGGTTCTGAACTGGATCCTGCTTGGTTAAAGGTAACCAGATGCTCTCTAGCTTGGCCACTGAGCAGCTTGAGGAACCAGCGATCAGTTGGAGCAGGATCACAGTTATGGACACCAGGTCTGCCTATGCTTGTTAAAACTGTCAAATGATTACACAAAGATTGGTAAATAGGCTGCTTTGCCACCTCATCCCAATCCTAGTCATCCAGTTATCCCTCTCCCACACCTTCAGGATCACCACAACATAATAGCTAATCTGTTTCAGCACCAAGCCTAAAGGTGTATACTTAACACTCACACAGTTGGTGACTGTTCAGAGTATCACTCACAGCAGTGGTGGGAGCAAGCACAATATGACATGGAGGCATCAGACACTTCTGTCTTGATGTCTGAGAGGGATTTATGGTAAGAGGATATTTGAGCTGGGAATGGAAGGGTGAATAAGCGTTTATCAATTTGAAATGACTCATGTATAGAAGGAAATGGAATATTATAGGGCAGATACCACTATATAATTTGCAGAGTTATCTTCCCCTCATTTCTTATGGGTATGCATTATTATCATCCCCATTTCCCAGATGAAGAAAGTGAGGCTCTGGGAGCATAGTGACCTAGGATGGTAACATGATTTGGAGGGAAGAGAGCTGGCAAAAACTAAAGACTGTGCATTAAAGGCTTACTGTGACATCAGAGGGTGGACAGGCCAGCAGGGATCCTGGTAGCCACAAGTGCTTAGCGGAGGCCTTTCTGTTTCTGATGGACATTCCCCACCAAGCCTTTCATAACTGCCGAAGGGATCTAGAAAAAGGACTGACTCAGAACCAAGGAGGCCAAGCCTCCTCTTCCTGAATCCTTGTGCTATCATCAGGGCCAAGAGCAGTCATACATCACTTGTGTGCCAAGTGCTACACAGGTGCAAACAGACCAAAAGAGAATCTGGAGTGTGTCAAAGTTAGCTTCATGAAATAAGCTGAGGAAGGCAAAAGAGTGTTCGTGATTAAAAGGCGGGCTTTGGAGCAGATCTGAGTTCTGGAGTCCCTGGCCTCTCTCTGTGACGTCCTGGAAGATACCAGGAACTAAGGTGTCTCTAAGCACCTACCATGTGCCAGGTGCTAGCATAGTTGGTTTACACAAATCACTGCCTTGCGGTTTTTATTATAGCTCTTCAAAAGACACAACACATTCACTATAGAATAAGGACACTGTGACCTAGAAAGATCAGACAAAAAGCAGCTGCTCATTGTAGAAGCTCAGATTTGAAGCCAGAGAGCCTGACTAGGACAGACGTGTGCTTATACATGTAAATACCATCATCTGTACTGTGTGACAATTACCTTAACCTAGTTATGTGGTAATATGATGATGGTGTGAGACAAGGTATCTATTCACTTATTAAAATATTCATTAAGAGCAGGAGCAGTGGCTCAGTGAGTTATCCCAAACCTAGGTTTTGATCCCCAGCACCCATGTAAGAGCCAGGCACAATGGTGTGTACCAATGACCCTAGAACAGGGGGCAAGAGAAAAGAGAATCTCTGGGCTTCTAGCCAGAGAGTCTAACCGAACTGCTGACCTCCAGGCTCATTGAGAGACCCTATCTAAAACAATTAATGAATTATTAATCAGTTATTCAAGTGGAGATTGATGATTGAGGTGGAGATGGTTGTGGAAAACACCTGACATTGACTTCTGGCCTCCACATGCATAGCCACACACATGAGCATGAACATGTATACAAACACGTGTACAATAATAATGAAGAGGAGGAGAACAGGAAGAGGAAGGAGGAGGAGGAGAAGAAGAATGTAATTCTGCCAGGCACTGGGTATCTGCTGTGTGAAAATTCATCTCGAGGCTGGGGAATCTGACATCACAAGTGTAGTAGCTGCTAACATGATTTATTACCACAGAAGCTTTTTAAAGATTTACTTCTGATAAACCCAGAAATGACCTCTGGCCTCAGAATCCACCAGTGTACTTGACAGCAACCTTTGGGGAAAGACAGGGTGGACATATGCCTCTCATTCTATAGACAGAAGGGGAGGCTGAGGTCTGGCCATGGCAGGCACTGACCCATGGACCCCTCCACTTGGGCTCAGTCCCATAGGCTTGCCTTGCTCCTTCCCCTGGAAGCCTTAGTAACCAAGCTCTTGACCACAGCGGAAAGGAGACACAGTCCAGAACAGGAAGGTGATATCTGGGGACTCGGGGATGAGAAATGACATAGCATGGTCAACATTTACCTTTGCTGAGTAAGGAAAGAAGAAACAACCATCTTTTTTTTTTTTCTTTTCATCTAAGCGACATTTCACCACCAGAAGAGGTAGAAAACACATCATCTTGGGAGGAAAAAAAAAGATGATTCTTTAAATTGAATGGAATTTACCTAGATGAAAAACTTATTTATTGATCTTACTTTTTTCCCTTTCAACCTGGGCTGGGGGGTGGGGATGTCTAATAAAGTTTATATGGAGGATTTTGAAAGCTGATAGGCAGGGAGGCTTCTGGGAGAGGGAGAAGCTGTCATTCTTTTCAGGGTCCTCCTAAAAGGGAAAGAGTAAGAGGGCCAGCTGCCTCCCCCACCCAACGTCAGATGCCATGCGAGTGGAGGGGGGGGGTGTGCCTGAGTCCTAGGAACTCTGTCTTCTCTTTATCCCCAGAAAATCAATCTCTTCCCCATCCTCCCTCCTTTTCACCTCCCCTGCTTTCCAGATGAACTTCAGCAGGTCAAGGAATCCATTCTTTTGCTGTCTTCCTAATTAGTGTCAATGAAAGAGGAATGCCAGCAAGGAAAACAACCCTGCTGTCTTAGAGAAACAAGGGATTGTCTTCTTAAGGAAAGGGTCCTCCCGCTGCATGCTCTGCCCTGTAGCGTGTGAGATTTCCTAGCTCCCCATATGGCAGAGAGGCAAAAAGAAATTTATAGCTGCCGCTCTCCATGGGGCCATTTGAAGCCCCGTAAATGGACTTGTTCAGTTTAATTGAAATTCTCTTCTTGATTGTATTTTTGTAACCTATTAGACCGAGCTGCCTCTTGATCTCGAAATTCAGCTGAAATTAAATTTTGAAGTGTAAGTGAGAGGTTGCCTTTCCCCTTCTCCATTCTTGATTAAATAATGATTTGAAACAAAAACAATAAATAACTGTGCTGGCTCCCCTGGAGGGCTGTGAGATTCCCAGAGAAATGCGGGAAGCTGGGAGCGTCTGGTGAGGGGATTTAATTAATTATTAGAAAAGCCCAAGTGTTAACATTGGGTGTACTAAGGAACAAAAAGATGAGGAGAGCCCATGAGTTGTAAACTGAAAGAAAGAAAATAATTTGGAAGGTTTATGTTTCAGGGAGTGATGAAAGAATAAAGGGAAAACATTTGTTAGCCTCTTCCTGCAGTGGCCATGAATTCACAAAAAGCAGTAGCGGTGATAACAAATACGGGCTGTGGAGCTGGTTCCGTTGGTGAAGTGCCTGGCGGATCCTGAGTTCGATAACCAGTGCCAACATGTAAAGCTGGGTGCTATGGAACCCACCTGAGCCCCAGCACTGGGGAAGAAGAGAAAAGAAGATTCCTAGGGCTTTGTTGGTCAGTGTAGCTGATCTGATGAACTCTCAGTTCAGTGAGAGGCGTGCCTCAAAATTAAGGTGTAGGGTGATTGATCAAGGAAGACCCCCCAAGTTGACCTCTGAGTTCTACAAGCATGTACACATACACAAGTAATAGCAATAAATGAATAGCTGAGGTTACCTGTACGACCCAGAATCGCCACAGAATCTGATTGTGGCTTAATCACTCTGGTCTCCTGGTTCCTTTTATTGACAACTGTCCAACAACGATCTAAAGGGCTGAGATGGCAAAGAAGCAAGATGCATTTCATAGCTCTAAAGGGAAGAAAAGAAACGTGCCAGGTGTACTGTTCGTTTTTTTTTTTTTCTGAAGGGACTAGGGTAGCATTGGACTTGGAGAGCAGAAGGTCTCAAATATCAAGAGGGCCCTGTAGCTCAAGCTGAGCATTTCCAAAAAATACAGGCCCAGATCTAATTGTCCAATAAAAACCAGAAGTGGGGGTGTTGTGTGAACCTTTGCTGCCCAGCACATTCTGGCAGTTCATCCATATTTTATTTCCAAACACACTAAATGGGCTAAAGAAAACCTCGCTGTGACACAACGCAAGTTGGCTTGACACTTTTCCATGATCAACCTGATGTATTAAAGCAAACACTTTGCACACAACTCTTCATTCTCTCTGATTCAGGGTGCACAGCTGACTGCCAGCTTCCAGATGGTATCCTCTGGTTGCCAAGGCCCACTTTGCCTGCCTATGTGACAGTCTGAACACAGAAGGGAATTAGCACCCCTTAAAGTTCATCTTTCCCATGAGTATTGAAGGGTTGGTGCTTAAGCACCCAGCCCCCTCCCGCTTGGATTGATGTTAAATCTGAAATACATATTCTACACAAATTCCCAGTCTGACTTGGAGTTGAGCTCCACTGTCCACTGTGTGTGTTGACAACAGACCTTCTACAGGCTCTCATTCACCCCCTTCACTACAAGGAATTCCTTTATCTTTCAAAACATATGCCATTAGCCCTCAAATTCTTGTCTCAATTTCTGGGGTTAGATAAGACTGTCTTGGTTGGTAACTGAACAGCCCTTAGGCTCAGTTTCTTTCTTTGTTTTGTTTTGTTTTTTGTTCTTCTGCTATTCACCACAGATCAGCTTTAGATAGAACAGGAAGAACTAAGGTTGAGATGGAGGAAGAGGTGATGGCAGGCCAAAGAAGAGAACCTTAGTATGAGGGTTCTGGGGATCCTGGGCACTATGAGGCCATTATTACTGGATGGTGATGAACCTGTGAGAGACTTGGCGGCCATTGCATAGCCGTTACACATGATCAGAGTCACTGCACACATAAAGATCCCTGCCAGATGAAGACCTCTTCATGGATTTCGAGGGCATTATTAGCTTAACTATATGTCAACAAGGAACAAATGGGAGACATCCAATCGTGGTGATATTGAGTGGGGACTGCTTGTATCTGTGTGCCACGTGGAATATCTGGTGAGGAAGGAGATGGTCAGAGACGAAAGGACAGAGGCCAGAAGACAGGTGCCCCCACTGTCACCCATCACAGCTTCACTCTGTTGATTCCACCTGCTCCCACTGCCAGAACTCACCCTGCCTTTGGCTCCTCTCACTGTGATTCCGCCCATCTTCTTCTAGAGTGAACTGAATGCTCTGAAGAAGGTGGAGTCTGGGTAGGGGGCTTTTAAAGGACACAGATTTCTCCAATGGCAGATTTATTAAAATAGTCCTCCTACTTGAAAGTGTAAACGGAGTTCATCAAGACTTATAAAACAGGACGGTGTTTCTACAAACAAAGAATTGAAATGTCTTCACATGACTCCTTTATCTCTGCCACAATATTTTTTCCTAAATAGGAAAAAATAAAGTGGGCTGTGTGCCAGATGGGGGCAGTAGGTGATGCTGGCGATGTCATAAGAAGTAAATGAAATACCACTAAGTCTATACTACCAAACCCTTGATACTGATGTGAGCTGGCCTGCTTTAGTCCAGAGACTGGTATATGTGGTTTTGACTTGTCTGGCTTAAAGAGATGACTTAAAATATTTCCTTAGCCTGAGGGACTTAGCCAGAATTGAAGCTGGCAGCCATCTGTATATAAATTCCCAGGCTCCATACCTCTTTCAACCCAACCTTCCAAAGTAGTAGAGCAAACAAAAAAAAGTGAAGAGGGCCATGGCACCTTGTTTCTTGTGGAAAGCTCTGTGGGTCTCAAAATCCCAGCCTGAGATCGGGAGCACACCATGCTGGTGGGAATGTGCAGGCAGAGGCCTCCAAGTGTGTGACCTGCTGCCTGGGGTCAGAGAGGAATCAGAAAGAGAGAAACACCAAGGGGGAAGTCTCTCTTTCTGCCATGGTCCAGAGTGAATCTTTGACCTTCAAGGTTTTCTCTGGCTTCATACATACGGCCCTAAGTTGGCTTCAAGACCCCAGGACTTTTATAATGCTGTTTTTATATGATAGAAATGACTTCTTTCCCAAAAGTTTTTGTTTTCCTAAAGATGGTAACTATCTGAGCGGAGCCCATCATTGCCTGATCACATGGGCACCTCTACCAAAGACTGAGTCCCTGAAGCTCCCAAGAGCCTGTGGAGGAGCTGGGGTTCTTAAACAACATTTCCTGAGGCAGATGCCAGAGGGTCATGGTGTACAAACACCGCACCGGCCATGGTGGTGGGCAAAGAGACCAAGAGTCAAATAAGTCCCTACCCTTACTGAGCAATGAGACATTTTATCTGGAGCAAGTAGTTGGTTGAAAGATTGAACTAATCAATTACAGAGTGTCTACTGGCTTGGTGTAGGTGATAAGTGGGAGAGAAAGGAACACTAGTCCCCTCCTCCCCCCCACAGAGGTAACTGGATATGTAAATGACCTGAAAATGGCAGTATGGGGTGTGTGTTAGCAGAACTGAGAAGATGTGCTGGTCAGCATGGACCATGGGAGGCTACTTGGGAAAGCATGGAAGAGTGATGTGTGGGGTTTTCGGGGTTGGTTTATGAAGTAGGTGAAGGAGGTTTGTAAAGAGCGCTCTGTAACTCCAATCAGTGAGATTAGACTCAATCAGAGGAATGGGACTGTTAAGCAAGTGGGAGAGGCTGGTATGTTTGGCCACCCTGGCACACTTGCCCAGTGACAGCATCCCAACAGAACTTTATCTCTATGTCCCGGTGATGAAGAGCGTTATCCTATGTGCATCAGGTCAGACACACCTGTGCATAAGTCATAGCCAGGTGGAAAGAGTCTGCAAACATCCCTGTGGATTCAGGTTGTGGGACAGAGTGTGCACAGAAGGCAAGGTCCCCTTCTACATGCATGCACCAGCCTAGAGAGACTTCATATTAAAAAAAAAAAAATCTTTGCTCACAGGGAACCATGACACAGCAGGAAAATAAAGCAATTGAATTTGAATTTGGACTTAGAAAAGTACTTAGAAGAGGAAAAATCCAGTCTAGATGCCCCAGGGAGCAAGCCACACAATGACACACAGCACTGAATGTCCAGGCTCGTGCCCTTGAGCTCTTAGCCAGCCTCCTTCCCCCCAAGATTGACTTACTTTCTCATATACTGGTCACCCCACCATTCATCCCAGGTCAAAATTGCCATGATCCTTTCCCTGGACCAAACCCCAACCTGCAAGCTCAAACTTAGCTCCCCATCATGGTGGTTTCCCATTCCTTATAGAAGTGGTAAAGGAAATGTTCATGGGACCATTGGACACCAGAGGTGAGAAGGAAATGTCATCCAATTTAAGTGGCTGAATGGGAACAGAATCTGTACACTACATGAAAAGAGGTCATACTTTAGGGAATTCCACCTGGCTGCTTATTTTGAGGTCCCACCTTCAAGGCCACGCCAGCCAGGTAGTCACGATGTGCTCAAGGCAAAAGCTACACTATGTCTACAGGATTTGCTAAGGCTAGACCATTACCTTGCCTATGTGCAAAGCCTCCTGGGAGAAACAATAACTAAAGCCCTGCCCCATAGTCCCAAGATCTTGCATTCCAATATGTTGGGGTTCCCTCTGCGTCTATCAGTCCAAGATGTCCACATCTCCCCTCAAAGCAAAAGAGATGTCTTAGGAAAGCTCGGGTGTCCTCTCTCTAGCAAGTCTCCAAAGCAGGGGATAAAGTTGAGGAAAAGTAGAATTTTTTTTTAAATGGGAAAGTCAATTCTACTATATATAAGGCCCAGGGCCAGACTTTAAAACATCTATACTAGCCAAGATTTCTCAATCTTGGCTCATAAATAAAGTAACAAACCCTAATAAAGTATGTTCCCTCTCTGAGCAAACATGTCTTCAAGGTGATATGAAAGTAGCGTTTGAATTCAGAACCTCAGGCCCCTCCCAGGACTATACCACATGGCAGCGAGCAAGAACCTACCCCAAGGTCTTAGGCTTCCTATCTCTGTCACCATCTAACAGCGTGATGGGCCCCACACATAGGCACTTGGACACTTCAGCATGGTCACTCAGATTCTCCCAGATGACCTCACTTGAGACATGGTTTACTTATGGAAAAACAGCTCCAAGGAGGAGACACATCCCCAGAAGGAGGTACGGGAGCCATTCAAATAGAGAACTCTGGAAGCTCAAGTAACGTGGACTGGTCTGAGGTGTGCTTTCCAGGGTGTGACTTCTTGACCCCACAGATTTCTCCTGCTCATAGAGAGGCATTGCTAGGGAAGTCCAGGGCAAGGATCCCTCTTGCCCACAACTAAACGTGATAGAACAGCCAAGAGCCAGAAGCAAATTCTCTGTGTCCTCTCGGCCACAACCTGACCTGAATGTTGAAGAAAAACACATTCCCTTCCCAAGAGCTTGCTCCCCAAGGCCTCTTAAAGCCCCCAGTCTTCCTAGGCCAGTCCCCAGACTCTGGGACCTCTCTTCACTACTGAGTGTGTCCTTCTAAACCTCCCACTCTCAATCACGCGCCCCCTCCCGGTGTCCTCTGGAAATACACGGCTAGGTCTCTACAGGTACCAAAGCAGGGAAGGTTCCCGCCCTGCACACCCCACCACACCCGTCCCCATCCTCCTCCCCACCCCCCATCCAACCGGGGCAGGAAGGGACTGGCGAGCTGGACGAAGTTAGGTCTCCCCGAATGAGATACACCCACTCGCTCAAAGCGCTGAGCACCCGAAACCCAGAGGTCAGGGCGAAGGTTGAAGTTGTGCAGGAAGGTGTGTGTTTTTTCTTGTCATTTACGACTCTGATGATGGACTCACGTTGCCCGCTCTTCCCTTTCTCTTACACCTTTCCTACTAAAGGAGGAATCCTTGCTTGGTAAGTGGATGTGATCCGCAAAGACATGAGAGACTTTGTTAGCAGCCACTCAGGATGCTTAGCTACCTCCTCAGAGGGAGAAGGACGCGCACAAATGCCTGCAGAGATATTTTTTTATTATTATTGTTATTGTTATTTTTGGTTGGTTTGTTTTCAGTCAGACTAGATGACTTTGCCTTTATTTTGCCCCCTCCCTCTCTTGACCCCTTCAGTTGGAAACTGTTCAAACGTCAGTTTGCGACCTTGACTTTATTTTATTTTAAGAAAGAAAAAGAGAAAGAAAGAAACCAACCCTCATCTTTATTTCTTTGACCCATGTGACATTTGTTCAGGGTTTTGTTCAGGCAACTTTTTCCAAAAAAAAAAAAACAAAGGCAGAGAGAGTTAGTTGAAGATTTTGATTAAAACTAAAAATTTTGCCTTTATCTCCTTTTGTGCTTTTATTTTCTAGCATATAATTTTTGAAGCCCGTAGCCCCTTTTCTTTTTTCTGACCCTCCCCCATTCCTTTGTTTTGATTATTTTTTTGAGGTTAAGGGTGTCTACAGCCCACCCCTTTCTATTGATTTGTCTCTTTTGTTTGAGTTTATTAAAGACTACATTTTTTTGGTATAATTTCCTTTTACTTTTGTTTAATCTAAATCGCATGCCTTTAACCTGCATGACTCCTAAATCTTCCAGTTATTCTAGCAGGGGGTAAAAAGGGAAAAAAATCTAGAGATCTCCATTTCTGTGGAATTCTTTCAGGAATTTGTGCTTTTGTTTTTTGGCGTCTCTTCTCTCCCCTCTCTCTTTGCTTTCGTTACAGTGACTCATGACGGTTAACATTCTTGGTTACTTATACACAGCCCGGAGCTCAGCAGTGTCCGACGGGTCTTTTTGCTTTCAGATCTCTGGGTCGGGGTCTACGGCTGACCTCTTTAGCAAATCAGCCAGCCCGCTCACCGCCTCCCGAGGGCGCTCGCAGGAGTACGACTCAGGCAATGACACATCCTCGCCGCCCTCCACACAAACCAGCTCCGCCAGGTCTCGGGGACAGGAGAAAGGGAGCCCCGGTGGGGATCTGAGCAAGAGTCGGGACCTCAACTGCGGCAACACCTCCGATTCAGGGAACTCCTTCACCACCTCCTCCCCCCAGAACAAGGGGGCTGTCTTGGAGAATGTCTCTCCCACCTGCAGGAACAGTGAGTCAAGGTCAGTGTATCTGGGGGTAGGCGGGTCCCCACTTTAGCGTCACCATTTTACTGTCTCATCACAGTGTCCTGTTCTTCCCAGGTATCTATTCGCAGGAGACAAGGCATGCCATTCAAATTAGCGTGACTGAAATATGCTAGTATTTTAGTATGCCAGATTCTAGCTTCAGGTACAGCCGGACCCAGAGGCTCAAACTGCGATAATGCGTCTTTATGTTTTGAATTATACGTCTCAGCTCTACCCCGACAATCTGTTGGCCTCATTCTCAAGCAGACCCTCCAGGAGTTACACAGAGACACAGGTCTCTCTCTGGCTAGCCAACAGAAGAATGCCTCAGCCTGCCCCCACAAAAATCATTTGCGGTCCTTTGTCCCCTCAAACCAGTCTCTCAGGCCAAGTGGATTCTGAGCTACAGACTAGAGGCAGACGCCTCTGCAGGAAAAGCCAGAGTGTTGATATCAAGAAAGGGATGGAGGCCAGGTAGATGCCAATTTACCAAGAGTCTCAGGGAAAGCGTCACATTAACCTCATTTTAAGTCACTGTCACTTAAAAACATACCATAATATTGACCAAAATAAATTAAAAACATATTTGCACCAAAAATAACCTTGCAATTATATATACATACATATATATATATATGTATACATGTATATATGTATGTGTATATACATACATATACACATATGTATATGTGTATATACAATATATATGTATGTATCTGTATATGCATATAGATACATACATATATGTATATATGGTTGTAAGAGTTTTATTGGTACTTTCTAGAACTCAGAGGCAACCAAAGTCCTTTAGGTAAATAAACTGTGGTATATCTAGACTGTAGAATTTTTTTTAATTTTTTAAAGATATTTTATTTATTTTTATTTTGTATGCATTGGTGTTTTGCCTGCATATATGTCTGTGTGAGGCCATTAGATATCTTGGAACTAGAATCAAAGACAGTTGTGAGCAGCCATGAGGGTACTGGGAATTGAACTCAGGTCCTCTAGAAGAGCAGCCAGTGCTCTGAACCACTGAGCCATTTCTCCAGCGCCCCCTCCCAACTCTAGAATACTATTTGGCTCTTTAAAAGAATGTGCTATCGGTTTACACAAAAGATGCACACACATGATTCCAACTATGTAAAATTATGAAAAAGAAAATATGAAAAAATGTATATGGAATATTGGTTGCCATGGGCTGAGATGAATGGGTAGATCACAGAAATTTTAGGGCCAAAAAAATTATAACACATGATGCAATCATCATGGACAAATGCCCACTGCTTCACCCAAAATCTGCATGGGTCTTTGGGTAATGACATGAGGTGTTGGACCACTTTGGTGTCAGGGATTGAGGCCTGGAGGCCAGGAGTCCCATGCTCTGCCCTCAACTGTGCTCTGAAATTAAAAGTGCTCCAAAATAAAGTTGACTCGTGAAAACACACATAGCAGTCATGGTAAGTTTAGCTAGAGGCCTTTTTGTTTGGTGCTGTGCTTGCTACCTGCATTTTCCTTCAGAAAATACATCTACACATTTGTTTACAAGCCAATGACAATTCCATCATTTCATCACCCACAGCTCCATCAGTCAAGCAGTCACAGCTAAAGGCAGCTGGGGAGATAGTTCAGCCGTTGAAATGCTTGCCAAGCAAGCAGTGTAAATGGAAGGTGAGCATGCTAGCCTGTCTGTAATTCTACCCTCAGGAGGCAGAGCCAAGGGATCCCCGGAGCAAGCTAGGCTTATCAGTAAGATCTGGATTTAATTGAGAGACCCTGCCTCAAAGAAGAAAGAAGAGGGTGAGGGAGGAAGATTTCTAGCATCAGCTTACACCGACACAGTGACACCCACGTCTATATACGCATGCACACATACTACACATAAACACACACACAAAAATAAATCACAGAATGCTAAGCACTAGATCTTGTGATCTCACAAGAGTCATTGTTTAAATTCACTGGCCACTTAGTCCACACGGTCCATTCATTTTCTTCTCCCTCCGCTTCTTACCAAACACACTCTTATGGCAGCACTCAGCTTGATGCTAGGTGTGAAAATGGCAGCCACCCCCCCCCACCTGGGTTTATAATTCACTGGGCAGACACACAAGTAGGGGGAGCTGGCTGGCACACTGGACCCAGAGAAACACTGGGGCTTTCTTCCTGCTGGGGATTCAAGTCTGCTTTGATCCACGTGGCCAAGATTTCCAAATGGTCGCCTCACACAGCTCAAGCATGGACACAGCTGCCAGTATCTTCTAGGACAGAGAACCCTTTGTTTATAACATGAGACCTAGCCAGGCTTCAGTGTGGACAAACATCTTGGGACTGCGTGCCACCTAGCCTCTGGTTCATTTTCTCTGGAACATCCTTGCCTGGGAGCCAGAGCTGTGTCACTGCAAATGTCAGCCTCTCTAAGAGCAGACACTGAAGTTCCCATATGGGAGAGGAAGGCTGTCACATATCTACTGGCACACTAAAGTGCTGTGATTCAGAGGAATAAAGAAAGAAGGCAGCAATAATAGTAATAATGATAAAAGTATTGGTATTAATTAATTTAAAAGCCATTAGTATCTACTGAACCAGATAACATGCTAGACACTGTGAAAAATGTGTCCCATGAACAGTTTTCCTCAGCTCCTATTAATGTCTTTGCGACAGACACTATTATAAGGTTTTTGCAAACTGATAGTGAAACGGAGGCCCAGGCCCACAGACAAACTCAGCTAATGAGCAGCAGGAGCAGCATTCAGATGCAGGCTTGCCCCTAAAACTGGATTCCAAGTCCAAGAGATATATAGCCATTACCTGCTTAATTTGATATACATAGACAGCCAAATTAAATAATTTAAAACCGGCCTTTCACCATGGAATGTAAATGATGGTGAAATCATGGGTATTTATGTCCTGCCAGCTATAGACAAAGGGCTCAATAAATATGGGCCAAGCACCAGAGATATGAGCTGGAAATCAAGGGCACCACACACATGGAAGGAACTGGAGAGGCAACAGGGCGTGCCTCTAGACAGAGGTAAGTTTGGAACTCCCAGTGACCTTGAGCACATCGCTAGTCATTCTGAACCTCCTCCTTAATTTCATCATAACAGTATGGCCAGGTACATAATGTTACTGAGAAGATTAAATGAAATGATGGTTGTGAAGAACCCAAGACACAGGGAGGATGATGTAAGGTGACATGTGACAAGCCGTGTGCGGAGGAGAGTCCAGACGCCACAGGCCCTTTCCCCAGGGAGCTCAACATCCATGGCAGAAGAAGCATGGAATCACATGACTGAACGAGTCATGTAAGAGTGATAGAAGAGCTAGGCAGAAGGTTCCATGGCAACACAGAGGAGACCTTCAACCCAGGCTGGGAGTAGAGAGACAGTCTTAAAAGGCTCTGCAGAGAAGATGGGGTCAAGCCAGAATCATGCGTAAGAGAAATGGACTAGGAGACAAGGAGAGAGAAGAGAAGCTCAGATTTCAACATGTCCTGAGGTCTGGAAAGAAAGGGCAGAATAGGACATTTTGTTTGGGATGGAAAGCCTGTCAGGGTCCAGAGCCCAAGATGAGAGAAGTGAACTGAAAGCATCATGAATCTAGAAAACTATCAATACAATTTGAAGTTGACTATTGAACCTGATTCTTGTTCATCTTCAAATGAACATGTCTTCATGAGGACCTCAGAAGGAGTTCAGTACATCCCTAGACAAGAAAAACCATAAGACAAAGACCTTCTACCCTTTGTCTGATTATGTTCGAGGGTCTCTCAATCTCTCCCTCCGTCTGCAAAATGGGCTACATCAATGTTGCACAAACTTAAGCTAACTATGGGTCACCTTACTTTCTTAAAAAAACTATATGTTCACACTGGTCTGCTTATTGTAATCACCTCACTTTTTCTGTATTAGAGTATGTATCGCTTTCTGAAACATAATAGGTCATAAATAGAAAGCACCTGTGATAATACGATTAGGACAATGTATTTGACTCTGCTCAGTTACAGTTCTCTGCTCAAGGCCCTGACCCCAAGGCCTGTTCTTTTATCTTGGGAAGATTACAAAGTGTTAGAGAGGTGCTAAAAACCCACTAGCACCCAGCCAGGGCTTTCTCATTCATAAAATCAGAAGGACTGGACAAGGACAAGAAACAGGGAGGGAGGAACCTCTCAACACACGATTTGATGCTATTTAACACTGTGGCCACGGGGGCCTCCTGAAATGCCCTGAAGTGGCCACTGTGATGTGTGGTATGTGCCCCTACCTGGGAGATGCCGAAATGGACTAAATATCTGTCTACTTGTGCGGTCTTTTCTAGCTCTGGTCTTCTAAATTCTGTCACCTGGCAGTTCGTCCCAGAAAGCAGTGAGGTGGAAAGAGGAGATGCGGACACTCTAGCCTAGGCAGTTGTGGTAGAGGAAGCATCTGGTCAAGCTGCCCCAGAGTGAGCTGGGTAACAACAGTTGTTCTCCTTCCTACAGAGGATTTCAGTCTCCGTGTCTACAGTGTGCTGAGGTGAAGAAGTCTAGTTTGGCCCCTTCCACAGCCCGGAGCTCCCCCATCAAAGAGTGCTCCCGTAGCTCCTCCTACACCAGCACTCGATCTTCCAGTCCCTCTTCCCGGTCTCCAAACCCCAGAGCCTCCCCCAGGTACACTCGGAGCCGGTCCACCTCCTCTGAAAAAAGGTGAGTGCTTCTTCGACTGTTGAGAGAGTTTTGGTAAATAAAGATGCCCATCCCCCATAGGGAACAGGAGTCAGGCTTCACTTTGAATACCTTCTCCAATCATTACTACTGACAGCCTTGGTAAAGGCAGCCAATATCTCTGAGATCCTGTTTCCTTGTGTGAAAAAAAAAAAAAAGAAAGAAAGAAAAGAAAAAGAATGCATGGCTCGGTGTCCCAATGGCTCGTTCCTGGGGTGAAAGCGCTTAGAACACAGGGAACAGCCATTGTTATTGTTTCTGTTGGCATGGGGATGAGATGAGTATCAATTAACTTCTTCCGCATGAAAAAGGAACCAACATCATCCTTCAGATAAAACATGTTTACTTAGTTGCTGTAACTCTGTGGATTAGCAATTTTTGCTGGGCTCAGCGGGCTGGTTCTTTCCTCAGCCCCCTCCTGTGTTTTTGACCAGATGGTGGGTTGGCTGAGGGCTGGGAATTGAAAGTCATCCAAGGATTAGTTGTCTCTGCTTTGTGTTGTCTCTCATCAACCAGCAGGACTATCTGCTTGTACACATGGTAATGACAAGGAGAAAGAGGGAGGAGAGAGAGAGAACACAGTAATGTACAAGGCTTCCCTCTCAGCTTCAAGTAACATTCCATCCCTCCTGCTACTCTGTTAGCCATAGTAAGTCACAAGACCCATCCAGAAGATTCTCCCTTAATAAATGGAGTTGTAGAGTTACATTTCAGGGGTTATGCAAGGTAGAGAGAGAAGAATTGCAGCTGTTTTTTATTCTAACCCCCAATTTCAGTAGCCATTAGTATGGCTTGGTTAGCTTCAATGGAATAACTATGTCATGGAACATACAGTCTCAAGATCTCAATACCCCGTCTCATACAACCCTCACAGCCTCCTTGATCCCCAGCTTTCTTCTTCAAATAAAAATTCCCAACAACAAGCACGAAGTTGTTTCTCTTCCACAACTATATAATCAAAACACAGTTGCATTTTGTCTGTAAGATTGCTCAGTGTACATGCAAAGACCAAACTGGCAAGACACTTTTCCGGGGAACCACAGTGCACTCCATAGAAGTGAGTCATTTCCGTCTCCCACAACAGGGTTAGTAATTGAGATGCACTGTGAACTGATGCTCTTCCCATCTTGTCCACAAGAGATACAGTCCATCATACACAGTGGGTGCCTATAGCTAAAACCTTGGATAAGAACCAAATCCTATAATGGCATTGCCCATCTCCCTTTGTAACTGAGTACCTGTTTTGCACTGTGCCGGAAGTATGAGCTCTTCTCTCCTTCAGTTCCCCTGGGACATCTGCTCTTGCCACAGATCTCGACACCCTCTGCATCTGTTTGTTTTGTCTTGTCTTCGTTTCTTATTGAATGGGGATGCTTACCCTTTAGCTAAGTGGATGCTCATCATTGTACCTTTCTGATGTGTATGGATTACTAGCATCACTACTCTCATACTTGTGAGCCATTTTAAAGTAGGGATTGCTTGCACACAAGCACTCCAATACTGTGATGGCAGATCTGATCATAGTAAGGCTACTTAGTAACAGGCAAGGAGCATCTCCAGCATGGATGACCAGACAAAGAAATAATCCACTTCCCAGGTAGGGAAATACTACCTAGTAGTGTAGTGCTACACTACTCAGAATGATTTGAAATGTAAAACTTGTGAATTACTTGTTTCTAGAATTTCTCTCTCTCTCTAAAGATTTATTTGTTATGTTTACAATGGGCACGAGGGGAGGGACCGCTGTAATCTACAAAAGGCGAAAGTACTTTGGAGCCAGACACTCTTGGAGTCATGTGTCCACCAGCCATGTGACCCTGACCAAATTACATCATCGGCTCTGTGTCTTGGTTTCTCCATCCATAATCTAAAATTAATAATAGTTCTTAATCCTAGGATATGTCGAGGATTGAGACACATGCATTTTCAGTTCAATGCCTGGCACATAATAAAATGTGTAATAGTCATAGTTAACACTTCCAGTATACTGGCTAAATTGGAAAAGGTGTGTGTTTGTGTGTGCTTTTATATATTTATATATACATATATGTTTTATATATTTATATATATGCTAGGTGATTTAGTCTAATTTAGACTTACAACCAACTCTGTAGGGCTGGTACTGTTACCCCATTTTGCAGTCAAGAAAACAGAAGCCTAGAGTAATGGAATCTCCTACCCAAGATCACACAGATAACAAGTGGCCAGAACAGCAAGCATTCATAAATAACAGGGAGCTGTCCATATTCTTATCCACTACTGAAAAGGGAAGGGATTTCAGTCTCTGGTTAAGGACCAGGCTCCTTCAGGAGTCTCTGGTTAAGGGCCAGGCTCCTTCAGGAGTCTCTGGTTAAGGGCCAGGCTCCTTCAGGAGTCTCTGGTTAAGGGCCAGGCTCCTTCAGGAGTCTCTGGTTA
>CM053766.1:110959195-111114419 GCA_028658305.1 Pachyuromys duprasi
CAGGCTCCTTCAGGAGTCTCTGGTTAAGGGCCAGGCTCCTTCAGGAGTCTCTGGTTAAGGGCCAGGCTCCTTCAGGAGTCTCTGGTTAAGGGCCAGGCTCCTTCAGGAGTCTCTGGTTAAGGGCCAGGCTCCTTCAGGAGTCTCTGGTTAAGGGCCAGGCTCCTTCAGGAGTCTTGCGCAAAGAAAACTAGTGCCACTTGGGGGCCAGGTGCGTAGAGCTTTAAGTGTCCACACAACCCTAACAGGGGTCTGCAGGCTCCTTAGGGGCTCGTCCCTCTTCCCAGGTCCTACTCTCGCTCTCCCAGCTATTCTTCCAAGTCTGGCAAGAGGAGCCCACCCAGCAGAAGCTCGAGGTCTCGCCGCAGTCCCAGCTACTCCCGCTACAGCCCCAGCAGGTACCGTCCCCTCTCCCAGGCTAGATGCCAACTCCTGGCCACACCCCTTTGCTCAGACCCTATAGTTCGGCCTCACTTCCCTGTACCAATCTCCCAAACCCTGTCCTATCTCCAGCCCTGCAGAAGTAGGGACATGAATCCTTGCACTCCCTTTTGTCCAATCAACATGACAACAAGGTCTCAATACACTCTTTGTCCTACTGTCCCCTCACACCCACGTGCTCAGTCTCCACGTGACCTATTGCTTTCTCTTGCCTCTGTATTCACGGCCCCAATTCTTGTTCACCCCTTGGCTTTCTAATACGGTCCTCCTCACCCAGCAATGTTTGTGCCTCTGCCAAGGGACACACAAGCACAGCCACATGCACAGAGGCCACCACTCTTGCTCATGTCCAGCTCACCACAAGCTGCTTAAGCAGATTCTTTCAAAAGTGAGCCATCTTCCTTTCTCTGTCTTCTTTGTGGCCCTTGGGAAAGTCCAGGCTCAGCGGGTTGGCAGGGACAGCTAAGAGTCTCACATGGCAGGCATTTTCAGAACAACCAGTCCAGCTCTCCTTACCTAGTTACCCCCAACCCCGCTGCTGCACCCCTTCAGGGAACGGGACCCCAAGTATGGGGAGAAGGAATCACAACCCCGAGAGCGAGCACGCAGGAGGCGAAGGTCCTACTCACCAATGAGGAAGCGCCGGAGAGACTCCCCAAGTCACCTGGAGGCCCGGAGAATAACCAGGTGAGACTGGAGGGTAGAGACAGCCTGCTTCCAAGCTTCTCCCCGCTGCCTGGCACCCATACAGGCGCTGGGGGCTGGCTAAATCTTATTTTGTATCCCTGAGACTTGGGATTTAAGGATGGGGGCGGGGCTCCATAATGTCCTAACCCCTAAAACAGTGATTAGGGGTTCAAAGCCCTTCCCTGGTGTGGAATCTCTACGGAGCTTCCAGTCTGCTAAGCCTGCAGTGGGGTAGGGACCCGAACAGCCTGTGGACACAGCTGGAGACCGGAGAAAAGACAATGGCCAATTTGAGGGGCGGCGGTGTGTAGCCTAGGGGGTGTCCTGGAGGCTAGGGACCCAGCTGGAGATGGTAAACTAAGAGGAGAGAGGTGGGAAAAGAAATAAGGGACTGGCCACGGGATGGGGACCCAGGCTACACCAGGGCACGGCAGGCATTGGCCTAATGGTGAGGCACCACCTCCGAGGACATAGTACTTTTCAGTAGCATTCTCAGATGCCAGGTTAAAATTCAACTATTCACGATTATACCCTGAACCAAGTTCAGATAGTGCAAATAATATTACTGGGATTTCCAAGGACTTAAATGTAAAGGGAGCATGACCAGATTTTGAGTTTCGACCAGGTTCCCTAGGGAAACTAGAGTCTCTGCATCTCCTCCAGGCCATTTTCTCACCTACACAACGAGGCATAACTCCCAGGAGTGTCATGTGGAGGGGACACAGAGACGTGGGCCCCGCTTTGTAAATCTAAACTCGGGACACACTGTCTTCTATCATTATTGACTGAATAGTCGGGGGGGGGGGGGGAAGGAAGATGTGACTTGTGACAGCTGAGGTCTCTGAGGAGAAAAGCTGTTGGCAGAGAGTGCAGAGGCTGTGAGAGGAATTGAATTTCTCAGGCCTTGAGAGCTGGGAGAGTGGCCGGATGCTGCCGCTCCCTCCAAACTAGGTTATCTTTCCAGAGACCCACAGGGATCCTGGAAGCCCGTCGAATCCTCTCCTGGTGAGCACAAACATGGGCCCAGGGTGACAATTGAGTTGCCTGTCCAAATAGTTCCAGCATCCGGGCACCCATGAGCATCTTTGTCACTGGTTGGTTGTCCGCGCTGCTGGCTAACCGATCACGGATGTGTTTTGTTTTCTCAAACTCATTGTGCCCTTTTTCATCGTGTTCTCCCACCACGCATGTATGTGGGCGTGGTGTGCAACGATGTATTACAGTAAGTGGAAAACTGTCCTCTCCTTCCTATGAATAGAACCTACTAGAAATAGAAGTTTCTAGTAAAAAAAAAAAAAAGTAAAAAATAGCAAAACAAAACTTCAGTTAAAGTGTCTATGCAGACACTGTTGCAAGCTGGAAACTCTGAGCCCCAGGCCTGATTTGTTGATATTTTTCCCCTTTTTTTAATGCCATTATCGCCTTTTCAGGATAGAGCAGCACTAAGCCAGGCTTTTTCTTTGATCTCTTAACTATGAGATAAGAAGAGATGGAGGAGTTTGTTATTTTGTTGGGCTTTGTAGTTTTCCTGATTTGCTTTTTCTCCCTAAGAGACTTCGGGATAGAAGGACATTCCTTTCCCTGGGGCTCCCTGGTTGCTGAGCCCTCATGCTTCCTATCTCTGGTCTCTGCAGTGCCCGCAAACGCCCCATCCCCTACTACCGACCCAGCCCCTCCTCCTCCAGCAGCCTCAGCAGCGCCTCCTCCTGGTACAGCAGCAGCAGCAGCCGCTCGGCCAGCCGCAGTTACTCCAGGAGCCGCAGCCGGAGCCAGACCCGGAGCAGGACGCGGACCAGCCGCAGCTCCAGCTCTCACAGCCTCAGCTTGGGCTCCCGGAGCCGCAGTCGGAGTCGGAGCCTGAGCTACAGCTCAGCAGAAAGCTATGCCAGCACGAGGCGCTAGGCAAAGGCCCTCCCTCGAGCCACCTGCCCACCAGGAGGACCCCTCTGTACTCTGCCAGTCTCCTTTACTACCTGACCTTCATGCCGTCTCCCTGGTGACAGATACGGAATACTCCTGGCTCCTGTCTTCCGTGCTTTCCTGGGAAGGTGGGATGGGATACAGAGACTTCTATTCCTTTGCCAAGCTTCGAGGAGCCTCTCCACCAGGACCATCCTGGGGCTCGCCTGGGCAGAAGGAGAGGGCCACCCGTGGGAAGCTACAATCCATGACTCAGAAGTTTGGCCCTGGCGAAGATATGTAGAGACAGCTCTCGTCCACTCACGACTCACAGAATAGCTCGTGGAGGCCAGGGTGAATCCACCCCTCCTGCCCTCCTACTCCCTTCATTCTATCTCATGGCTGCACATTGTTGACCCAGTGTTGGGAAGAGAGGAGGCCAAGGGTGGCTGAAGCCCAAGACAAGATCTTGGAGCTTTTGCCTCCAGCTCCTGGGTCGTGTGAGAGGTCAGACATGAGCAGGGAAGGTTAGCATTGTGTTGGTAGGTGTCCAGGGGAAGATTGGAAATGGGCTCTCTAGTTACACCTATGGGTTGTCAGCCCTCCTAGTATGTCAGCATGGTCGGGGAAGGGAGCCCAGCACGGTCCAGCTTTGTGGAGGCCCTCGCACAAGGCCCTATGACCCCACAGGGATAAGGAGACAGTGAAACAGTCAGCATACCTTGGGCTACAGCCCTAGTTCCCAAATTTGCCTCATCCCCAGTTAGCTGGCACCAGTGTGATCCCACGGGACCATCTGCAGAGCATTCCCAGTGCTGAGGCTAGCAGCCAGCTCCCAGCGCCAGCCAGTCTGCCCTTGCCCTCCAGTTGGCGCCTGTCAGCCCCCTCCACATTGCCCAGACTGCCACACCCTGGATTCTACCCAGGGCAGCCTGGCATCTGCTGTCCCACATGAAGACCACTCTCCTTGCCTCTCAGGAATTTTGCCAGGATAGGACACTGCATGTGACTCAGTGTTGTATGGAGGGGTGGGGGGCTACTCAAATACGGAGAGCCTGTGACAGAGGAACTTGAGTGGTCCCTGTCATGGGCCCCTGCTAGCTCCTGAGAGTGCTGTCAGCTTGGGGAAGTCCAATCATACTTAGAGAAGCGCCCTCATCCTACCTTCCTCCTGCCCAGGGCTGGCCAGCAAGGGTAAGCTGCCCTCTGACACATACATTCCATGAGGTGCTTTGTCCGCAGAAGATATTGGGAACAGGCAGGTGAGAGAGATGGTCCTTAAAATAAACTCTTGGGCATCCCCCCTCACCAGCTGCCTGGCTTTCCAGAGCCTGCGGGTGTCAAGTTTGTAGTGACAGCAGCTGAGCAGGCCAGGGCACACGGGGAAAAAGCTTCTTTCCCAGCTGTGGACAGTGAAACACCATCCATGCACGGAGAGCCGACACTATTTATCCCTCCTGCTCCAAGGTAAACACTGGGGGCGGGGGAACTCCCCTCTCAAAAGCAGTGATCTCTCTACCACAATCCTTCACCAACCCATCACGGTGCCTGGGGGTCCAGTGAGCACCAGGGGAGTTCTTCATCAATTAAGAGAGGAAGGGGCATCGGTGGCCACATTGGCTTCCCACCATGGCTTTTAACTCTGCCCACCAAGACTCATGGATGCCTATGCTAACAGCATGAAAGGCCAGGTCGCAGGTGCCTGGCACAGGAGTAGGTGCCCTGGGAGGGCATGTACAGCAACTGTAAATAACCCTCGTCCCCGCCCAGGATGCCAAAGGAGCCGCATCTCTGTCATGGAGACAAAGGCAGGAGCCACCAAACCTCCTCAGCTTGTGAAGACGGGAAAGCATGTTGGGAAGACACGGACTATCTTCATTCAAACCACTCTAGGGGACTATTTTGCCTGGGGCTCCTAGCAAACTTTTTTATTTATTCGATTTATTTATTATTTTTATTTATTTATTATTTATGTGATGAGCTCCCTTTCCCGTCATTAGCAGCATTTAATTATTTATTTATTTATTCAGAGCTTGTGTATCATGATGTGTGATCATGTGTGTATTTGGCAGGATGGTCTTCTAAATTATTTGTGCATTTAAAAAAGAAATCCTGTTGCTATGGTTACAGTCGGAGAGGCCAGAGGCATCTGGGTCTTTTCCGTGAATGCTCTAAGACCTGAGCATCCTGGAACTGAACCAGAAGTGTGTGAGTCCCAAGGTTTATTGTTCAACTTGATGCCAGTGAGGCTCAGGCTGGTACACCTGCTGATGCGCAGTATCAGAAAGATAAAGTCAGTAAATCCAGGGGAGGAGCCTGACATTAGCATTTAGAGAAAAGCTACACAAAATTTTAAAAGCCATGAAGGACTCGCTGAGTGACTGCAAGTACCATGTATTGGGCAGATGGCCAGTCTTCAGTGGCATGCGTGACAAAGCCGTCATCTTGTGATTGGGGAACCACGTGGGTAAGAATGGTTTAATACTGGCACAGTTCTTGCAGACAAGGTGTGGGCCTCATGATGTTCGACTGACGCTCTGACATCTGGAGAGAGAGGTAGGAATGGGCTAGCCTAGGGAAGACGTTGTGCTCAACTTGATGTCAGCGGAAGACATCCACTACTTCCTGTGAGCAAAAGTGGGTGGTTTTGTGTAAGTTACACCTGCTTCTCCTCCAGGTATCTAGTTCCTCCCCCCAGCTCTCAGCTCTTGAGATTGGAAAGCTTTCCTGCTTTGTGCTTTCCTGCAGTAGACAAACACTGTTTTGTGAAGAGGGCATGAGCCATCCTGGGGGAAACCCACAACCCAAATCAAACCTCCTCTTGCTGTGATCTGTAGCCATTCCGTTGAGGATAGCACAAAGCTGCTTCTGAAATTAGAAAACAAAGCTACAGATGGAGGGGATAGCCAGATGTCACCCCAAAAAGGTCATTTTGAAACTCATTCTGGGATCTAGGACCTGGAGACATTTATCAGTCCTGCCTTCCTAGCCAACTGGCAGTGACTTCCTGGCTGCTGGCTATAGAGAGCCCTTGCTCTTTCTGAAGCCATTCTCCATGGCCTCGTAGGTGTCAGCTTGCCTGGTCCTGTTGAAGATTCTCCACCACACCCCTGGCCCTTCCCATCAACATGGCTGTCATGTTTTAACCCAAGCAAGGGGATAGTCTTCCCTTAAGACCAGTTTTCAGAAGATTGTTTAGATACCTCTAAGGCTAGGATGCTCCACTCCCTTCCTTATAATCTTCCTCTTCCTAGTCCTCCTCCTCTACCTCTCTCTTTCCCATTCCCTTTGTTCTCTATACTGCTTTTCTTTCCAAGCAAACATAGAACTCTTTCCAGGACACTGATAACCTTGGTTAACCAGAACCACTAAACCCGGGTGTATCTACCCACTTTACCCTCATTACTTTCTGTCTCTAGGGAATTACAGCACTTGAAAGTGGTTCATAGCTATGTTTATATAGTGGGTAGTGCTCTATGCTACCAAGGCTGTTCAGGGTGAGTATTTAGTTCAACCACCAGCATCCAAAATGGGTAGAAAGTATAGAGTATAGAGTAGAGTAGAGAGTATAGAGGTTAAGCAGCATGTTGCCAAAAGCCCCTTGACCTTTCTGCTGTGGGCATGCTCTACAAGAGTGAATGGGGCTGATTACTACCCTGTTATGGACCACTATTCCTAGCTAGTGAGGTGAAGTAGTTGACAAGCAGTTCTGGACATTGGTCTGAGACCTGAGAGAGTCAACAAATGCAGTGAGTTTCAGTGAGGCTCAGAAGAGGAGCTTGAAATGCTACAAGGAGGTTCCAATTCTTGGGAATAAACTACAAATAGCACCTGAATTCCTACTCACCCCCAAGCCACCAGCAAGGACCATCCATGTCCACCCATGTTGGAAAGCATGCCAGGCTCTCTGGGAGACCTCCCTGGAGGGCAACTCAGCTTTTCAGGAGCAGAAAAAAACAGAAATGTTTGGAAGGAATTTTGGGTCTCAGTCTCAGAGAGCCCCCATCCCTACATTGCTCAGACCCAAAAGGGTTTGCTTAAAGAAGTACAATTTTAGGGTGCTACCAAATTGAAGAAAGCAATGAGTTATGTCTTTCTCAAGGCCAACCTGCAACTTTTTTTTTTCTGATGCCATGTTTTTCTTCTGTGCCACTGGGGGTGAAATCCTCATACACACTCAGCAAGGGCTGTCACAAATGAGCCTCGCCCTGAGCCCTCTGCTAGATTCCCTTCATTCTGAGTAGTCTCATGGGCATATGTTTCTCACTTTTCACCTTGGTTTCCCCTCTGCTGAGTAGAAAATTTGATTTGATAATCTATGACGCATGCCCTTCTCCACTGGCCAGCCCACCAGAGACTCTCCGGCCTGACACATCATCGGACAACGCTTTAAAGAAGGCTATTCCTTCTCTGTTCTGCACTGATGAGCCAGTGACATTGACACCATGGTCACCATCCTCTATCTGTAACTTTTTTTCCCCTCTGTGTATTGGGGTTTTTGTTGTTGCATTGTTCATTTTTTTTTCTTTTGTGAGTGTATTTTTTTTCTTTTCTTTTGGCAGTTGTCGTTTTGCACTGTAAATACCATAATGGGAGCCTATCCTCAGGACACGGCTTCTTTAAAATTTATTATTTTCTATTTATTGAGTGGTATTGGGAAGGGAGGGGGAGCAGCCCTCCCACTGGGTTGCTACTGGAAACCGGTCCATCTCTCAGCTCTGGGTGCTGCTGTAGTAGGGAATTATCACCCAGGTAATGATTGCTGGATTCACCAGATGAGTTGGAACTGTCGGAAACAGAGGCTTCTGTCATACAAATTAAATCCAAATGGAGCTAAAACACTGGTTATCTTCAGAAAACCTCATTTAGATGGAAATTAATTGAGGAACTCAAATGCCTGTACACGAACCAACTTCTATTAAAAAGTCACAACTAAACACAGAGAATCCTTTTTTCTCTAGCCATTTTGTGTTGAGGGTAACAAGCTGAGCCAAAGAGAAAGCAGCAGTATTCCTTTGCGGTTCCCTTCCTCTGGGGGATCAAAGCAGTGGGCCTTGGGCCTCAGTCTTGTCATCTGTACAATGGGACTTGGCCAATATGTTCTGGGGAGGGTGGGGGAGAGAGCTCTACTCCGATGCTGTGGGTTCCATTCTCTTGATTTTGAAGCTGTGTTGTTTGCTGGAAGGATGTCAACCAAGGAAGGAATAAAAAGGCTTATTCTTCCCTGTAGGGCAAAGTTGGAATAGGTGAGTTGTGGGACTCATCAAGGTGATGTAAGTCTTAGAGCCTGAGTCCAAGGCTTCTGTGTCCAGAGTAAACCCTCCAAGTCCAGTTTCTGTGGAGTCGTGATGGCAGAAGACAAAGTGCCTCTGCCCTGTCCTGAATCTAACCACTGTCTGTTGTCAGGCCGTATCTTCTACAATTGTTCTGATAAGCTGGTGACAGAGATCCTATTGCCACTTTCCAGATGAGAAAGCGGAGGCCCACAGAAAGGAACTGTCAATCCCAACTCCTAGAGCCATCATCTGCCTGCCTCTGTGTCCCTTGTCCCCATCAGTGGGTCTTTTAAATTGGGGCCTAAGCTGTAAGGACTCTGCACTATATCTTTTTTTCTCCCAACACTAAGCTATTTCCTCAGGGACCTAGCTGATTCTGCTCCCACTGACTCAAGGGATTTGGTGCATCTCAAAGCCATTTCTCTACACTAAGGGCTGGGACTTCACAGATGGAAAGTCCCAAAGTGGAAGACCCTAACTATTCCAGCTCAGTCTGACCATGCAGCATCTGCCCAGAAGGTCTGCATGTGGGGGGTGGGGGAAGACGGAGGAGGAGGGGAAAAGGGAGGGAGAGAGGAGGGGGAAGCTGCTGTGTCCTCCAGCACCCTGGGAGTCTGTCCTTCCCCCAGGGTTACAGTAACCGCAGCCCCACTATAACCTTCCCAGAATTCCCAGGTTTTCGGAGTGTAGGAGCCACATCTCTGTTCTAATTAAAGATCCATGGTATAGTGTTCTCACGTGTGGCCCAGTGCCTTCTGTGTACTGGATGTTCAGAGAAGGAATATGGGTGTCAGGGAGCCCTCGAAGCCCACCTGCTGTGTGTCACTCACACACTCACACACATCCACATGGCTCAGTGCATTTATTCAGCTTCCCCAACAGACCTGTAAGCACTTGGGTTGTTTTTACTTTTGTGTGTGTGTGTGTATGTGTATGTGTGTGTGTGTGCATGTGTATTCACACACATGTAAAGGCCAAAGGATAACTTTGGATGTCATTCTCCGGGTGCCGTCCAACTACTTTTTGAGATGGAGTCTCTCCTGATGGCCAATGAGCCTCAGGTATTAGCCTGACTGTGCTTACCCCATCCCTGAGGTTACATATGTGGGACACCACACACAGCCTTTTTAAAGTGGGTCCTGGGGCTCAAATTCAGTTCCTCACATTTGTGAAACAAGAGATTTATCAGTTGAACCCCTACCCAGCCTGGGTTTTGATACCCATGCTACCCAGATGGCAGCATACATGCTCCCCCAGGAATCCTATTCCAAATCAACTCTTCGAACACCTCATCTTAGCCTTTTGCTACAGCCCTAATGTTAGACTTCCTAACAAGACAGAGGCTGAAGCTTGGAGAAAAACAAAGTCACTTGTCTGAGAACATCCAAGAGTCTCCAGTATCAAGGACAGCATTCAGATAAACAGACTCAGAATCCCAGATTGCCAACCGCTGTCCATAGCTGAAGCTCTTGCTCATGGTCTGACAAAGATTGTTAGGTCATAAATACCTAGGACACTTCTGGACAAGGGTCACTCTCTGTGGGTGACTGTTTTGCTGAACTGTGGAATGGGCTAGCAGTAGCCATCTCCCTAGGCTGCTATGGGAACAAAAGAAGAACACGAGAGATCCATTCTTTAATTACCTGGAAAGGGGGGGGGCATTTGATGAATGCCAATGACCAAGATTGAATGTCCAGTACTGAGTCTGTAGTGTAGTAGGAGTCCTGGGCTCAATGCAATGGTGCTAACTTGGGACACGGGGGTTCTTCTGGGAATGTTCCTAGGGCAAACACCTCTTCCCCTCCAGGGTAGGTAGAGAGCACTCACAGGAGAGGTGGGAGTGGGCGGTCTTGGTTTTGGGGATGTGGAGAACACAAAAACCAAAACAAAACAAAACAACAACAACAAAAAACTCCCAGCAAGCAATTCAGCTCAGGGTTGTCACATCTTCCGGTTTTCAAGGGTGCCTGCTTCTCAGGTTAAAAATCTTATATTTAAGATGTTCACAGCATCATTTTTTAAAATGCCATGTGAGTCACTATTACACACATACACAGAGAGGGAACCAGTTTTTCTCATGGCTCACCCTGTGTCTTGCCCAATGAAAACCTGCCTTAGGAACCATGAGGACGGGATAGCCTGTCTGCGTAAAATCTGCACCCCTCCCCCCCCACACACAATGATTTCATTCTTTCAAAATAATCTGGTTATGGAGCTGTACCCAGTGTCCTTTGCTGAGGCTCTGTTGTGACTAAGACTCATCAATGACTTAATGGTCACCTGACCTTTGACCACACTGCTTCGTCACTTTTGGAGTGCTCCATTTGACAGAAGATACAGTTGAGGCTCCAGAGGCAAATTCACATGACTAGTGGGTATCTGGATCCTGGTCTGAGGGTTCCAAGGGCGTTTTTTTTTTTTTTTTAACTCCTTTTTGAGTGTGTGAGCCTCACCAATGCACAGCTACTCTCCACCGCCCCCACCCCCACCTCCCAGCAAATGGCTCCAACAAGACGCCTTCTCAGAAAGTGTGGCCTGTAGGAGGCCTCCCCCGTGACTAGTGTCGTCACCTCTCCGTGAATCGTGGAGAGGCCTTCACCCTCCTATCTCCTGCTCAGACTCCCAGTTACCGGAATCCACGTGTTTGTTTATCTAATGATTTATCTGGGCAGGTGCCCTACCCCCGTGCCCCCCTATCTTTCCCCCCGCCCCCCGTAGTCCCAGCTGTCCTGGCTGCAGAGGGAAGAACCAAGCCTGCTGATGCAGAGGCTTCTTTCCTTACCAGCTTGGCAGCTGCCCAAGTACAGGGCAGAAGAGACAGTACAACTCCGGCGCTCCCGTAGCTGGCGATACAGCGCGGCCTCTCTGCCGGGTAGAAGCGATGGAACAATTTAAGACGTGGGTGGAATGTTGGAAGACAAAACCTCCCGTGAGATGGAGTCCAGACTCCTGCCCCTCCATTGCAGCACGGCCATTTAAGCAAGCCGAGCCCTTCTTTAGGACCCAGCTACTCAGCCTAGGAAAAGACATGGCGGATTAGACCAGAGGGTCCCAACCCTATTAAAATCGTCTCAAACTGTGTGTCTGAGAAAGAATGCCAGGCCCCTGTGCTTCTGGAAGTCTCCCTGGGCTGTTCCAGCATGAAGTCAGGGCAGAGAAACCCTGAAGAAGAAGGTGCCCACAACACTGTGGAGCTGAGCAGTGTTCTAGGGTGAAGGACACACTAACAGCATGGTGACCATAAAGCCAGCAAGAGAATCACCCCTCGTCTCCATGGTGCCAATCAAGGGCCAGGCAGGTATCTGGGATGTCCACTTATGTCAACATAAGCTACCCACATTCTCATCCCCACCACATCTGCAGGAGATAGATGCTGTGTTAATGTCAAGTTACATATTACGGTGGTTCTTGGTCACACTGGTAGAAAGCTACCCAGTGAGTGTTAGGATGGGTGAAGGGCCCAGCAAGACATCCCAGGGGTGAGGAAAGTGTCCTCTAGACAGATGCTGGGTACAGAATAGGAATGAGCCAGGAACAGAGATGGGGCTAGGGGAGGAACACGGTAATTGTATACACAGGCTAGGGGTGAGGTAGTGGTTATACTTGCCTGAAGTCAGCCCCTTCACTCACCTCCTGCCCCCATCCCTTTCTCCCTTGGTGCATTCCTTCCTCTGTACTTATTTCTCTTGTCTTTTTGGTGCTGGTTTCTGAGGGCAGGCACATTCCCTGCCTCATTCATTCCCTGTCCCTGCAGGGACGCTATGGCTGGTACTCAGCTGGCTGTCGGTGACCTGGTCTGTCCCTGGTTTCCAGCTCTGCTCCCTCCCAAACCCCCCACTTATATTGTGTGTGTGTGTCTGTGTGTCCCTCTGTGTGTGTGCATGTGCATGTAGAAAGGCTGCAGCAAGATGGTGACATGTCCACCGAGCAATGTCAATGATCCCCTGGGAAAAAGAGAAAGGAACACAGATGGCAGGGCAGAGGTGAGCACCCACCATCTACCTGGCATTACTCAAGGCACAGGGACACCTTCCCTGGGCCTACAGAATGACACAGATCTTAGAAGTGGCAGCTGGAAGCGAAGACTTCGGCATCAAGAAGACATGGATATGATTGTGGCTCTGTGACCTCATACCGTGGAGCTCAGAGGAGGTGGTGTGTGTGAGGCACTCAGCGGTGCCAGTGACTGACTCATCCTGGCCCTCTGATGCTGAGGAAAAGGAAGCAGGAGAGTCAAACGCCTAGGTAAGCTCACAAGAAGTTTCTGGAAGATTCCATGCCACCTAAGCTGGAAGCAAACACTCCTACCTGTCTCCTCCACTCAGAAGAATCCAGACTCTCTAGAGAGCCTGGCTCTCTCTGGCATTCCCCAACCCCCTGACATTCCATCAAAGCTCTCCACCTGGGTCATTCTGTGCTGTTTCGGGGAGACTGTGGGCTGTTCTTGCCTGCCCACCAAGGTGGAATGACAGTTCTACTTTTCCACACCCTGGGATTCCAACTCCACATCACGGGATAGCCAGGGCCCACCAGCAGTTGGTTGACTCAATCGTGGCTTTTCTTGTCACCTTGTTTTTCTTTGCTCTGCCATAGAAACTTGTCCGATGTTCTCTCAAATGGCAACAAACACTGGGCTTCTTTGGCAGTAGCCTCTCTGGCATCTAAACCTGAAATGAGTAATACCAACCACATCAAATAGAGTCACGTTGCCTAACAGGAAAGGGGTTAAAAGGGGGTTGGGAAGAGAGCTCGGTCTGTAAGTGCTTGCCAGGTAGGCCTGAGAGCCCATGTTCAACCTACAGCATCCACATACAAAGCCAGGCATGGTGGTGTGCGCTTGTGATGGAAATACTGGGGAGATGGTGACGGGAGGATGCCATGTGACTTTCTGGCCAGCCAGCCATCCTGTCTTAGCTGGTGAGGCTCAGGTCCTCCTGACAGATACTGTCTCTAAAAGTAAGGTGGACAGAGGCTGAAGAATGACACACAAGGTTGCCCACTGGGCTCTATGTTTGTGTGTGTGTTTGTGTGTGTGTGTACATATATGCACACGTGCATACACACACACACCTGCAATAAATACATGAAAAGGACAATGGGGTGGAACTAGCACATACACATAGAAGGGGGAGGGAGAAGAGGAAAGATGGAGAGAAGAGAGGGAGAGAGGGAATCTGTTTCTCCTCAACCTCTCTTTCCTCAACCCTCTATTTCTACAATAAGGTACCTTAAACGAAGAGAATCCATGCCATCCAATACTTGAACCTTATAGAGCCTTTCAACCATTTGAAGTTCTCAACAAAGCTCACTGGGAAGGCATCAGTACAGGGGTTTGCAAGTTTCTCACAAATTTTCTGTAAGCTAATCTTTTTCAGAAGAGCTTAGCTTACAGAAAATTTTAGGGTGCTTGGACAAAATTATTTTCCCTCTCTTAGGATAGTGTGATTTCTACAATGCTCCCCCACCCCACCACCCGTATCCCTTCCTTCGTCATCCTTGCCAATAAAGTCCTTCCATTCAGAACGGAGACAGTGAAGCTCCCTCTACATTAGTTCTGGTCAGGTGACTAATTTTAGCCAATCAGAGATGGGCAGAATCTTTACACAGGAACCTACAAGGGAGATTGCTCGTGTGTTCCTCTTTCATTGCCGTGCTCATCTTTTCTCAAGCTGGAATGTGCATGTGATGTCTAGAAGTCAGTGGCTCCCTGTTCCATGGGGTGGCCTGGGGAAGGGAACTGGTATACATGTAACCAGGGGCTTGTCTCGATCTCACAGGACTGCATGGGCATCAGACCAGCACTGGACAGTGGCAAAATAATAATAATAATAAGCTTGTCTCTAGTTTTCATGAGCCAGCCTTTGATGGTTGTTGTTCACAGACAAGGCTAATTCTCATCCAGGGTGAGACTGGGCTGTCACCCCAAAAAAGCAATCCTGTTGGTATTCTTTTCCATCTCTACACACTATCCCAGGCTCTCCTAGCCCCACCCCAAACACAAACTCTGAGAACTTTCCCAGGCTGCACACTCCCAAGAGCTGTCACTCCCAGTCCCCAAAAAAAGAAATTTCCAAAGCAGTTGCCCAGTGTCATGGTCACCAACTAGCCAATCCAGCCCCTGCTCTACCCTCAGAGGCTTCTGGGGGAGGAGCCCTATGGTAAGAGACCTCTCACCTCTGCCCTTCCCAAATTGCTCAGAGCCACCTTCTGCATAAGGGACTCAGCCAGCATGTATTATAAATGCCCAAAACTGTGAGGAACAGGCACCACTTTGCCAGACAAAACCTAGTCAAACGAGGAGACCGAAATCTTCACCCTTCACATGAGGGGCATTCCTATTGAGAATGGTCTTCTGAATGGAGCTATACCAACACACACAAAGGAACACAATTGGAAAGGTGGTCCACTAGATTCAGCTAGGTTAGAGTGCTGTCATGAATGAACCCCAAAGAACAAAAGTTTGTGTCTCATCTGTATCCATTGTAAAAGTGATGACTATGATTGATAATCACAGCAAACAGCTCCCCTGGACTGTTAAATGCCTTGACAGGAATTGGCATTTCAATGAGTTGTGAGGCATTTGAATACGAAGCATTCCCACAGGCTCATGCATTGGAACACACAGTCCCCAGCTGGTAGTGACCTTTGGGGAGGTTATTGGAGTCTTTAGGGGTTTAAGTGGAGGAAGTGTGTTCCCAAGGGGGTAGACCCACTTCCTGCTGAGCTCTCTGAGCCTCCTGTTATGGGTGTTATAGGAAGCAGCTGCCGAGTGCTTCCACTGTCCCAGCCACAGCAACTACAATCATTGTGATGAACTGTATCCCTGAACCATGAGCCCAAACCAAGCTCTGTTCCCTTGCATTGTTTCTGCTAGGTACTGGGCCATGGCAATGAGAAACCAGCTACCATAGAAAGAGGAACTGGAAATGCTTGACAAACAAGCCTTCTGACAACCACAACACATTGTACTAAACACTATGTGCCAGCTGGTGACACAGCCCCAATCGATCAGATTAAAGTCCCTTCCCTCCTCCCACCTCCCACCTCCATGCTGATGGAGAGAGACATGGGACATGAAAACACAGAATCAGAGGCAAAAATATAATTCTCAGTTAGTGGCAAGTACAAGGAAGAAAACTAAACCAGATGTGTGTGAGAATGTGGCAGTCAATGGTTAGGGAAGGTTCCTCTGAGTAGAAATACAAATAAAGATCTCAGTGAGTTAGGAGAGCTGGGGAACACTGTTCCAGGCAGTGGAGACAGAGGGAGCAAAGGTCGCAGGTAAGAACATTCTTGACTCTCCTGTTTGAGAAACAGGAGACCTCTGTGGTTGGAGAACCAAGAGTGTGGGAAACTCAGCAGCAGAAACTCAAATGAGGACACTCACCAAAATCTTTCGTGTTGCCTTCACAAAGCTTTTTGGTACTTGAAGTCATTTTAATTACCTGTTTGGTTGTTTCTTGAGACTAATGAAAGCCAAGGGCTTCTCCCTCCTCCCTCCCCATCTCTAGTCTTTGGGCTAATAGCTTGCACACCTAAGCATGCAGTAGAGAAAAGAATGAATGGGAAATGAGCAGGCCACACCCCTTCTCTCTGTTCCTCTTTACACATTCTTTAAGTGGCACACCACCCTCCCAGTGGCAAGTTCTAAAATCCAAGTCATGCATTGTATGGGGCTCTTCTTGACTCTGGGTCCTTCCGATGACTCTGGCCACATTCAGCTTCTTCACCTGCTGTTGGGTAGTAGCTCAGCCACCACCTGCACCACTACAGACCCCTCCTGCTGGACTCCTGGGGGTAGTGCTCCCATAACACACACTCCAGTGTGCCAGTGACTTCCCTCAGGCTCGGTTCTCCTCATTTTCCAAACACTATCTGGTTCCTTAGCCAGCTCAGGACAAAGAGCACAACCTCCTGAATGGCCATGCCCGCAATGGCATAACTTCCCTCTACTAGGCTCCACCTTGCAAAGAACCCATCATTTGCCAACAGCCCCAATGCTTGGCAACTGATGCTATAACACATGGGCCTCCCTAAACCACAGCAATAATTATTGTTTTAGTGAATCATAAAAAAACATAAGCAGGTGATATTATTGTATCCATCTCACGGGAGATTGGGTAGATTACCAGAGAAGCTAAGTCAGTCACCCAGGGCAGCATAGCAGACAAAATCCGAACATGTTTCTTTAAGTTCCTATACAGCCATTTACTCTCGTTCAGCTCTCAATACCCACACACACACACATGCACACATGTGTACATGCATGCACGCATTCAGTCACACACTGAGTGTGCTGACCTGTGAGTATGTCTGTGAGGCATATTTTGATTAATGATTTATGTGAGAGGGCTAGCCTACTGTGGGTGGTGCCAGCCCTAGGCAGGTTGCTGGTCCTGGATTGTAAAGAAAGAAGGCTGAGCCAGCCAAGGCGGGCAAGCCAGTGGGCAGAGTTCCTCCATGGCTTCTGCATCAGCTCCTTCCTCCATGTTGTCCCTGCTGTGGCTTCCCCTGGTGATGGACCTGTAAGCCAAATAAACTTTTTCCTCCACAGGTTGGTTTTGGTCAGTGCTTTATCACAGTAGCACAGGCAGACAAGGACAGAGAGTAACCACTAAGCATGTGGAAGAGGGGCTTAAGAACAAGATTAAGGTGGGTACATGAATATCCAGTGCTTCCTAGTCTCTGTGAGTGGAGACAAGGTAGAGTGCTTCTACTCACGCAGCTGAGAGCTGCTTCCTCACACTAGGGACACGTGCCTGTAATGGACACATTTCAGGCCACTGCCCAGCTCCCCAGTCTCAATGTGTAGCTAGTGTCATTTGTTCCACTGGAAGAAGGTTCCAGAAAATGTGGTCCTGCTAGAAAGAGAAAGAGCTGGGCTGGCAATCTAAAGGTCAGCTGTGGTTGTTAGATGTGGCTGCGATTGGTGGGCTGGGATCTGGCTGGGCACAGGGAGTGGGGCAGGTGGCCTGGCCTTGATGTGAAGACCAAAAGATCTGGGCTTGACATTTCTGTCTGGGCTTGAACTGAGAGCCCACAAATCAGCCTCAGTTTCCTCACTTGAAAAATGGAGGTTGCTTGGAAACCTTCCATTCCTTCTACCCATTGTAGATATTTGAGTAAATTTCCAAGTGCCAATGACTTGTACATGTTATGCAGGGCAGAGCAAACCAGACTCAGAACATCAGCTGCTCATAGAGGCTCTCCTGTGCCCCTGGCATGTCACCCTTGAGAACCCTAGATAGGAACAGAACACCCAAGCATGCTGCTCTCATGAGGCATGGTGTGCTGTAGATTCTGTTAGTGTCAGCTGTAAAGGGTCTGGGGAAGTGAAGGGAGAGAAGATAGAGACACAGTTCTCCCTGGACCTAGGGTCTCAATGAAGGTGGGAGAACCCCAGAAGCCCCTGGGGTTACGATAGAGCAGGAGGAAAAACTCTCTCCAGAAACCTGTTCCTTTGAGAGATCTTCCCTCAGTCTCTGATGATGATGTTGAGGTTAAGGAAGGGGAAGATGGGAGAGGAGGGGCCTCAGGTGTCTCAGGAGAGGAGGATCCGGTACAAAGCACACACATGTGGCTGCAGGTCATTGTCCTGCCAAAACCTGTGTGCCTAACAGCCCACTGCTTCTGCCTCCAGGGGCCCAGTCTCTGGAATGCAGGGTGATGTCACCTTCTCCCTGCACTGTCTCTTTGGAAGATTAACTGTGGTTTCCCATGTGAACATTTTAAGTAGATAGCAGCCAGGGGAGATGATATTTGCTCAGGGTCCTGGGATCTAACATCTTAACGCACACTCACAGACATATATACACACACTCATATACATACACAGTCACACTTGTATATACACACACACTCAGATATACACACTCACACACACACACACACACACTCCCAGGGTCTCTCCCTCTCTGGAAGAACCAGCCTGAGCTTCCTCTCTCTCTGCAGTCTGACCCCATGGTTTCAGCTGGTTGATGACGGCCCCGATCACTTTCCCCACATGGCATCTTACTTCTCAACAGGTGGCTTGGTCAGCAGGCATAGCAGCTGCCTTGCTTCTCAGTTTTCCCAGGCAGGAAGCCAGCCTGACTCAGGGATGCAGCACAAACCCACACAAGGATGCCAGGTAGTGCAGAGGACCACAGGGCATGGCCTGGGTACTGTCGTCCCTTTGTGGTGATGGTAAGTGGTCTGCATCTCATTGGCTGTATGACCTGAAAGAGATGGCTTCACCTCTCTGGACTGTGAGGAATAAAAATGAAGCTGGGTGTGTGGACACAGAGCCATCACCCCAACACTAGGAAGTCTAAGGCAGGAAGAGATCAAATTGCAGGCCAGTCTGAGCCACACAGAAAGACATGGATCCACACAAGCAAACAGAAAACCTGCTGACCTAGGACCTGGTCAGTGCTGCCGAAACGTGAACCAAAACTCTAATTTCAGAAAGTATGACAGCTGGGTCAAAGCCAAAGGCCTAGGCTGGAGTCCCAGCTCTGTCACTTAAGGACACACAGAGTTGGGCAGGTCAGCATGTGCCTTGCTTCTCCATCTGCAAAATGAAGAGGTTGAGGTAAGAAGGCCAAAAGTTCAAGGTTGCCATCTGCTATATAAAGAGCTCTCAAGCTTTGCCTATGCTACATGAGATGGGAGAGAGAAAGGGGTGGAAAACAGAGAGAGAGGGAGAGAGAGGAGGGGAGGGAGCGAGAGGTGAGCAGGCCAGCACGCAAGCTCAAGCTTCCCCTATTTCTGGTTCCAGGCAGAAGGGTCTTCTAGACGTCTTCAATGCGGTTGTGCAAAGAGGCCTGGGAGGGAAGAAGAAAGCCTTTAGAACGTGTCCTCTGAATAGACTCAACCATAAATCAAAACAGTTTAGCTGCACGTAAACACACATCACAAGGCCTACCCAATTCCACACACACTCAGCCAGAGGACCACACCACCCCCACCTCATGCCACCCACTGAAGAGCCTCACCCCAGCTCCTGCCCCACCCCAGGCAGAGCCAGATTTCTCCCTGTTCATCACATAGGGTGACTCTCCCCACAACTAGCTGCAGGCTCATTCGGCCCCTCCCAGCTGCAGTTTATGCCCAGTCATGACGTCAGCCTAAGTCTTCTGGCACAATGAGCTCATCCCCACACTGCATTCTGGCCACCCAGTTACTGGGGGACACATCCTGCTGGACAGAGGGGCCCTTTCCCTACTGGAGAAAAAGCTAGGGGTCTCAGTCCATCCGCTCAGTACAGGGCTAAGATTCGAAACAATCAGCTTTTCCACCAGGGCTTCTGCCACACGACATCTGTATAAGGGCCAGTCCGCCACCTCTTTCTCCACCTGAGAGATGGGGTGGTGATAATAACGACATCGTTTCGAATGCTTCCCACCATGGCTGCTGCAGCTCTCAGCAGCAAAGGCCACACGGGAGCGATCCTTCTCCGTATTATTAGTTTTAGTAGACCGCCTCATGAAAGCATAGCTTCTTATCAAAATGACTTTTCAGCTTGTGCCCCAAATTCCTCAACATGCCCACCCCATAAAAAAGCAGAGCTGCTCTCTCCCCAAATGACACATGCCAAGCTACTCACCCACCTGTTGAGGACAGCGCCAAGACTGGAACCCTAAAACTAAAGATTTCTAAATTCACTCTCCCAGCAGTACGGCGAAGCAGAGGGTTCTAGAGATGGTTCTTCCTGGATCTGGGGTTTCAGAACATCCCACCTGGAGAACAGTACGTCTAGGCAGCTATCATTACTCATTGTAAAAATACAAACCCAGCCTGGTGGTGCTGGCATGTAGACCAACCTGCTCAGGAGGCCGAAGAGGGAAATTCCCAAGTTCAAGGCCAGTCTAGGCTAAGAGAGAGGCAGTGCCAGTGGAGGTAGATTAATGAGATGTTCTTTGAAAATAAAGAATAAAGAAGTAAAAGAGTTTCTCTACTTGCTTACATGAACCCACTTGCACATATATATGTAATACATATGTACATACCACACACACACACTATGGATTAGGACCCATATATGAGGAATAACATAACAGGACAACACAGTTTTATATATATATATATATATATATATATATATACACATATATATACATATCACACACACACACTATGGATTCGGACCCCCATATGAGAATAGCACAGCAGGACAACACAGCTACATGCAGAAAGGACACCGAGAGGGTCATATTAGGTGATTAGGAAGCATCACATGAAGGCGAAAGGACACGCAAGTCATGAAGAGGTTAGAGAGCAATTCTTTTTTTCTAGTTTCAACCTATCACCGCTGTTTTGTTTGGATCTGTGAGGAAAGATGTAATCCACAGGGCAAGTGCAAAACACAAACCAAGGCTCCAGGACATGGGTATTCTGTGTACAGAGGTTCACGGAGGTGGACAGCATTTGAGACCCGGCAGGTGTTTGAGTGGCTAGCTTAAACCAGCTGTGTGTTCTTGTTACCCCCATTGCAATTGATGCTTTTATAGAAGGAGGAGGTGAAATGTTCTCCAGCATGGAGAAGGCTGTATTCCGCCTCCAGTAACACAATCAGTCAATGAATTAAAAAAAAAAAAAAAGTTTCTGATGACTTATGACTGTTTGCTCTCCTGCCAAATGGGACAGTAGTGGGCCCTCAGCTGTCAGCGTGGGGAGCGAGGGGGAGGGCTCCACGGCTAACGTTTACAAAACACTTAAGAACAAACATTATGCAACTGATAAATTGTAAGTTGAGAGCCTAAAAGCGCAGACCCTTCTGCGAAGGAAGTACATGACCTCACGAATTCCTGATGACACATCCCAGCAGGCGCCTCTCCTGCTCTTTCACAGGTGGGAAAGCAGGCAGCTCAGGCATGCCTGGAATAGTATTAGCACCAGTAGAAACTCTTTCCTTGACCAGGCTTCAGCTAGACTCCTCCTCGGAGGGCCAAGAGTGCACTTTCTTCACCTGGTTTTAAAGAAAATAGGCCGGTTCAGCCAGGAGCCACGTGGTTCCACCTATGATCACACCTTCCAATGTCTGAAGTGGCTTATGCTCCACTAGTGTTCAAGTGAGGTCTGGCCATCCCTGTCTGTACTTAGAGGAATACAGTTATCCAGAGAATATGGAATTCCCCATCCATTGGCGCACACACACACACACCATTCTGCTTCCAGGCTGTAAATCCCCAATGGCTCAGGCTGTGTTGGAAGTTCAGCCCAATCTCTTTTCTCACCCCAAGACCTACCTATCCCAATAAACTCTCTGCCTGACAATGTCCCTCTTTACATAACTTAAGGTGTCATTAAAAAAAAAAAATCTTGATTTGTTGCTGTTGCTCATTCTCAGAAGTCTAAGGCTTGTAAGACTCCGGCCTTACTGTGTATGGGGACTCCACAGACTTCTCAATCCAATGAGCTGGTCCCCAGGGTGGGAGGCAAGATAGAACACGCTCCGAGGATGGTATTTCCAGAGTGTGACCTGAGCCCTCAGCCAGGGTTATTAATAGTCTGGCTTTAGTGCCCTGCGGGACACTAGTGCCGGGACTGGACGCGGCTGGAGGCCGCAGGAGGGCGGAGCGGAGCAGAGTAGGGGGAGGAGAGAGTGCCTAAGAGGCTGGCTGGACTCGGAAGCCACGGCCCCTCCCAGCTCCCCACCCGCTCTCCTCTCGGAGCCCAGTTGTTCTCTCAGCGGATTCTCAGGGGCTGGTTCATCACCTTCGAATACTCCTGTGACAAGAGGCGCTTGCAAAACCCGCCCCCAGCCCCCGGCAGCAAATAAATAGAAGGCTCCCAGCCCAGAAGCCAGGAGAAGTTTCTAGGCTCACGTCCCTGAGGTTTATTAAACTCCTCCGGGCTGTGCTCAAAGACTTCAGCCGCCTTGTGCTGGGAGCCTGTACAGTCTGGGAGGACGGTCAGGTGGGACAGAGAGAGGTGCTCCGGGATTCTGCTGGGCCGGCTTAGGGGGTCACCTTTGTGAGCCAGGACCCCAGCTACATTCTGGGCAGCGAATGGTTGGGCTTGTGGCTAACAGGAGATCAGCATTTTCTGAAGTGGAGGACTAAACTCTGAAACTCTGAAAGCCACATCAAGCCACATCACCTTTGGGTAGGTGGCTCTCTCTGCGCCTCTGTTTCCCCCTCTAAGCTCAGCAGACACCATGGCTGACGGGCAATTGCCTTTCCCGTGTGCCTACCCAAGCCGCTTGCGCCGAGACCCATTCCGGGACTCACCACTCTCTTCCCGCCTGCTGGACGATGGCTTTGGGATGGACCCCTTCCCAGATGACTTGACGGCCCCTTGGCCTGACTGGGCTTTGCCTCGGCTCTCCTCTGCCTGGCCTGGAACCCTGAGATCCGGCATGGTACCCAGGGGGCCTACTTCCACAGCCAGGTTTGGGGTGCCTGCTGAGGGCAGGAGCCCCCCACCCTTCCCTGGGGAGCCATGGAAAGTGTGTGTCAATGTGCACAGCTTCAAGCCGGAAGAGCTGATGGTAAAGACCAAGGATGGATACGTGGAAGTGTCAGGTGAGTGAGGAGGGGCTGTCAGGGTAGGGCCTCTGTGTGTGTGTTCGGCCCAGAAAGAACTCAGCAGAAGGGACCTGGGACAGACATGGCCCAGGTGACCTCAGGGCTCAGGAATGCAACCCACAGTGTTATCTTTAGAGACACGTGCTTCTCAATGGGGGGCAGAGTCTGAATGTGACCCAGTGGCTGAGGTCCTGGGCACTGTGCTACCTACCTAAGACCTGGCAGAAGCCAGGTTGAGTGTTTTGAAGTGGGCAGCTTGGTGCAAGAAATAGATTGATTCATGTGGGACCTCTGAAGGCACAGGAAGAGGGGTTACCATGGCCCAAAGCCGTGGACACAGAGGCTAGAGGGGCAGGCAGAGTGTCTGCTGAGCTGCATTGCTATCACTAGACAAGGACACGGAGGCTGAGGGCAGTAGCGCTCCTCAAGCTGGTGAAGAGCTGCCTGCCAGGCACCATGCTGAGCCATGACCCCCCCTGCCCCCCAGCATCAGGTAGCACCTGTGTTAATACAACCAGGACCAGGGGACATGGCTCATGTATCCATCTCCCCCTCTTGGCCTTTAGAAATGGAGGCACCGGCAGGTTAACATTATTTGCTCAACTCAGCAAAAGGTTCCAACCCAGGCTGCCTTAGGAACTGAGAGATGGAAGGGAATTTATCTATTTATGTTAATTTATTTGTTTATGTATTTGTTTAAGCCAGGTTTCTAAGGTAAAATAAAATCTTTCAGTTAAAAAGCACACCACAAAATAACCCTGCCGCCGCCACCACGAGCAGCACCACCACCAAAAACCACTTAAAAAAAAAAAAAAAATCAAATCTTCTCTGGCCCTTCAACCCATGACTGTCTCTTCCCATCTTGCAGCCGAGAGGCCTTGTCCCAGGTCATACAGTGAGTCAGCAAAAGGACCAGAGCAGAACTTAGGCCTGGCCACAGCGCAAGCAAGCGAGGCCCAGGGCTTTCCTTACCCAGTTGCACTCTGGGAGAACGAATGCACAAGGGGGGGGGGCGGGGGGAGAAAGACAGAGGAGACAGGAAGGTTGGGCCCTGGTAAGCCAGGCTTCAGCAAAGCTTTCTTCTGCCTCCCTCGCAATTAACAGGCCATTAAAAAGAGCTTGTTCCTGGCAGAGACCTGACAACCAGAAAATCAATAGCAGCCCTGCTGTAAGCACTGGCTGGGCAGGGACAAGCCCCAGCAGTGTTCAAGGCGGGCCAGGGTGGGGCAGGGGGGCTAATGTCACTTGGAGTGGAATTGTAAACATAAAATGCTAGGGGTGTGGGTGTGGTGGGGCACGCGCTGACGTGGGTGTAGGCTCTGCATTGGCTGGCGAGCTAACACTGGCTCTGCTGCTCACTAGCCAACAGGATGGGCTAATTGTTTCTCTGGCCGTCTTGTTCCTTTTCTGGGCATCAGGGTCCGCATGGGTCCTCTGGAAGGGTGGTGGGAGCCTCCAACACATCTATCTATGTGGTAGATTCATGGATGGTGCTGGGATGTTAACAGTTTGTTCTTGTAAACATCAGCACAGTTGGTGGCCATGGTGTGGGCTCTTGGGGAGGGCCATGGTGTGGGCTCTTTGAGACCTGGGTGCAAATTCCAGCCCTGCTGTGTGGTTGCAGAACTGGTTGCAAACCAGTGAAATGGTTCACCACTCTGAGCCTCAGTTTCCCTGTTTGTGCAGTGGGAATTGTGATCATTCCTGTCACACAAGGCTAATGGGAAGATGTAGTAAGTGCAGATGATATATCCAGAGCATCTGTAAAATGGAGTTAATAGCGCATCCTGCAGACTGAGCTCATCACCACCCCGCCCTTGTTCTCTTTTAATTACGGTTATTTAATCCAGAGGCTTCCAGATCACCCACGCCCTGTAGTCTATTCTTCATCACCTTTTGAAGGTGCTCCTTAACAGGTGGAGCCCAGCCGCCACAGGCTAAGGTCTCAGCCAAGGGCCATAGTGATCCGGAGGCTTGGGGTGTGTCACGGAGCCTGCCTCCATGTCTCTGTCTGTGAAAAGTCCTACTAGGCTGTCTTGCTGATTACTTACAATTGTTTTTAGGAGTGCAGGTACTTTGTAACACTGCCCCTGCCCATTTTACAGATAGTGAATCTGAGTCACAAGGAGGCTAACTCACCCAGCACAACCAAAGCACCTGCTTTCTCTCTGGCAGTATCGAATATTCAAAGCCAGGCCTGCCTGGAGGTTCATTGGCTGGCTCTAATTCTGACTTAGACTTCCACCCCAAGCTTTCGGCCTCTGCTTCCATGCTCGTCTCACAAATAAAGGGGGTAGGCCTGATTTACCTTGTCATCTTTTTCCGGGTGTCTGGGGAATGGAGGACAGGCTATTCTGAGGTTCTGATGATGCCAGATGGTCCAAAACGGTGAGTAAGCCTCCTCCTGGCTGCTGGACTTCTCAAGACTCCCCTTGTCCATGCAGTTTACAGATCTGAGACTCAACCCTTTCTTATCTGACCATGTATGAATACCTTGCTCCAGGGAGCTATTTGGGAAATGTGGGTTCATGATTTCCATTGCGCACCACCTTCCTCCACCCCTACCTTGCAACCACCAGCCAAGAATGATCCCTTCAAGGGCTGCTGGGCCAGGCTTTGACTAAGGAAAGCCTGAAAGGCTTTTGTCTTGGTCCCAGGGCCTCTCTCTGCTCTGGAAACAGCACCTTTCTTTAACGGATCTGATGAAGTTTTCCCAAACACACACCAGTGTTTTTCTCCCAATGCCTCAGTTCTCCAGGACACGTGAGGAAAAACAAAACAAACCAAAAAATAGCTGTGTTGTCCTGGAATGACAGAGAAGATCTTTCTGTACAGTCATCTTTTCCACCTTCTGTGCACAAAAGTAACACATTTCAAAGGTACAAAATGTAAATCAGAAAGCAAGCTAACTAATGAAGACCTGCTGGTATAACATCAGATGCCCAATGAGGAATGCTCACATGCAAATGAAGCACCAGGATGGCCTGCCCCTTTACACTCTAGTGTCCTCTACCACAGCTCCTCATTACGGAAATCTTGGAGTCTTTCCTGCTGAGACCCTTCATCCCCCTAGCCTGCATCCCATTTTCAGAGTATGGGCAGGATGCATAGACATCTGAGGAACCCCATTTCCCTAGAACATCAATGTGAATGACAAGGTCCACCTGTGCAGTTTTCCGGAGCTTGTGGCTCACTCCCTTGCTTCTCCCAGTACTCCAGTTAGGTAGTTTTCACAACAGTTTAGAGAAGAGTAAACGGAGGTCAAGGGGAGGGTAGAACCATGTTAGGCAATGTCTGAGCAGGACTCTGCCACCCTTTGCTTCTGAATCTTCGCTCAATCACTTCCCGGGTGTTTGGCCTCAGGCACATCACTTGACCAGGAACGTTCAGGGTGGAGTGACCACAGATTTACCAAACATCTCTGGGTCTCAGCTTCTCCATCCACACAATGGGGTAATAATGTCTCTGCTTATAGAAGTTGGCCTAGGTAAGCTGCTGCGAACTGTGGCAGACGACTACACTGGCTTACTATAGAACAAGGGCCCCATTGACGCCACCATAAATCCAAGGTATCCCCAGCTGAAAATGCAATCAATACACCTGACCTACCAAACCCTGCAGTGGAGCCTCTCTGAAGCTGGCCTACAGTTAGGCAAAATCATCTCTCATACCACCCTGACTTTCTTACAAAGCACTGACAATCTCCGGTGGTTTATTGAACAGATGCAAAACAGCAGTGTGGTAGACAGAGTGGAGGAGAGTACATTCAAAGCCTGTAAGTTGGCAGTGTCTGTTGAGCTGTCTGTTAGCCCTTCATCATCTTCGTCATTGCCTCCGGCAGTTATAAGGCCAGCAGAAGGAGGACAAGGTGCAAAAGAGCTGAGTCAGAGGCTCTGGCCTGTCCCCAGTAGAAGCAGGATCCACAGAGGCCCAGGCCTCAGGGAGGGGACCAGAGAACAGGCCATGCTCTCATGGCCACAGGCCCAGGCTGGTGCAGGGCAGGTGACTGTCACAGAGTTGAACAGAATGACCTCTTGGTTGACAGCACATCCACTGAACAGAGATATCTGACCTCCAGACAGTGCAGAGGAAAGTGGATTTCCTCCCTGCAGCAGATGAACAAATAGTATGGTTTTGCTAAGGACCAGGTAGCAATGTAGGTCAGACCTTAGAAGGCCACAAGCTTGGCTCAAATCCCAGAAGGCTTAGGGCTTGGTGTGAAGATCTACCTGCAAGAAATTTTAGTGCAGAGAGGAGGCTTCCACTGTTGGAAGCCCAGTGAGTGCAGAAAAGTAAGAGGCTGGCCAAGTAAGCCACTGTGGAGTCCTGCAGTGGAATATGATGCAGCCATTAAAAATTACAAGGTCCTGAGTTCCAGTCCTCAGAACACACTTAAAAGCTGAGTATGTGCATGAGCACACACACACTCAAAATCGTGCTATTAAAGAGTATTTGGGGAAAATGGAAAAGTAGTCATAACGTCTTAGTCAGATGAGAACAGATTTCCAGCCAGTGCACAGAACGATCCCTTCGGTACAATGTATGATATATGGCTATATTCTAGGGAATCCATACCTTTCTAAGAAGCATTAGGCATTATCTGGAGATGTAAACACTTTATTCATGACAGCCTGGGTGGCAGGGAATGGGACTATGGGTGATTGTGCTTTTTTGTGAATTTATTTCCTACACTTTCTAACATACATATGCATTACCTTGTAATCAGAAAATGCTATTAAAGGAATGATTAATAGTACAAAGTATAACTAATGCAATCACCTGCAAATGAGGAGTTTAAGGCAATCTGGACCCCCACACAGTACTCTAACCCCCTGGGTATGTATAGTGTGTCTCTGGAGCTCCTCTGGAAGGCCTCCCACATGTGCATGGGGTGCCTGGGCTCTGGAATGTGGCTTCAAAACAGGGTGGGGAGTGCAAAGGACAGGTGCACAGGATGGCTAAGCCAGGCACTAATCCTGTTTGTTTAAAGAGAAACTGAAGATACTCTACTCTAAAAGGAGGAGGAAGAGGAGGAGGAGGTAAAGGAGGAGGGTTGAGAAGATTAATAAAAGCCAACTTGGTCCCCAGCCTTCTTGTAATTTCATCTTCACGATTTCCGTAACTGGAAGAAGGAGCCCCTGGGAAGTGGGGCAGGTGGAATCTGCCTCTCTGGTTCTGTGGCTTCCTCTCCCTTAGAGGCTGGGTGTGCCCAGTGTATTGAAGCATTATTTCTAGGCTGTCCTTTCAAGGTATGGTAGAAGGCTCACTGCAAATATGAGGGTGGGGGAGGATGGGGGCAGAGGCCACAGTATTTGGCCCTGATCCAGTGAGAACTGAACAAAGCCTAGAGCAGCCATTCCCCTTCTGGGTGACCTAGAATCCATTCTGGGACCCCAGTCTACACTTCAGTAACACTGGCAGGAAGAAGCTGATTGGAAGAGCCAGGGAAAGGTGCCTGGTGGCCATGAAGCCCCACATGTGGCTCCGTTTCTTCCTTCTACCTCACTGATGGATCTGTGATGCTCGCTCCTGGGACCTGCTAGCCAGTTGGTGAGCAGGGGTTAAGTAGGAGGTTGGAAGCTAGGTCGCAGGTGTCCCAGTTTAACAAACCGTCATCAAAGTCCTCTTTCCTGTCCATTACATTGGCTCATCTTCAACCAACCTGGGATGTGAGCTTGAGTCTATGTGCCAAACAAAGTCTTGAGGCTCAAAGCCTGAACTCTGCACAACCCCTGTGCCGCATAAGAAGACAGGAAGATTTGAATTCAAGCCAGTATCCTGAATGATGTCCAAGCGACACAGATTCTAACACATGACTGTACTCTTATCTTCCAGGCAAGCATGAAGAAAAGCAGCAGGAAGGTGGCATCGTCTCCAAGAACTTCACCAAGAAAATACAGTAAGTAGCCTGGCAGAGTGGACCAAGGGCAGGCATTGCGGGTAGAACTCAACTTTCTTGGGAGACACAGCTGGGCAAGGAATTGAACTATCATACCTAAAGGGGAGAAGTCATCGTAATAAACCTGCAGTAAAGGACCCCAACTAGGGGGTTATAGTGTCATCTCATTGGCCCGGTGCTCTGTGAGGAAGACATTGCCCCATCAGGGAACAGAGAGGCAAAGTGATTCATCTATCTTACACTGAGAACTGTAAGGCTGCTCCACCCGGGAGGCATAGACAGGAGAGGGTATAGTCATCAAAGTAAGACCCAAGCACCTCTGGCCTCCAGTTGCTCTACTAGGGTTGTCTGTGTGGTGTGTGTGTGTGTGTGTGTGTGTACACGCGCGTGCGTGAGCACACACATGCACACACATATGCACACATGTGTAGTGCATGCTTCTGTACATTTTATGGAGTGCCTGGACTCTTGTGCTTGCAGAGGCCTAGGCAGATGTCTGGTGTCCTGCTCTATAACTCCACACCTTATTCTCTTCAGACAGGGTCTCTCACCAAAACTAGAGCTGGGCTAGTAGCCAGAAAGCCCACACCAGTCCTCCAGCCTTTCTCCCCGACAGCACTTGGGTTACAAGCACACATTGCCACACCTGGCTTTTTCCAGGAGAGCTGGGAATTTGAACTCAGATCTTCATGCTTGCACATCGAGCAGTGTTGCGCACTGAGTCGTCTCCATGGCCCCTCCGTAGGCTGTCTTCCACTTCAGCTAAGATACTACCTGTGTGCCTCGAAATATCAATTCAGACTGTTGTCTGCTTTCCTGGGGCCGCTCTCACCAGCCGTGGAGGTTTGGAGGCTGAGATGCTGTTCAAATGGAAGGACCAGTGTGCCTTAAGGGAGGGATTCTTGTTAGCTTTTGGTCTTGTGAGAGCAGTAAGCAGGCAACCAAGCAGAACTGATAAAGCATGACCAGGTCCCCTAACTGGCAGTCCCTGTAGGGAGAGGAGGGCTCAGAGGAGGATGCTGGCTGCATTAGAGGCTCAGGTGCCAGTCATGCCATCTTTCCAATCAGCATCGCTCACTACGTGTACTTCGGGCCCTGAGGTCGTTCTCAGCCATCACCAGCTCGACCTCTGCAGTGAAGGTATACAACAGGAAGAAGATGTTTTGCAAACCTCCCTCCGTGTGCTCTTGAGAAAGTGAATCTCCAGTAGATGAAAGGACAAAGCTTAGGTCTATAGGAAGGACTTAGCACTGGCCCCAAACAGGTCTCTGACTGGTTTCCTCCTCTGTTAAAGGGATATTGCTCCAGTATTCTTGCAGACAATGATAGATGTACAAAACAACCTGGTATGGGCAGTTTTTTGCCATCATTCTCATGATTGTATCCAAGCTCCACACTAGCCCTGGCAAAGATGGCACCTGCTGAATTCTGAGCCTTCTTGTAGCATTGTAAGTCTGCGACTCAGACTTGTGCCTTTCTTCCCTGACCAAACCCCAAAGTCCCCATGGTTCTTGGGAACTCTTGGAAACTTCCTGATAAGGCAAAGACCAGCCAGTTTCTTCTTAAAGTCACTGTCTCCCTGAATCTGCGACCCTCATCTCTCCTCAGCTCAGCCTCCAGGTCAAACAGAACTGAGAAAGAAGGAAGGGAGAAAGGACACTGTATCTCCTTCTAAGAGGCCCAGAATTCCAGGCTCCAGACAGAATCATAAACAGGGCGCAGCTGAGATAAAGATCCAGCAGGGAACGTGGAATCCATAGTCTTCAGAAATGTCCAGGGCAGGGGGAGTGTTTTCTCTGTAAGCACGGAAGATCGGGGAATGAGTCTCCAGCACCCATGTGCAAACCTGGCTGTGGATGTAAATACCTGTAACCCTAGCGTTGTGGGGCAGAGAAGGGCGGATTCTGAGTAGTCAGGGACCAGACAGTCTAGCTGAAATGGTGTGCTTCCTGTGAGAGACCCTGCCCCAAAGGAAGAAGGCAGAGCATGCATCCATCCATTGTGAATGGTCATTGCCCAGCTGTGCCATTTATTTTTCTGTAGTTTGATGCCAGGCCCTGGTGTAAAGAACCCCCGTATTATGATAAAATTAATGGGCCACTTAGAGCAACTTGGGTAGCTCTGCTCTGAGCCTGCATTCCATCCCATATGGGCCTACTGTACAGAGAGCAGGGAGGGCTTTAGTAAGGTGTTTGCTGGTGGGGATTTGTATCACTGAGTCCTAGGGTCAGAGTCACACAAGAGTGGCTCTGGCGTCAGGCTGGAGACTGGGGTAACCTGGGCCAGCATCAGGGAACCCGGTTGCCTTTCCCAGGAAAAGCCCCAGTCTTTAGAGGACAGAAAGGTCTCTTTAGCCAAGCCTGGGGTCCTTGGAGGAACCCACCTATACCGAGTGCTACAGTGAAGGCCTTGAGCTTAGAAGTGCACCCTGGAGGCTTGTTTTGGGTAGGAGAGGTTTCGGGGATGCCTAACAGGTCGGAGGCAGGTCCCTATCTAACACCAGCTTGGAGGAGAAAACAGGAAACGGGCTGCAGGAAGTCAGGGGGGAGGGTACGCCTCACAGAACATGTTGTTCTCACATCAGCCCTTGGTTGACATCTGTGACATGCCGGTGGCCATGTTATTAGGCCTATAGGCTTAATCTTTATTCAATCACTAAAAGAATCCCATAGAACAAGAGTACTAAACTTACCTTGTCCACGAAGAGACTATAAAGTTCAAAGGGGTGGGCGATCAAATTGAAGCACTGGTAAAAAAATAGACCCAGATTATTAGAAAGCCTGGAAGAAGAAAGGCGAAACCTGACCACCACGTAGGGGGAGCCGTGGTACATAAGGCTAGGTGACATAGACTAGACAAGGCACAGGAAGAGCGGCACTGCAGTTTGTGTGGATGCTAAAATAACCAAGCTCTTCAGTGGAGAGTAGGGTGTGGCTGTCAGGGGTTGGAGGTAAAAGGGAACCAGGGAGCTGGGGAGATAGCTCAGTCAGTATAGTGCTTACCACACAGAAGGACCTGCTCCCCAGCCCCAGAAGCCATGAAGAAACTCCAGTGTGCTCATAATCCAAGGGCGGGGAGGCCAAGGCATGAGCTTCTCCGGGGTTTGCTGGCTAGACAGCCTAGTCTAACTAGGGAGTCCCAGATCCCCACAATGGATCCCGTCAGTAATTAATAAGAGTAATTAATAATCATCATCATTGTAATAATAACAAACAAGCCGGACAGTTCTTGAGGGATAATACTCTTGGCTGACTCCTCCTGACCTCCAGGCTTGTGTACACGTGTGATCATACCCACATGAAGACAAACACACAAACACACATACACAATTTGATAAAGCCAGTGATCGTCATTAAAACCATCTCTAACAGAAAAGAGAGACCACCGCAGAATCTAAACACAGGTCTCTGCCTTTAGAGCCCTTCCTGCTGGATCAAGGGAGCTCAGATTACAGTCCTTATCGTCTCAGACTCATAAACCTCCATTTCTGTCCCATCACCAGCTTAGGGCTTTTCCTCCCTTAGGTCAGCTCACTTTTAATAAAGTTAAATCCTCAGCGCTAACCCAATCCCTAAGGAAGGCACGTGTGAGGGAAATAAACTCCAGGACTCTAACCTCGGCCAGTTCTAACTAGATAAGGTCAGTTTCCCTGAGGCCCTGGTTTTAAGTCAGCTCTTACTGGGAAAAGGAGAGCAGTTAGGGAAGGGCCCTAGAGCTGTCTTCTGTATTTAACACTCCAAGGGGGCCGTCACTCAGATGCAAATGCGAGCCTAAGGGAGAACTTAACCTTTTCCCACCTGTCAGAATTCAGCACACTGGTGAGGGACCCAAGTCATCTATTGTTTTTAGGCCTGTTTCTCCAGGTACAAGATCATCCTTCTGGGCCACCAGGAAGGTCTCTGGGGCTCTGTCTGATATCTGGACACCTTGTCTTTAAATATCTAAGACTGTCAGGATGCCAACATGCAGGCCCAATGACTGGAAGGCATCTCCATACCAGCCAACGGATCCCGGAATACTATTCTGACATTCTTTTCCCAACTAGGAAATAGGATCGGAGAGGTCAGGTCATCAGCTCATTCTAATGGTTGGGGAAGCTTCAGAATCTGCTTGCCTGCAAGGCCCAAGCTAGAGCTGTACCTGGTGCCCACTGGCTGGCATGCAAATGGTTAAACAGAATCCAGAATCAGCCCATCCCTAGCAGTGGGAGGGGCAGTGGAAGGGAAGCCCACAGCAAGGCTTTGTCTTCTTGCTTCCAAAGCTTGGCCTGGCGACTCTCCAAGCCTTTCTGCAGCACCTGTGTTGATCTTCATAGTTCCGATTTGGCATGGAGGCCCTGGGTGGATGTGCCTCACGGGGCTTTGGGATTCTGATGACAGGAAATGACTCCAGCCCCCACCCCCAGGGAGAGGCCTCCTCTCCATCACGGGTGGGCAGACCACTCCCTGTGTGTACAGCTAGTCTGGCCTCTGGGAAGGTCTGTGGTGACTGAAGCTCCTGGCTTCTCTATCTACCCCTCCTTCACATAATTGGTGCCAGGGGAAGCCAGGGAACATACTATTTGGAGGCCAGGATTTCAGTTCTGAGTTATCTGCTAATGCCAAGTGTGCAGCCTTGGGGAAATCAGCTAACTACTCTGAGCCTCAGTATCATTGTCTGTAAAGTGGGGACAGTAATAGAACCTTCTTCGAGAGGTTCTTAGCAACTGAATGTGAAATAACACTGAAACACAGGTCCTGGGTTTTTTATATTCTCAGTAAAAACAGCATCCCAGCAAGATCATCAACATGCCATCAGAGTTTCAAGCTTGTTGAAGAAGAAATCATATACTGGGTAGCTTTATTCACTCCAAATAACAAAGAAAAATATTTTAATCCTTAGAGCTGGGTGTAGCAATACATTCCTACAATCACAGTCCTCAGGAGGTCCAAAAGTTAAGGTCATAAGATCAGCCTGAGCTATGTGAGATCTTATCTCCTCCTACCTCCCAAATCCTTATAAGAAGTCAGATGATTTCTGAGTCACCAAGCCTACCACACCCCCTACCCTGAGTCTCATGATCTTTACTGGAGTCTTTTAAAATATGGCAACATGAGGCCTGAGTTCAGATCTGGACACCTTCATAAAAGCCAGGTGTGACAGCTGGTTACCAGGTGTTACCAGGTGTAACCAGACGTGGAAAGATGGTGGATCCCTGAAGCTCAACGGCTAGTTAGCCTCACCAACTTGACAAACTCCAGGTTTCATGAGAGACCCTCCCTCAGACAAGACGGCACATGTTAGGGGAAGATGTCTGACATCAGGCTGCGATGGGGGACAGTGCATGTGCACACGCATACCCGCAGCATACCCATACTGGCACGTTTCCAATAAGCAAGGTAGTCTCAGCTATGGTAAAGACCGTAAATGGGTAAGGTCTTGTCTCTTACTCTTCTAGGCTTCCTGCAGAGGTGGATCCAGTGACCGTGTTTGCCTCACTTTCCCCAGAGGGTCTGCTCATCATTGAGGCTCCTCAAGTCCCTCCTTACTCAACCTTTGGAGAGAGCAGCTTCAACAACGAGCTTCCTCAAGACCACCAGGAAGTCACCTGTTCCTAAGACTTCAGCCTTGGCCCTTCTTTGTTCCCGTCCCTAGTCGCAGGGATTCTCTGATTTAAGGGTACACTACTTTAGCAGCACTCAGATTTAAGGCAACTCGGATGCTGAGGGATGGGAGGGAGAACAGAGTGACTGCAGAGTCCCTGGATAGTGTAGTGATAGACTTCTCCACAGGGTGACGCAATGGGCGAGTCTTGCTTGGTTGCATTAGGTCAAAAGTATTGGGAGATTGTTCTGGGGTGAAGATGCCACACAGTCTATAGTTGCAAAAGAAGTGAATGGGGACTGAACGTGTTACATTTTTACCTTGCAGCTAATGCAACAGTTGCTTTTCTCTGGGGACCTTCCCATCACCCAGATCCCTCTGCTTTACCACTTCCACCCCCTACCCAATGTGTGGCTTGGTTGATGGGGCTCACTGGCTCATCCCAGTGTGTGTCTAAACTTGTTGTGTAGGAGAGGTTATAGGCATGTTTTATATCCCCATATGAGTTTTATCCATCGGCCACACAAAACAGTGCCTTTTTCAAACCCTTACCCAGATACATGCAGCATGACACCACGGCTCTCAAACTATCATAACCAAGGACTCTGGGAGCCCCTCAGTTAGTTCTCTGGCTAAAAACCTCCTTTATTGTGTCCCCCGTGTCCAAGTCAGATTTTTACAGAGAGCTGTCTCCAAGCAGCTCTTTCAGGAACCAAGCAAAGGCCAGACAGCCTGGCATAGCAGGCTAGTGGGATCGTGTATGTGGCGGGGGGGAGATGTGTGTGTCTTTCTTGTGTGAACTGTGCTGTTGTTTAGGTGGAAAAATAACAGTAAATAATAATAATGACAACAATAAAGGAGCTGATGTTCTTAGCATATTGTGCTTCATTTACCAAGAAACTAAATGCCCTATCAGCAAGAAAGACACTGTAAGGAGTGTTATGGCTTTGAGTAATGATTCCTGAGTGAAGTGTGGGCTAGACAGTATAAACGCTTTCAGCCAGCTCCACAAGAAGTTTAGATGTGCTTGCAGAGCTGTTTTTGAGCTCTAATGTCTGAATTCCGCCTCTGCCCTTTGTGACAACTCTACATCATCATAGTCTGTCCTCATGGTTGCAATATGTATGTAACTATTACAGGTATCTCCTCCTCCCACGACAATGTAGGGAGGAGAAGGCCAGGGTAAAAGGTTTCTTCATGTGGTCTCTCATTTTCCAGAAGTCCAGTAAAGGCCTTCTTTGATGTCCTTGGCTTAAACTGGGTCACATGCCTGTCCAGAGACCAGTTCCTGGCCCAAGATAATGGGGTGATGTCAGAGCTACTTTTCTGGTTGCTGGGATACATTATTCTGACAAAAGCAACGTAAGGAAGGAAAGGTTTGCTTTGGCTCATGGTTGAAGGGTACCATCCAAGTATTTATTTTTTCAGCAAAAGAAATCATGCTGGGACAGTGACTCTGAATCCTTACTAGGCATTAGACACCCCAGCTAGGGCTAACTGATTTCATATAGCTAATCACACTAGAATCCTATGTGTTAGGTCCACATCTTATCTCCCTCTCTAGAGATGGGGAAGCCAAGACCGAGAAAGATGAAATATACCACCCAAATCACACACCTGGTAAGCAATGGCCTCAGGCAGCCTGGGACTGTTGTAGATAATTTAAAAGTATGGTCTAATAATGCTTATTATTAGCCCTGTAATTATTATGGAAGTATTATCTAACCTGCTATTATAATCAATAAAAGACACAAACATCTGATAGCTTTTAGAATAGCCTTATTTCACCTGGGATAGGGCAGATATTACCTCCTAAGCTGCCTTTACTTCCCAAGCCCCCATCCTTTACCATCTGCTCTAATTATTTCTTTCTGGGCTACCTCCCATCCATAATCCCAAAGTACTTGCCAATATTCTTCTTCTGAGCTGCTTTCTTCCATCACACGCCTCTGGCCGTGTGATTCTCTCCACACTAACCCATCAAGGCTTCTGCTTCCTTTTCTTCCAGTCCTGCCAAGATCCTTCTGTCCCTAAAGCCCTTGAACCTCATTTCTTCCCTGCCCCTTAGGCCTTCTATTGGTCAAACAGGGAGGCACATTACTTGGGGTACGTGATATTTTGCTTGTAAGAGACAGCAAGCAGGCCTCAGGGAGCAAAATAATTAACAATCAATTATAAAGCATCAGACCATGCTGTTACATGGGACCTTCACTCAGCCGTTCTCCATTCTTCCCTGCAAAGCAAAAGAGAAGCTGTAGTAGGTGAGTTGGTCCCAATTGCTGAGAAAAGAGCAATTGCACACTGGGGCTTTGTGTGGCTGACCAGAGGTGAGTCAGTCAGGTCAGGGTTGGGGAATCAGGCACAATTCTAAGACTCGAATAAACAGAGGGATTGGTGTGAGGTGCCTGAAGCACAAGAAAACATATGAGCCAAGGAGAAAAGCTCAATGTTCCTGATCTGAAACTCCACTGTTTACAGGACCAGTTCCAGTGTTCTTTAAAAGACTCACAAGACTGCCTCTTACTCCCTCCCTTTCTCTGTCTCTCCTTCTCTCCCTCCCTATCTATCTCCCTATCTATTCATCCATCCACCCATCGATCCATCCATCCATCCATCCATCTATCTATCTATCTATCTATCTATCTATCTATCTATCTATCTATCTATCTATCTATCTATTATCTATCATTTCTAGCCCTGTGTATCTCTCTCTCTCTCTCTCTCTCTCTCTCTCTCTCTCTCTCTCTCACACACACACACACACACACACCTTTCTTCCTTATAACCCAATTTCCCGATTCCCCTTTTTCCTGCCCTACCCAGCTTTTCTCCATTCTTTACAATAGACTGGACTGGCTCTTTAAGCCATGAGGATGTTGATTGCAGCTCTGTCTTTTCCAAGACAAGACACTCCTCTCCTGTTCACCAGTTAATTCTTTAGGATCTCAGCTGAGCCTCTCACATGCCAGCCAGAGCCCCTGCCACTTACACCTGTTCTAACACAGGACAGCCTATTATGCCAGGCTGGGTGCTCACAAGGCAAAATAATAACAACCAATCGAAACCCAACTGATTCTAGCTGGCTCGCTTTTAAGAAAGAGAATGGGACATATTCACAATCAGAGGGAAAGTTCTACTCATTTGATATTTGTTCAGCAAATATTTTCTAATCATCTAATTGGACACAATACCATTATTAAGTACTAATAACATTTAATAAGTGTTTCAACTGGCTCTTATTTCTTCCTTAAGATGAGGAGAAGAGAAATGTGAGAACATTATTTTCAGGTCCAACAATTCAGATCTGGTTTTACCTATTAAATGATGAGATGCCAATTGGGGAGAATAGAAGGTTGATCCCCATGAGGCCAAGCATGTGCAGGGTCACAGTAACTGTCTACAGGGATTGGCCAGAATGTCATAGTGAAGATGCTCAACAGCTGGATTTTAGTGTGAGGGGACCAGTGAAGAATGCTTGCCCAATAGCACACTGAAATTTCTTTGCATTGTGATTTAAAACCCACATGTCAGTCCCACTGGCAGGGACGGCTTATGCATGCACAAGTGCTTCATATGAGGAAGCTTGGTGGAGGGCTGGTATAGCGTTTGAGGGCAACCCAGAGCAAAGAAAACAGCCAAAAATGCCGTTCAGAAAGGGACTAGGAGTGAGAAGGGGCCATGATAAAGGACTTCCTGAGAGAAGACCATCCCTTGGAGGGCACTGCACAAAGTCTACATCACTCATATTCAAATATTTCGGGACATTTTGGATTTCCCAGATGCCTGAACTGCCATCCCACCCAGGAGACTGAGGTCTCAAGATGGACAGATGGACAGACCATATCTTGGTGCTTCTCCATTGACTCTCAACAAACTGTGTGCAGTGTAAAGTGGTCCATGCTTGCTAAACATCAGACAAATAGACAGAACAAATAAAATCCAAAGTGCGTTCTGCTGTCTTCAAAGTCCTGTATGCTCTGTCCCCCATCACTACCTGCTTCCTCTCCCATGTCTGCTCTGATGTCACTTCCTTTCTCCCCACAGACACACTGTGCTCATTCTCACCCCTGGACCCTGGCGCTTGCTATTCCTTTGGCTGTGAACATTCTGCCCTCAGTTCTTTGCCACACTGCCTCTTTCTTGTAATCTCCTCTGATCTCCTCTTGATTCTAGCTGTGGAGCTATACTGCTTGCTCAAGCTCAGCAAAGACCTGAGGTCTCACAACAGGCATAGCCTATCACTACTAAACCCACTCCTTCCTTCAAAGTACATCCTAACATTGTGCTATGTTGGTGGCAAAACAAAACAGGTGTAACAAACGATCAGTTCCCTCATCATGTCCTTCATAGATATAAAATAAAATCCAGCACTGAATGATACATTTTATTGCTTTTCTGTGTTTCCTAAAATGTTCAATACAATGTTTGGTACATCAGAGATGATGGATATTTACTGGATAGAGAGATGAACAGCACAGAGGGAAGAATGGGTATGTGGATGGACAAAGGAAAGGTAGGATGGATGGAAAGGTTTGGTGGACAAGAGAGGGTGGATGGATGGATGGACAGAAAGGGGGAGGATTGGTGGGTAGTAAAGGACAGATAGATGGAGAAATGGATTGAAAGAAGGTGGGATGGACAAAAGGATGGCTAGATAGAGGAATATATAAAGGTATATATGTATATTATTGTGTATATGTATGTGTGTATGTGTATATATATGTGTGTATATGGATGGATGGATGGATGGATGGATGGATGGATGGATGGATAGGGAAGGAATGAAGGCTGAAGGAGAAATAAATGAAAGGGTAGGTAGATGGAGAAAGAAGGAGGCAGAAAAGAAGGGAAGGTGTAGGAGGGACCATCTTCGCAAACTAGGCAAAGGTCACAAGCTCAAGCTTCAGTAATTGCCCCATTTCACTTGTGAGCCACAAAGACACAGTCATGGAAGGAAATCGGGGTGGTCCAGCCCAGTGACAGGGGAGCATGGCTCCTGACTAAACTAATTCTCTTGAGGCTGTAACAAAATTTGTGACAAAAGATCTCGAGGAAGAAAGGGTTTGTTTTTGCTCACAATTTGACAGCACGGTTCATCACAGTGGGGAAGGGTATTGTGCCAGGAGCAGGAGGCAGCTGGTCACGAACACTCCACCACAGTCAGAAAGCAGAGAGCAGTGAATGCTTTTGCTCAGCTCTCCTCTTTTTATTCCATATGGGGCTCTAGGCCTTGGAACGGCACCACTCACTTTTCGGGTGGGTTTTCCCTCAGCTAATCTAGTTAGATAATCCCCTGCGGGCAATCTCAGAGGTTTGCCTGCTAGGCAATTCTAACCCCTAGATTCAAGCTGTCATCACGCTGACCCTTCACTGGGATGATGCTGAGAGGAGAGATGCCTAGAGCCCATTCCTTCCCTCTTTTTAACCCACCTTCCAGGAAGTCTGATCCCAGAGCACTTCCAGCCTCTCAGCTGCCTTCTAGCCAGCCAGTTGCTGATGGTGATATATGGAGATGGCTTGATTTGACCTTGAAGAGAAGAAACAAATTAATGTGTCTCAAAATAAATTCCCAGAATCAGCTGCTGGTTTCTCCTCCACCCCTTCCCTCCGGTGTCTTGTGAGCTATGCATCATAATTTGAAAATCAATACTGTCACCTAAATGAGCTAACACCTGGAGCTGCCTGGAAGTCCCCTCCCTCCCAGTGTCCTGGGCCCAGGAGTTGTTGGAAGCTATGAGAACTTCAAGGCCTGGGCTTTGCTCTCTGGCTGCTGAGGGTTGACCCAAGTTCCTTTGTCTACAGAGAGACCAACCCACACCTACCCCAATTCAACAGCTTCCCAAGTGCAGGGTGTGGTTATCTTGTGACTCCTGAAGGGAGGAGCATCTGAGTGGGTAGCTTCTCCAAGCCACATGAGCATGGGATGGGAAAACCAAGTCTCTATCCAACAGTTAATGTATATGCACTAAAGTTCTGTGCTGAGCCCTAAACTCAATTGGGTTACCTGGATACAATGATACATGTCCCAGTACTTCAACATTTGGCATTTCAGTCCTTCTGTATCCCTGTATCAGTTCACTGCCTGGCCCTCTAAGGTTTCCATCTGTCTTTCTACGCTGATGCTTTGTCTATGTCTTAGTTGGGGTTTCTATTGCTTTGAGAAGACACCATGATCAAAAAGCAAGTTGGAGAGGAAAGGGATTATTTGGCTTACATCATCAAAGGAAGTTCAGACAGGAGCTCAAGCAGGGCAGAAACCTGGAGGCAGGAGCTAGTACAGAGGCCAAGGAAGAGTGCTGCTTACTGGCTTGTTCCTCATGGCTTGCTCAGTCTGCTCTCTTATAGAACCCAGGACCACCAGCCCAGGGATGGCCCCACCCACAATGGGCTGGGCCCTCCCTGACTGACCACTCATTGAGAAAATGGCCTACAGCTGGATCTCATGGAGGCATTTTCACAACTGAGGCCCCTTCCTCTCTGATGATTCTAGCTTGTGTCCAGTGATACACAAAACCAGCCAGTACAATCTGTTTGGATCCTGGCTAACCCAGTGTTCCCAATCCCTACAAACTGCAAAGCACAGTGAGTTGGCTTTTTATGTGCACACTGAACAGTCCAGAGCCCAGTCCCTGTGGCCTCCTTTTCTGTGCTCTGGACACTCGGAGTCCACTATCTATCATCATCCACCATCTGGCCACCATCATCCCAGAGTGAAGTACCAGACAGACACCAAGAGACCATCCTGTCCTTCCACGCCTGCCAAGACTGTTATGCTGGTCAATCCTGAGTCTCTTCCTTTTCTTGCCTGTGCCTTCCTGTGGAAATCACAGTTAATATATTTGTTCCCCTGGCTTTCTGCATCTCCTGATCCACCTCAGTTAGGGTTAGGCAACACTCTTTTGCCATCTTGCAAGGTCTTAGTGGAGTTGTATGCCCTCTTTCATTGCATCTGTGAGTATAACAATCTTTCAAATGCCAATTGTCCCCATGCCTAATTAATAAACACGTAAATGTAAATACTTTCCACTCCCCCACCCAAATCCTCAGCAGAACTAGCAAATGAAAGGGTCATTCCTCCAGTAGGCTTTGGGAGCAATGGCCGTACTGAACGGTTGGTGTCCTGGTCCTCTATGTATTAAAGGCATTGATTAAGACACACACACAACCACTACCACCACCACCATCATCACCACCATCACCACCACTCCTGCTATTAAACATGAGGCACAGCACTAATATCCAGGCAAGATGACTAGGGCGTCGCTGCTTTGTCTCTTTTTTTTCCTCTTGAGTGTTATGGGGTTTCTTGAAATCAGTAAACGAAGACTCGCAGCAGGACTAGTGTGAGGTTGCAAAGCTGCTTGGGCTCTGATTGTAGTTCTGCCCTGCAAGGTCTGACCTTGATTCTCCACCTCTGTGGGGAAACCGAAGTGGTGGCAGCCTGAGGCAGCTGGTCACATGACAGCCACACTCAAGAGCAGAGCATAAGAAACGCTTGCGAGCAAGCGAGTTTGCTTGCTTATTCATGCTCAGCTTAGTTCTCTCTGTCTTGTATTGGTCAGGACTCTTTGCGTGGGGAATGGTGCTGCTCACGGTAGGCTGGGTCTTCCCACACTGATTAAATTGACGACCCATTACAGACATGCTCAGAGCTGGTTTGATGTAGATAATTTAACTCCTCATTGAGACTCTCATTCTAGGTGATTCTAGGCTTTGTCAAGTTCACAATTAAGGCTGACCAAATGCAGGGCTGACGTAAGGGTTACCACATGTGTGTACAGAGTGCTCAGCCTAAGGGTGCCAATGCAGAAAAAGTCATTTCCGCATTGGTGGACAATATCTCTTTGGCAGGAGTGTGCTGGAACCAGACTGTCTCCTTCCAGGAGGACAAAACCCAGGATCTTGCAGGGACCAACGGTATCTTACTGAATGAGTGGTCTCCAGAGTCTGTACCTGGAGCTCACACTGTGAATGTCGGCATCCCAACGGTCTTTCATCTCTGTTTGAGAGAAGAAACGGATTAAGAAACCCTGAGTGGTCTTCCTAGTCTTCATTGTCAGAGGCTTAGCATTGACCTTGACATGGCTAGTACCCGCAACCCTTGCCCAGGAATGGGGGCCTGTGATGACAGATAGGCTAGGGTAAATATGAAGCTACCGCTTGGAGATCTGAGCTGTGTGTATTTTTGGAAAGAGAAAGATGGGCAAGAAACATAGTGTAAGATATTCTCTTGCAGCTAGCTGGTCATGGTGGCACATGCCTTTAATCCCAGCACTCAGGGAGGCAGAGGCAGGCAGATCTCTGTGAGTTCGAGGCCAGCTGGTCTACAAAGTGAAAGTCCAGGCTACACAGAGAAACCCTGTCTAGAAAAAAACAAACAAAACAAAATAAAAAACAAACCAAAGATAACTCTCTTGCAAAACAATAAAGATGGCTGCCTTAATCGATCTAAGCTCCTGCAACAGAACAGCTCATACCGGAACTTATAAATTACAGATATGTATTTCTTATAGTTCCAAGGTGAAAGGGGTGGCAGATTGCATGTCTGGCAAGGACTTACTCCCTGCTTACATAGATAGCAGCTTCTCACAGTGTCCTCACCTGGTTGTAGTAGAGGAGGAACTCTTTAGGGTTTTATTTCCATCTCTGAGAGCTCTACCGTCATGACCTTAACCACCACTACCAACTGGTCCCTCCTCTTCTGCCATCACTGTAGGGATTAAATGCTAAATGAATTTGAAGGTAGGGGACAAAAACTCAGAAGATGGCAAGGGTGCCTTTAAAGACAGATAACAGTAGGAGGAGAGGGTCAGGGCAGCAGCTGGCAGCTCATGAGGCAGCTTCTTACACAAAGACTAAAAACCCAAGGAGAATCGCTGGGCCATGCTGTTCAGCTGAAGCCTCAGCTAGCCTCATTGCACCGTGGCCAGTTTTGAATGCAAAGGTCCAGGTGATGTTCCAGGCTACATTCCAGACACTCAGATCCCAGAACCTGAACTGGCCTGGGTGGGAATGAGACAGGAGATCCCAGCAAGAGTCTGGATGAAATCCCCACACTCAGGCAGCTCACAGTCTAGAAATACTTGGAGAGATTTGGATATAATTAGTCAGGAGAGAAGCTTGGGCCTGAATACTTTTGCAAGCCTCCTATGGGAGTCTACATGGTAGACAGGAAGCAATAGGGATTTAGGGTGCTATTAGGATGGCTACAGAGAGCTACACCCAAAGGCAGATTGGTCTCAGCACAAGCTGAGTAACAGAGGCTTCTAAGACTTTGAAATGACAAGTTGAGATGTGAAGAGTGAATATTGGTGATGTTACTGAATGTTCATTAGCTGCAATGCACTGTCTGTGCTCCTCACATCCACCCTTCCACTTAGTGGGTAGCCATCCCTGCAATGTGGCACCCCCATGCCACCGAAATGTACCCAAGGGCTTCACAGTCTGGAGATGGCGGAGAAGCTGAGCCAGTTTCAAACTAGGATGCTGTGGTCCCAGACCAGTGTTACTAGGATGGGACCAGAAAGGGTAGGAAGAAGAAGGGTTGAGTGTTTCTGGCATCTGATACCCATTTTTCTGATTCTGGCTTATTTCATTTAAGATGGTTACCTCCAGTTCTGTCCACTTCTTACAGATGGCAAAATTTCATTCTTCATGGCTAAAAATAACTTGTGTGTGTGTGTGTGTATGTGTCTGAGTCTGTCTCTCTATGTGAGTGTTGATGTACATTGTATGCTGGTTGCATAACTCAACTATTGTGAACAGTTTAACATAAACACAGGTGTGCAGGGATTTCAGCCCTGAGATGGCTTTAAAGTTCTTTGGGTATGCTCTCAAGAATGGTATGTATAGCTGGATCACCCGGTAGATCTCTTCAGCTCTCTGTGCTTGCTTTGTTTTAGAAGCCTTCATATTGATCACTGTACGGATTCATATTCCCGGTGGAGTACACACCATACTCTCCAGCTCCTCACCACCATCTATTTTCTCATATGTGGAATCTGTTCAATGGGAATTTCATTATGACTTTATTATCACAATATTTTCTGTGAAGAACTGCTGGGGAAACCAGACCAGCAAGAGAATCTGGAGCATAAACAGGACCAGAAATTATAACCCCAGCACAGCCACTGAGGGCAGAAGTGGGGACAGAGAGCGAGGGCAAGCTGTCCTACAAATGTTGCAGTTACTTAATGTCATGGGGCAGGTCCTTTCTCCATGAGCCTGTTCATGCTCCTTTCAAAGCTGCAGGGCACCCTTGTTTGTCCTACATCCAACAGTGACAGCTTATAAAATCCATAGCAGTCATGATTTTGACAGTTTGCTGTGGACAAGCATCAGTGGTGTGTGTGTGTGTGTGTGTGTGTGTGTGTGTGTGTATGCACTCACATCTAGTCATACACTCAGATCCCAGCTAGCCTACGCTAGGTTATCAGGGCAAGGGGCAATGTGTACGAAGAAGGGACAGAAAAACAGAGGCTCAGAATGTGTCCAAGATTTCATGGGGACTCAGAAGTTTTCAGAGAGGGTTCCACAAAACATACAAGGAGTTGGGTCTGAAATCAAGTAAGTTTGGAAAGTGCAAGGTTCGACCAAGGACTCTTCTTTGAAGAGTTTACAGAGTGAACTTCCAAGGGTAATGTGCAGCCGGCAGCAGTGGTTGAATTTAAAAAAAAAAAAAAATGGCGTCATATTTAGAAGGGCAAAATGATCCAGTCTTTACTGCAGTTTCTAAGGCCCTAGCGTTTGGCTGGGACTTCCTTGGGTCTCAGAAGAGGTTTCAGCCGGTTCACCAGTCCAGACCACGGTCAGCCAAAGGCTGGACCAATCTGGCCCTAAGCTCATTCTTGTGGCTGTAGGAGGCCTCAGGATTTTACCATGTGATCCTCTCCAGGGCACGGAGTGCTGGAGTTTCCTTATGTTACGGCAGCTGGCTTCACCCAGGGCAATTGACCTAAGAAAGAGAACCTGAGGCAGCAATCAGCCCTTAGTAATCCACCCTGGAGCATATCAAAGAGCTCAGGGGGGAATCTGGATTTGTTCCCACCTAGGACCAGGAAGTTGGGTTTTAATTCAAACATGGTCAACATTTTCCATCCCTTCTCTGCCTTAAGGATAAAAGGGCACATCAACTTTCCCAAGAGGACAGAAACACCACACTCCGACCCTGTGTACAAAATGGCTCTAGTCACCTCAGGACTCCATGGGAGTCACAGTAACAAAGGCACCCAGAAGCCAAGGAGAGGTGCCCACAGAATCAGCACACTGGGTCTGGGAGAGGCTGGGGTATACTACCCAGCACCCCACAGCTTCATTACTCTCACAGATAACCCGAAAGGATCAATTTGCTCAACAGGGGAGGTTCAACGGGACAAATGACTGGAACAGTCAATGCAGCCATTCAATAGCTCATCTCTGAAGGTGATTGCCAGTCACAGTCACGGGAAATCAGACTTCAAATAATCAGTGTGCGTGGAGCCCCACTTTGAAGCAAATGTAAAAATAATTTTGTATTTATATTTATTGTTTAGATTGACCAGTTTGGGGGGAGGTGCCATTCAAATTTGGGGTGCTTGTATCTGTTGGAAATTTGTACATCCCCAATCTCATATGTTGATGGCTTCAGCCCTCAGGGTGACAGGATGAGGAGATGGCGGCTCTGGGGGAGGATTAGGTTGTGAGGGGGGCTTTTAGGTATGGGATCAGTGCCCTTATGTAAGAGCCCTCGGAGCACATCAGAGCCTACACCAAGATGTGAGACATTAGCAGCCTGCCATCCCAGAGAGACAGTTCTCTCTCCAGTGTCTCGGAGCTGGTAGAAAGTGGCTCCTACCCTCCACAGCCTGCATAGACTTGGACACTTTACTGTGTACGCCCCAACTCACAAAGGCAAAGATTTTCCTGTTGTTTACAGTTGTTCTTTAGAGAATCACTTAACGTATGTATATAAGCATCACCCTGTATTTAAACACGGGGTAGGTTTGTAGCCCAGGCTAGCCTCACATCCTAGATCTGTCTGCCCAAGCCTCTCAGGAGCAGGAACTACAAGCATACACCACCACGGCCAGCCGAGAGTGGCAATCCTTCAAATGGGAAAAGTTCCCTAGGTGCTACGGGGAGGAGTCGCACAAAGAAACCTTTGCAGTAACATCACCCAATAAAGATTCCTCCACCCCTCCAGCCCACCTCAGCCCCGCCTGATCCTGGTTCTGCCACCGTCACCTTCTGAGTTTATACAGACACACACTACAGAGCAGGGCTGCCCCAGTTTGAATTCTGTTCTGTCATTGATTAGCTGGGTGACACTGAGCAAATGTCTTAACATCTCAGTGCCTCAGGCTCTTCCTGGCAGCAGCACAGGGTGATGACTGAGTGCTCTGCCAGGCTGTGGGGAGAAATAAATGAGCCCAGGTATGTAAAATACTCAGGGCAAATTTTAGCCCATGCAAAAGCCCTCTGGCAGCCTAGCTACCTTCTCCCTGCTCCATCCTAATTAGTCTGAGAGACTGAGGTCGTTTTATAGAATATCTTCCCTCTCTCATTAAAGCTACACTGTCCCACCTTGTACAACATTCCTCAGGGACCCTGCCAGATGTAAGGCAGTCCTGATGAGATCTTTAGGTTGGCCAACTACGCTCACCAGCACTCCTGTCTTACCGCCTAAAAAAATGCCCTTGAGCCCACCTCCCAGACCTCCAGGGAGTCACTCCTATGTGGGAGGGGAATGGAGGTAGGGAGGTGCTGGGGAAGATTGTGGAGTGAACACTTTTGCCTTCTGCTTGTCAGTATCTATGTTTTTTTGTTGTTGTTGTTTTTTTTAAATGTTCACAGTTCCTCCAAATCCATTAAAGCAGAGCTGTGGAGGTTGCTCAGTTGGTTTTAGATTCCATGAGACTTTTTTTTTTAAGTGTGTAGTATGTCTGTCTGTATGTTGTATGTATTGTCCTGAATTTAAGACAAGACCTTGCTTTGTATTAGAGGCCCACACTTGTAATCCCTGTGATGGGGAGGCAGAGGCAGCAGATCCCTCTAGTCAGTCAGCCCTGATGAATTGGTGAGTTACGAGTCCCAAGGAAAGACCCTGTGTCAATGAACAGGGTGAACAGCTCTTGAAGACACCACCTGTGGACACTCTTCACCTCAGGTGTCTGTACCCTCACATACTCACATACACACAACCTCTTGGGAGCTTCCTTTCGCCTTCAGTGATATTTCACCAGCTCTTTCTGACAAAGGGCCTCAGTTTCCTTCACAGAAAGAGAAACATGGTCCAAGATAAGCCAAGGCTTTGGCTGACACCAGAACCCTGCGCAGACAGACTTGAGCACAGACAATAGATGAAGTCAACTCATCCCAAAGACAGGGCCATCTTTCTTCACCCTCCCAGAGCATGAGAGGTGGACCATTCTTGTTTTCCCGTGGGCTGTGGTGCTTAGCTTTTCCTTCAGTTTTGTGAGCTATCCCACATCTTTCCCTCTCCAATTCAGTAGACCTGGCCCTTTTTCTCTGGAGACACAGAGTGTCAAGAGGTAAAGAGAAATTAGCTTCTAGAGATGGTTAGAGAGACACTGCGCTGGGTGGCATCTCCCATGCAACCTACAAGGGAATATAAGACCCTGCTCTGGGGATCCCGTTCAGAAGCCATCCTACACAGGCTTATCGATGGTGACTGAGTCCTGCTCTACCCCCAGGCTTCTTCCAAGATGCATCACCTGTATCCCGTAACTCTAGTACCCATTCCCACCAACCACATCAAGCCCTACTGACAGTGGTCCCAGCCTTCTTTCTATTGCTGTGACAGAGACCATGACCAAAAGCAACTTGGGGAAGAAAAGGGCTGACTTGTCCAGCATGATCACAGTCTATCAGGCAGGAACTTGGAGACAAGAAACAAAAAAACAGAAGCCACGGTGGGCTGTGCCCCCCCCCCCCACATCAAGCATTAATCAAGAAAATGTCCCATAGGCTTTCACAAATGACAGTAAGATGGAGGCATTTTCTCAACCAAGGTTCCCTCTTCCCAAATTATCCTAGTTGCCAAGTTCTCCGGAGCCTCAGGTAACTCTTAGACATCTCCACCTAGAGGCTTCTCAAATTCCGTGTGTAACAGAGTTCAACATTGCCCTGCCAGGGGCTCCTTTTGCCTGCTCTCCTGTTTCACAGCTAGCATCGACACTGCCAAGCTAGACTCTCCTTCCCTTGTGGACACATCACCATCTTACTTCCTCATATGTGCAGCAGCTGACGTTTCATGATATTCATATATTTGTGCACTATTTCTCCTCTTCTGTTGTTCCAAGAGGTGGGTGTTTTGTTGTTGTTTTGTTTTGTTTTAAATCTCAGCTGGAGAAAGTGGGAGACCAGAGCAGGAAGAGTATCTACCCAAGGTCACACAGGAAATAGGAAGCCCTGTGGGGATTTGAACCAAGATTGTCTGAGCCCCAATGCTAGTTCCCCTATGGTCTACTCTGCCCAAGAAGCCCAGAGCCTGGAGGGTGATTTTGAGCCCATCTCTCTCTGGCTGGTTACTAAGGTCTCCATGCAAACATCCATGTGTTGTGTATGAGATCATCTGCTCCACCCCGTTCCTAATCAGGACCTGACCTCGGAACTCATTCCCTGGGCAACCAGAGTGATGTAACAAACAGAGGCAGAGATGCCAGCACACAGCTGAGCTGCCCAGGCCAGACTGGTGGTGCAAGCTTCAGACAAATGGCTGACATCCTTAAGGGCTCCCGGCCTTATGGGACTGGTTCGCATGGCTCTTAGGAGCCAGTCCCATTCAACACCTTGTCCTGGCATGGCCACCAGGAGCTAGTGACTCATCCTAATTACACAACATTCTTTGTTTAAGGTCCTGGGAGGATTCTGGACAACACAGTCCGCATCTGGGCTGAGAATTACTGACATGACCCAGAGCCCCCCAGGAAAGCTTTACCTCACAAATTCATCGAGTCTTCAACCATTTTCTTCTTTGATCTAAGTCTGCACTAGAACACTTATTCCAATACATGTCTCAATGGTCAAAATTTATATTTGTGTGGGTCATTCATATGCTATAGTACGTGTGGAGGTCAGAGGAGAATTTATGGGAGTCACCTCTCTCCTTCTACCATGTGGGTCCTGGGGATCAAACTCATGTTGTGATTCTTGGCTGCAAGCTCATGCTCCCATTGAGCCATTTTGTCCCCACGATGGTCAAGGTTTTTAAAAAAGTGTTGTTATAAAAGAGAAAATTCAAGCTTTTCTTGAACAACACAGGGACATTAATCATTCAAATCACAGGCTTTTATTACCCTTGTTTCCTCAAATTTTAAGCAAGAGCTCTCTGTAAATGTTGATATAACTCAGTCCTCATCCAACCTGTCTCTGTGTCTGATAACTCTGATCTGTTCTATCCATGAATATGCCCACCCTACTAAAAAGGTTCAAATGAGTAGAACTGTGCATGTCATATGTGTGTATATGTGTGTATAGGTGAGTGTTTATGTGTGTGTATACGTATATGTGTCTGTGTGTGTGTATGTGTCTGTGTGTGTTTGTGTGTGTGTAAGAGAGAGATAGACAGACAGACAGACAGAGAGTGCCCCTGCCTGGCTTTTCTCATTTATCACATGTTTTCAGTGGTGGTTCATGTTGCATCATGTCAGTACCTCACCCTCTTTAGGGCTACATGATATTCTACATTGCATGAGTGTACTGTGCCCCTTTATGCATTTGTCTGATAGACACTTCACAGAGTGTTTCTGGGGAATCATTACTCAGAGGATGATGTAACTATTCACATGTTCCACATCTGAGCTCATTCAGAAAAACGCTACCGTTCTTATTACGGCTGCTACAACACCCTGAAGAGTTCCTCTGCTATCTGCCATACATGCTTTCTGACCTCTCTAACCCTCTGGCCTCTCCGGTCCCCATTCTCTCTACCTCTCTAACTAAGGGCCACCTTCCTGTAATGACGCTCATTCCGTTAACCCCATTTTACAGATCGAGAAACGGAGGCTCCGGAGCAGGAAGTGGCTTGTCTGAACATCCCCATGAATGTGGGAAGTCAGAGCCTCACCCGGGCTACCAGGCTTTTACTGCTAAACTGCTTCTTGCTGTGAATTTTCAGAAGCTGAAAAGGAAACTTCCTCCCCAGAGACCAGCTCCGAGCCCAGGGGAGTCATAGTAAAAATGAAGAAAAACGCTTCCTTTTTATTAAGAGCTTCCTACGTGTGTCAAGCTTGCTTTACTGTGTGCTTTCTAGATGTGTTCCTCCCAGGAAGGCAGGAAAGAGAATTATCCCCCCCTCACAGCTAATGAGGAATAGAAGATGCCAGGCTGCACCGTTCATAATGGACAGAGGTGGTATTAAAGGCTGACTCCCATGCTATTTTGCAAAGACCCATGATCGTAAAGCTGTGGCTTCTCTGATGCCACCCACACATCAGTTTTCCCAGTGACCTTCCTACACAAAGCAGATCCAAGAGGCTGATTATGGAGGCGGAGGCCGGAAGGCAGACATCGCACCAGCCCTTACACTCACCCTCTCCGTTCGAGGAACGGGAGACAGAGGATAGGGGCACTGATGGGGTCTGGCGCTGGGGATCCTATGTGCCCAGGAGGGATAGATGAAGAAAACCCTGAGATGAACAAAGTCAGAGCGCTTCCATCCCGGGGCAGGAGGTTCTGTCATTGGCAAATACATCATCCAAGCCCCACGCTAGTGTCCCAGTTTCAGTGGGAGAGGATGGAGCTCATTTATCTGCCTGGTGACATGCTTGGAAGTCTTCGGGCTGTGAGGGGATATGAGACTATTTCCCAGCATTCACTCTGCTCAGGGCTGACTCCAAGGGAGTAGAGAGAACCAGAAGAAAGGGCTCATTGCCAGAACTGTATCAGTCTTCAACTTCCAACGGTTGCTTTGATGCAAGGGCCTGGTAAATCCCTGTGGCTTTTGAAAGAACCACAATCCTATCAAGCAGCAGGTCCTGAGTGTGTACTGTGCGTACCAGGCTTTGCAGGGTGTTTCAAATACACATCAGCTCACTAACTGGCTACACATAAATTAGTATGGGAAAGTCTCTGTTCCATGGGGCGGGGAGGGGAACGCTGAGTTTAAAGTAATCTATGCTTTATCCTAATGTTACATAATGAACATTACCAGAGGTGGCCCTGAGAGGTCAGAAGTCACGCCCTAAGGATGTCCCCAACTTCTCACGCACACTAACAGCAGCGGCACTCACTCTCCCCCCAGGCTCCCATCTCTGCAGTGAGCTGTGGGAAAAGCCAGTGGAAGGTGACTGAGTGGAGGCAGAGGGGAAGGCTAAAGAGAAGTGGAAAATCCCAGCCCTTGAGGAGGTAAAGAGCACAGGCACGGTGAAACTGAGGCTCTTTTATTTAGAGGATCCTTGTCACTCTGCCCTGCCAAAGTCCGAAGTGCAGTGCCAAAAATAAGATTGTCTGGATGAAACTAAATCTACGATGTGCATGGTGTGTGGGGTGGGGGAGGGGATGAAGTCTCCAGAGGTGGTGTGTGCATGGACAAAGCGGCAGGAGATGAGCATTTGGCATGAGCACCTCACTCAACTCTCCAAACAACCATTTGGCACAGGCTTCAGGGTGAGGGCCTCAGCCTCCTGACACCACTAGAATATTACCCCCAAGGTTTCCCTAAATGCTTCCCAACAGAATATTCCAAGGCACCCCAACCCCCTCGTAGTCCTCTTGGATGCTCACGGCAATGCAGGCAGGTAGCCACAAAGTATTTCCCCCTCTCGCCTCATTGAGAATAGGAAGTAACTGACAAAAAGAAATGTAGAAGTTGGAAAAATTGGGGAAATGCGGTGGCGCGCACCTTTCATCCCAGCTCCCAGGAGGCAAAAGCAGATGGATCTCTTAGTTTGAGGTCACCCTAGTCTACAGAGTGAGTTCCAGGACAGCCAGGGCTACACAGAGAAACCCTGTCTCAAAGACAAAACAACAGAATTGTGGGAGGGGCAGGGAAGAAAGCTCACGGGCACTCACACAAAGTGCACGTGTCCGTGGAGGCCCTCGGACAGTTTGTTTTTCCACTTGTTTTGAAGTCTCTTGGTGACCTGAAAGTCACCAAGCAGGTTAGGCTGCCTGAATGGGGATCCAACCACTCTCCACCTCCTTAGCACTGGGGCTATGAGCCTGAGCCACCACCCCCAGCTTTGCTTCGTTTTTTTTTTGTTTCTGTTTGTTTTTTTTTTTTGTTTTTGTTGTTTTAAAACATGTGTTCTGGGCGTCCCCAGGACTTGAGTCTGAAAGCTTGCCAGGTAAGCACACTTTACAAACTAAGCTATTTAATGGCAGAATAGGAAGGCTCTCTGTGCAGGGAATGAGGGAAGAAGAGAAAGGCCAAATCAGTAGCCAAGAGTTCACTTTGAATTCAAATCCCCATTCTGCTTTAAATGACATCCTTCCCTGCCTGAGTTCAAATTCCAAACCGGGGAAAACTCCTATTCTAAGTTCAAATTTCACTGTTTCTTAAGTTGAATTATGCTCCATCCTTGGTGATGAATTGACCGTATGGAAGCCACTTCAGCTGCCTTTTCACCATTATCCTCATCAAATCAACACTGTTTTGTGTGTGTGTGTGTGTGTACGTGTGCCTGAGTGCATGTCTGTGCACTATGTGTGTGCACGTGCCCACGGAGGCTAGAAGAGGGTGTCGGTTGCCCTGGAACTAGGCTTACAGATGGTGGTGAGCCACCATCTAGATGCTGGGAACAGAGCCTGGGAACTGCTCTTACCACTGAGCCATCTCTCCAGCCCTAACGGGATGTGCTTATAGCCGACTCCCGGGATGGCTTAAGGGAAAGCAATGTGTACAGAGCCCTGGGCAGCATCTATCTCTGCTGCATGTTCCTTCTTAGGAAACCGACCAAAGGGTCAGAGTGGTGTTTGGGGACATCATCATATTTTCCCATCCTGTGAGGCACTAATTGTAAGAGTCTTGAGGTGGGACCTGCCACACCCAGGATTCCCACAGAAATCACAGAATACCCCACCACACACGGACACCTGGTCAAACACCAGGCCAGCAATCCACGGATTTGCTGAACTTGCTGAACTTGGAGATGGACGCTCTCCTATTCAGTGAATATAAAAGTAGTCTTAATAAATTAGTCTTAAACATATTCAATGAACACATTCTCCTTGGCAGCATTTTGAGCCCCATTTGTCTGAAGCTAAATATCATGGGGGCTGTTTAGAATTCCTAGGACTGCTTGCTCCTGAAGAATAGCTTAAACAGAATCTTGAATATAATTAAAATACCTTGAATAATTTTATGATAAGAGTATTCAAGTATAAATTCACTGAATATTATCACTGAGCACATTAAGATAGCATTTTGCCGGATTATTGTCCCTGACTTTGTTCAAAAGGAGTATGTTCGTAGTCATTAACATTTAATAAGGATCATCCTTAAAATCAAATTCTGAAAAATAGGCAAAATTTTTAATCCAACTTTGATCAATTGATCTGTGGCATTTTGAATCTTTAGGGAGCTTTGATGAAATGATTTTTGATGGACTGGGGAAATTCTCATGGCGCCTTATAATGCCTCCTGTGGGAACCAGAAGAAGACCACTCAGATTCATCTCCAACTTTGGCTAGAGCCAAGGTCCTCAGTTCTATCATTTGGAGCACCCTACCCATTCAAGATTCTGAGGATGATGGCCTACATTTTAGGAGGACCCTTCCTCTTCAGGCTTTTCGAGACACACATGGTGTTTTATGCCATAGACATGCACATGATAGACTAAGCTGGAAACTCAGGCACACAGCTCTGAGTTTGAATTGTTATTGTGGCTTTGAGCAGTTGTGTGATCGAAGTACATCTCTGAGCTTGTTTGTGCATGTTTGCTTGTTTTTCTTCTAAAAAAAATGAGTAAAAATCAATCCTGGAGTAAGAATTGTGTCAAAGGTTCCACGAAGTGCTAAAACACAGGAAGAACTCTAGTCTGTGTCACCGTTGGTGCTGTGTCCATTTGAGAAACTCTCCCCTAGTTTTAGGAAAGTCCCTTCATGTCTCCAGCTCTTCATCTCACAGTTATAAAATGCTGAATGGTAGACATCCTTCTAGATCCTTTCAGGGCTCTCAAGGAGCACTGCAGAGATCTCAAAGGGCACCTGCTGTAAGAGCGAACGTTCACACCATGACTAATGTGCTGTGTTCTCACTCCTGTCCTCAGTACCATGCAGAGAAACTCTCCAGACATTATGTGACCCACGAGACCCACAGCAGAATGAAGGTGGAAGCAACCAGGACAATCCTGGCATCTTCCTGTTGCTGATGTTAAAACGACTTGTAAAGGTATGCGGTGCTCTCCTTCGCTTATATTTTGATTTGAGGAGATATGATTTTTCATAAAAATATGTCTTTTGTTAGCATTGTACTGGTCTCCTGCTATTTTTAAATAAATTTATATGACTATTTTAAAATGTGTCATTCAAATTTCTGGTGTAATCCATATGATTACAGCTATGCCTGCCTGCACAAATGCTTTCTTTGCAGTAGTCAGCAATAAACATTCCTGAATGAAAGATGATAAACATTCCCGAATGAAAGATGTCTGGAGATCAGTAACTTTGAAAATGGCTGGATTAGATTAGATTAGATTAATTTTATAGGACCTAATCTAACTTTGTTTTTGTTGTTGGTGTTGAGACAGGGTCTCACAGAGTCCTAGCTGACTTAAAATTCTCTATGTATATCATGTTGGCCTTGAACTCACAGAGATCCACCTGCCCCCTGCCTCTGCCCCTGAGTACTGGGATTAAAAGTGTGTGCCACCATACCTCACTTATTTCATTCTTCTTTAAATGTTTTCTCTCTGTCTCTGCTTTTCTCTGTCTCTGTTTGTCTGTCTATCTCATACTCTCTCTTTCTTTATATATATATATATATATATAATATGAATATATATGAATATATATATTATATATAGAGAGAGTTTTATAAATATATATAAAACATTCACACACATACGTGCCACATTTCCTTTATCCACTCCTCCATTCCTGGATGCCTACGCTGGTTCCATAACTTAGCTACTGTGCATAGTGCTACAGTACACATTGGTGGGTAACTGTCTCTGTTCCCTGTGGAGTAGTAGTCTTGGGTAGACACCTAGGAATGATATACGTGGGTTACATGATAGGTACGTTCGTTTTTGTGAGTAACTTTCATACATTTCCCTAAGGGTCAGACTGGTTATCCTTCCCTTTCGTTTTAGAATTCCTTTCTAAGAATCCATTATTTTCTTAATGACCGACATCCTGACTGGAGTAAGATGGACTCTCAATGCAGTTTTGATCTTCACGCCTCGCATGGTTAGTGAAGCCGAAGATTTATCACCTGTTTACTGCACATTTGTACTTTATCTTTTGTGGGTAATCCATTCATTAGCCCATTTGTTGAATAAAGTTATGTCCTCTGCAGGAAAATGCTTACAACTATAATCATAATAAGCAAATCAATATAACATATGTCTTCCCTTGTGTTTTCCAGATTTTCTGCTCAACTGTTTTTGCATTTAAAATAAATGGCAATTCATGTGGGGCGACTTCTCGCCGCTTGGTGCTGAGACCAGCATGAAGAACTTAAGATTTGCAGCATTGATCGTGTGTGGAGAAGGGGGGCAGCATCATCACCCTCCCGTCAGCGTTTGAGACATCTGCACCCTCACCTGCCTTGTGTATATATGTCCTCACCTTGACTCTCTATTCGCCTTTCTCTCTTAACGTCAGGGTGTGCTCTACCAAACCCAGAGGCGTGGGCTTGCCTTGGTAATGCCGGTCTCCCTCAGCCCCCACTCAGGGGTCCCCTCTTGCTTCCCAGGACAACCATAATGCCTGTGTGTGTTTCCCATGGACATGCTTTGATCCAGTTAGATCAGGGTGTGGTCACTGAGTGAATCCCAGCACCATACAAAGAGCCTGGTAGCAGCAACTGCTCGTTAAATGTCTGTTGTAAAATTGACACAAATAAACCTGCAGTAAGCATACTGAGCAATATATGTGTGTGCGTGTGTGTATACATCTATAGATATATATATATAGATGTATATACACATAGATGTATATCTATACATGTATAGATATATATATACATCTATCTATCTACTATCTATCTATCTATCTATCTATCTATCTATCTATCTATCAACTCCCTTTCTCTAGTGTGTGTTTTTAGAGAAACATTTGACAAAGAAAAACCTTGCCAGAAATCAGGAGGCTGAAGCTATGCAGGTTTGTATGTGGAATTTTGTCTTATTAACTGATCTTTGATTTTATTTTTGTGCCAGCTCAATGCTGTTTTGTTTGTTTGTTTGTTTGTTTTTACCTTGTGGCCATGTAATATAACTTCAGATCAGGTATGGTGACACCTATCCATGCATGTGTGAGTGTATGTTTTTGTTTTGTTTATTTTGTTTTGTTTTTGCTTAAGACCGAACTTTCCAAGGTCTTGTGTTTCTAAATGAGTTTTAAGATTATTTTCTGCTTCTGTAAAGAATGATATCATAATTTTTATGGCAATTGTATTGACTGCATGTCACTTTTGGTAAGATAGCCACTTTTAAAGTGTTAATTTATCCAGTCCATAAGTTTTTTTTCACCCATTCATCTGTTGATGGCTCTTCCAGTGAAAGCTGATGTGCTGAGGTCATAGCAGATGTTATACCTCATTTAGTTCTTACCAAGATGGTAAGTGACAACCACTTCCATTGAGCAGATGTGAATGTAGAGACTCAGAGAGGTCAAGAAAATGGCCCAAGGTCATACAGTTAAGCAGTGGCAGAAACAGGATTTGAACCCAGGTCCAACTCGTTCTTTCACCTTCCAAACAGCACAGGCAAGAGGCTTCTCTTTGTTATGCAGCAGGCATGAAGCAGAGAGCCCCTCGCCACAGAAGAAACCTGACCCCGTGGCTTAGGCACGGGTATTTATTTTCTCACGGTCCTCAAGTTGGAAATTCATGACCCAGGTACTGGCCAACTTGAGTTTTCATAAGGACTGTTCTCAGCGGTTGAAGATGGTCACCTACATGCTGTCCGGAGACTAAGCAGGTGAGAGTCTCTGCTGCATGTCTTTCTGAGGTCACTAACCATGGACTCAAGGCCCCACCCATGTCGCGCACTTAAGCTTAGGGACTTCCGCACCATCTCCATCATTGTTACAGTCACATTGCTGTGACCAGATGCCCTAAAGAAACAAGAGAAGTGAGGGGTTATTTTCTTCTCGTGGTTTCAGAACAGTTCGTCAAGGCAGGGCATCCTGGCATCTAGAATGCCTTCCTTCTTGGCAAAGGAAGTGTATGCTGGTGACTCGTTACGGCTTGGCTTGGCAGTACCAAAAGAAGAATGTTCAGACCAGAGGGGAGTCTACCCTCCAGGGGCCACAGTGACACACTTCTGCCAGCCAAGCCCCAGCACCCCAAATTTCCTGGTCCCCTAAAACAGCATCAGGTCAAGAAACCACTAGACAACACCTGAGTTTGAGTAGGACACGGCCCAATTCAAACCTTCAAATTCAGCCGCTCGGGGGCTGAGGGCTTCAAGGGACGGATCGTTTAAAAGTTTGTGTCTGCGGTTTGCTGTGAAGGCTGGAAGGCAGCATCAGGTGCCCTGGACCTGGAGTTCCGTGTGGTGTGAGCGCTGGGAACTGAACAGCAGCAAGCGCACCAAACCACCTCTTCCAGCCCTGAGGTACTCAGTTGCTAGCAGATTCTCATCCAGTTTCTCCACTTCCCTCATCTGGATTCTACTCTGCATGCCCTACCACCGGAGAAGCTGTCCATGGCAAAAGCAAAGAGACAGAAAGACAAAAGCTGAAAATATTCAGCCAAGCAGCAAATATTTACCTACTTGGTAAATCCCTCCCCAACTTCCCACACAAATGCAAACAGACCAGAGTTTCCACCACTGTCTTCCTAGATTACTGAACTAAAACTATTTGCCACCAGAATGCTTTTATTAGTAGAATGATTCGATGTTTTTCTTTCAGCAAAGTCATTACTGGAGCAGGAGCCTGTGGCCATCCAAAAGAATTCCTCGGAGTAGCCTAAGCCGGCAGCTTTCTCTCCTTTCTCTGGTGGCAGGGACGATATCAATTTACTTTTCTATCCTTAATCGCATTTTTTTAACCCCATAGAACATGTTAGCATAGCAAAATGAGAAAATTTAGAATAAAATAAAACGCCAGCATCCCACCCCATTCAGAGAACAGAGCAAACTGTGATTCTATTTGGTGCTTCCCCGTCAGCAAATCATCATGATTATTGTTATTATTGATTTACCAAAATGATGTAAGCCCAGTGTGCATCCTTCTCTTTAATGCATAGTGTACCATGAACATCTTTCCTCTCTCAAAATTCAGGATCCCTTTTAAACGCCTGCCCACTATTCAGATCTGTCAAATGGACACCTCATCACTGACTCAGGAGCAGTCACACTGTTATATATCTAGGCTGCTTCTCACTCTTTGTTCACATAAATGAAGCTGACATTAAAAAAAAAAAATGTCCTGGGAGATAAATGTTTACACTTCCATACTTTCTTCCCTAGAAATATCACTTTGAGTTAATGGATGCACATGGTTTTGTTGCTATTACTGCTTATTCATAGAATCTATACATATATACTTTGTTCTCAATGATTGATTAAATAAAACAGAATGAGCTAAAGGAAAGATGAAGCTATATTATATAAATGCAGGTTTACTGGGAGCAGGGAGGGAGGGGGAGGAAGGGGAAAGGGAGTGTGTGCTTAGGGATGGGGAGGAAGGGAGAGAGAGGGCAAGAAAGGGAAAAGGAAGAACAAAGGTGGAAAGGAGCAACTGAACCAAGATGTCTGGCTATAAAGTGAATTTGCCTCTAGGGGAGAAGCCCCGCCCCTAAGTGAAGGGCAGGGTCTGGCAGCCATGCCCTGAAGCAGGTAGGGACTTTAATATTCAAAATGAAGGCGTTGTTTGTTTGTCTTTCCTCTTCCTTTCCCACCTTTCAGGAGACTTCTTTAAGGAGACAGGTACAATACAGGAACTCAAATAAATACAACTCATCATTATTACACCAAGGGAGTTAATTGATCATTAAATTGAAATTGTAGGACCTGTTTAATTAGCTTTAATTCAATGGTATTTCATCAAATGTAGAACAGTTGATTTTAAGATACACCATTATTTGAGGTTGAATATGAGAAAGGGAAAACGCAAACCCTCTTCTAATTAAGTGGTGACATCCTCCCTTAGCCCAGTGCCGTATCTTGGTCAGTCTCAACATTCTTCATTTGAGAATTTCTCCACCTGCTCTAAGGAATTTGCCAGTTTGTCTCAGGCGTGGTGTATAGTATAACAAGAAGTTGTTTTAGAGGCCAAGGAGATGACTCCATTGGTACAGTGCTTACTCAGGCAATGTGAGGAACCAAGCTGATCCCAGCACCTACATAAAAAGCCAGGTATAGCGATCCATGCTTACAATCCTAACACCTGGAGGCAGAGACGAGGCCACTGGGGCTCACTAGCCACTAGCCTCGCATAGGCCAGTGAGAGACCCTTTCTTCAAACAAGAGAAATTTTCTGCACCAAGGAACCCAAAATTGACCTCTAATACCCTCTAATACCACACTACTATGTGTAGTGCACATGTGAACGTTTCCTCATACACAGGTGCGTACAAACTTTTTATTCCTTTTTCCTTTTTAAAATTTATTTTTAAATAATTTATTCACTTTACATCCCAATTGGAGCCCCCTCCCCTCATCTCCTCCTGGTCCCACCCTCCCTCTTGCCTCCATCCTCCTCCCCTAGTCCTCAGAAAGGGGGACCATCTGAGCCCAGCCTATCAAGTCTCATTAAGACTGCCTGCATCCTCTTCCTCTGTGGCCTGGCAAGGCCACGCCACCAGGGGGAAGTGATCAAAGAGAGGGCATCAGAGTCCATGTCAGAGACAGCCCCTGCTCCCCTTACTAGGGAACCCACATGGAGACTGAGTTTGCCTATCGGCTACATCTGAGCAGCGGTCTAGGTCCTCTCCATGCATGGTCCTTGGTTGGTGCATCAGTCTCTGCACACCCCGTGGGGATAGAGCAAAACTCTTTTACACATATCTCAGTGACAAAATTTAACACAGCTTCATCTACTTGTGGGTGTTTCCATTTTTGGGGGGGGTCAGCAAAAGTTTGTCTGTTGCTTTTTAAGAAAAAAGAAAAAGAAAAAAAGAAACCAGTGTCAAAGTTGCTAGTTTGCTAGTGTCAAAGTTCTGTCCTTGCTCTATTTGGGAGCCTCTGTGGATACACAGATACTTTATATCTCAATGGGAAATCAAATCATAACATAATTTTTTTTGAGAACATTCTAAGTGGCAATTAAAAGCAATGCGTCAAGTGCCAGCCATGTGAGCAACTCAGCTTAAGTGGTGTCAGTGTGAAACCCGTGACCGAGTGTGCTCAGGGGCAGAGAATGAAACTCCAGCATGTCTGTTGACTGGCTGATGGAGAGTTATAAAACACATCTTGATTATGAAGAGCTTACCACAGAAAAACTATGCATCTTAATGAAATACGTTTACTAGAAGCCTCCAAAAATTAAGATTTAAAGTAGGACTACACCCCCGCTTGTAAGTCATGCCTCAGAGTAAGAATGAGACAGGAAGGACACTTGCTTGTTGAACCTTCCCTTGGTACCATTTTCCACTTGTTTCTCAGAGGGCATGAGTGTCATGTTAGGGGATGGTTCTAGAGTCTGAAGATGCATAAAATGAGAAATACTCTTATTTAAATGGATGGTAGATTATTGAGCAACAATCTTATTTAAATAGGTGATAAATGATAGATGGATATAGACGACAGACAGACAGATAGATAGATGATTTGTAAGTAGAAATGGATTTTTAAAATATTTTTTATTTTAATTTTTGTTAGTTACACTTTATTCACTTTGTATCCCCCTATATCCCCCACCTAGAGATGGATTTTGATAATAAAGACATAAATAATAAAGATTGAGATAGATAAATATATATTACAGTTATAGATATAATCTCAACATGGTCTAGCATCACAATTCCAGAGAACTGTTTTTTGTTCTTGAAGGAAGTCTTAGAAAGATGCATGATTAGTTCCTCCATCATGGTAGAAAATTCCAGAAGCAATTTTGAATATTGAGGCTGTTATGTTCTGGTCTAGGATAGAGCTGGAACATGGAGACAGAGAGAGGGAGAGACTAGAAACCTGACAAAGGAGTATGAGAAAGGGAAGAGAAAATGGACAATGATGAGAAAAGGGCTGCAATCTCCAGACCTCACCAGAACGACCTCCTAGAATGATTAAGAGGTTCAGTGGTAAAAGCCCTTACTGACCCAATCGCTGGACTCGCTGGCTGCTGGAGCTCGCAAGTTTCTCTGGGTGCCACATATCCTTCTCCATGTTGTGGCTGCTGTCACAAGACTGGTTCCTATAGGCATTTGAATATGGTCTGTCCCAACAAAATTCACATTGACCTTTGACCACCACTGTGGCAGTGTTGGGAGACTGGCCCTTTAAAAGGTGATTACCTCATTAAGAGGGGCTAATGTTTGCTGTAGTGTGAATGTGGTTTGTCCTCATTGAAACCCATGTTGAAGCTTTTGATTGTCCAACATTGGGAGGTGGAGGTTAGGGAGAGGGGTTTTAGTCAATGAGAGAAATATCTAGATGACCTTGGACTTGGTATTGATATCCCAGGTTCAAGTATACACAGCATGGTTCCTGAAATAAATTTATACACTGGAGTCATTCAAATTTAAATTCTCCATTTCTGTGAAAGACAAGACAGTGTGAAGACAAACCCCAGATGGGTTTACAAACCCCAAGTTTAAAAAGAACTCCAAGGAACTTCAGGACTCCTCAAGAACAAGAACAGAACACAACTGAGATTTTAAAATTGAAAAAATAAAAAGGCCCGAGGAGACCCCTCGCTGAGGAAGGCATAAAGATGGTAAATATGCGCGGAGGAGGCACGGTATCAGAGGGCTGCAAATCAAACAGTTCCGAAGCATTGCTGTGTACCTCAGGATGGCTAACACCACACCAGCAGCAAAAGCTGTGAGGATGTGGCCCAGTGGCAGGGTGGCCACTGCAGGGTGGGAGTATGGAGTGGGGGGGGGGGTGATGCAAGGTGGCTGTCCAAACCTTGGAAGTTTGCTTGGTTTCTTTGCTGAAAAGGTAACTTAAGAGCACCTATTGTTATTTCTGAAGACCTGGGTTCAATTCCCAGTACACTCACATGATGGTTCACAATCGTCCCTAACTCCAGTTCCTGCCGGGGATCCAATCCCCTCTTCTGACCTCTGCAGAAACCAAGCACTCACATGTCCTGCAGACATGCAGGCAGAGTATTCACACACAAAAATAACTAAACTAATTTTATGGATTAAAAAAATATTAAACCTATGCCTACCAAAGGATCTGGCCATTGTTTCTTGTCATTTCATGGTATTGACCCAAATGAGATATGTGTGTGTGCGTGGGGGTGTCTGCACACGAAGGCTTAAAGCAGCTGTATTCATAATCATCCTGAATTAGAAGCAGCTGGAATGTCCTTTTGTAGATAAATAGATAAATAAGCTGTCATACAGCTGTTAGGGGCATGAGTCCGCTGCTGTCTGTACAATGTGGATTTCAGTACAGCCTGCAAACAGTGGTAATACTAAGATATTTAAATTCTGTCTCTTTTTGTGGACTTAAAAAGATTCTTGCAAGCTTCAGGGACCACTAGAATCTATCTCTCATAGGTCAAATGAACTCCATATAAATACTAACAATCAACAGCCTATTTTCCTCTTGACCTGTCTATTTCTGGGGGTAGGATTTATTCTTCTTTCCCTGATCCTGGGAACCCCACCTTCAACTACCAAGACCATGGGCCTAAGAGTTTCAAATATATACCCAAGGGAAAAAATATTCTCCCTAAACTCCTTAACTTTATCTTCTGCCTCTAACATATATATCTGTTCCAGCACCCTGCCAGGTCCAGGCATTTCTTCAAAGTCTACATACATCTAGGACAGCTCCAAAAGCAGATCGTCCCCAATGGTCTCACAACCTGAACAGCAAGTAAAACAGCCTGCTCTTCCTGGACTTGGTCAACATTCCAGCTTTTTGGACCCCCACCCCAATAACGACACTCCAATGTCAGCAGGAAGTAGTAAAAAGCAATTATGTTGCCCCTTACTCATTCAACAAAAGGTTGGGATGTTAAGGTTCAGACCTGGGACACATTGCTGAGATGCTCACTTAACCAAAGTGGACTTGTCCTCCAGATTCTTCCAGCATCCCTAAGTCCCTGTCTGTTACAGGGCATACCCTGCCCTCTGACTTGAATCCCCTCAGCCAGAAGCTCTTTCCTATATAATCTAGACATTTTAGTATCTCTCTGTGCGTTTTCTCTTCTCTCTCCCTCTGCATAATGATTTCAGTGACACCTCCCTCCACTCCTCATGAGGTCAGTGAACCTGCTGAAAGCTTCTTCCAACAAACCTGCACTTATATACTCTACTTTGGCTTGAATTGGCTCATTTTCTCGGCGGAGGTAGCCAATCAACAGCCACACCATATAATGTTATTTAGTGCTAAAAGCTGAAGCTGGGGAGATGGCTTGGTGGATAAGACACATGCCACTTCCGCTTGAGGACCCGGACTTGGATTCTCGGCATCTGAATACCTGGTGTGGATATCCTGCCCTGTAAACACAATCCTGAGGAGGAGAGACAGGGTTGTCCAGAACAAGCTGCCTGGATGAGCCATGTGGGCAAGCTTCAGGTTCAATTGAGAAACCTTGCCTTAATGAATGCCGTGGAGAGTAATCAAGGAAGAATCCTAACGCCAACGTTAGTCCTGCACACATACATGTATACACATGTACCGGTGCATGGTCCAGGTCTTCAGGGCAGTAGGACCCATTGTATGAAATGGACATAGTAAATATACATTATTGCACATGTGTCAAAACACAAAGAAAGCTCAACATACAGAAGGAACCCACCTGTAGGCGAAATAATTCCTAATGGTGTGCCGTGTTGAGTCATCACCTATGTGAGTCATTAACAGCTCACATCTTCCTAACACTTAACAATATTTAGTTGTGTGTATGTATGCGTCAATGTGATGTTAATGATGGGAGAGCATTGTAGGAGGAGTGAGATCGGTCTCTGCACTTTGCACTCAACGTTTCTATAAACATAAAGCTACCGAGGAATTGTCTAGTAAATACGCATAGCAGTTAGATGTGATGGCCCACTCCTGCAAACCGAGCACTGAAGAAGCTGAGGCAAGAGGATCTCAGTTTAGACCAGCCGAAGCTACATGGTGAGACCCCGTCTCTCAAACATATATGTATGTTATATAAGCAGCTGATATATTAATTTAAAAATTGAACCACTAGATATATTTGAGGATTTATATATACTTTACACACAAACATAAATATATACTTTTAAAAAAACACTGTTTAGTTGTTAACCACCCAATTCTGTCTCCATCAAGTAGATTTATGGAACTAACTTGAGCACTTCCTCAATGTGAAGCCTTTAAGGGCTTCAAAGGGTCAAACTTTCCCACAGAAAGGCATGGATTTTTCACTTGAATGCACACACGTTCTTTACCCTGCACTCCTGCCTGAGTCCAGCTGGGTTTACAGGCAATCATAGGACTTCTAATGTGTGTGTGAGTCCCTGTAGTAAGTGGAGAGTGCCAAGCACACCCTGACAGTTTCACACTGTGCCTGGCCAGGCAGGGAGAAGGGATGTGGCTACAGTATCTGAGCCCTAAACCTGCTGTCTCTGCAGACTTCAGCAGCCTAGGACCTATAGAGCAAGGACAGTCGGGTCAGGATGGGATCTGCCTTTTTTTTGCCAGTTCAGATTTGTCAATAAAGTTGTAATTGTGCTGGTATCAGCATGGAGTCTTGTGCCCCAATGCCTGCCATTCTTGGGATAGTACCATTCTTGGGAGAGTCAGTTCTTCAGAAGCCCCAGTGCCTTGACAGCCCAAGGTCAAGGTATCCCGAGCATAGGAGAACCAACTGGACATAAAACTGAGACTTTGGGATTGCCAGACTAAGTGTTTGACAGCCCAGGTTGAAAAATCTTTCCCCAAGATGAAAGATGGTTCTCCTGTAGAGCTCTCCATGGCTGCCATTCAGATACAGACAGTACTTAGCAAATGTCACCTGGCTCAAGCTGCTCTTTCTCTCTGCATCCTCACAGGGAATCCTCACCTCATGGGATTCTTGAATAACACTTAGAGCCCTTAGGAAATTTTAAGATGTCCCTTTAAAGCTGTTCTGAACATCCAAGGGTCATCACAAACCGTGACCCCTCACGTAGGGTCATCAAGGCTCAGAGAAGGGAACGCCTTACCCAGAGTTAGACATTGAGAGGCTGATCATGAAGGCTCAATGCAATGCCTTTAAAGACATGAAGTGCCCAGAATGCGCCTTCATGCTGGCTGCTCACCTCTCTCCTGACTCTGCAAAGCCCTAGAGAGATACCGCTGTGCTGGTTACTTTTCTCAGTGCCACGGCAAAATGACCTGATAAAAGCAGCTTCCAGAAAGAGAGGTTTATTTCTCTGCATCCAGGAGACGCAGCCTATTATGGTAGGGAAGGTGTGGCGGCAGGAGCTTGCTTGAGGCAGCTGTCCACACAGGCTCTGAACTCAGGAAACGAGAGATGGATGCTGGTGCTGAGCCCACCCTCTCTGCTCCACTCCACACAACCCCACCCAGGGGTGCTGCCCATGGTTAGGGAGTTTTTTCATCTCAATTAACTCAGTCTAGAAACTTCCTCACAGAAAAGCCCACAGTTGTCGGCTGAGTGATTCTAGATCCTGTCAAATTGACCAGTACCGTCACAGCAGGCTTGTGAGCGCAGTCAGCATGGAAGACCGTGGCTCTCCAACAGGGACCATGAGTCAGCATGACACATGTAGTCGTGACACGGTTTGTAAGAAACCTGGGGACTGGCTGGGACACACATGGTTACCAAGAACACTTTTGTTTGGTTGGTTTATTTTATGGATTTTAAACATGAAATCCTGCAGTACAGAGACCAGGAAGCTGCCATTCCCTGGTTGGGGCACCAAGCCTCCCACCAATCACAAGATGCCTCAAATCCACGTCTGTCAAATGAAGTTCATTCTTTATATATTCTCTTCTCTAATCTTCTTTTTTTTTTAATCTTTCCCCCAAAACCCCACCTGGAAAGCCATTTCTTGACATCCTTTTAAACGTGTGGGTGTGCACATACCAGGATATATGTGTGGTCAGACTACCCCAGATATCTGTCCTTGCCATCCACCTGCTTAGATGTAGCATCTCTTGCTCTTTGTTTCTGTGTGTACCAGACTAGCTGGCCCAGAAGATTCCAGAGATTCTGGTCTGCATCTTCCATCTTGCTAGAGGTACCACATCCTGCTTCCTGTGGGTCGACATCTGAACTCAGGACCTCACACTTCCATGGCAAGCACTCTACCCAGGGAGCTACCTCCCCAGCCTGGATTCTTTTATTAAAGCATACATTTTTTTAAAGAAAAATTAAGTCTTTGTAGTAAATTTACAGAGCATTGGGTTTCTCCATGATATTTCCATTCTTGTGTGTGCCTTTTCCTGTCCCCTCAGTAGCGGGCCCCTTCGTATCCCAACCCTCGTTAGTCTTGTTCTGCCTTCATGTTATTTAAATGTAAGCTGTGCATGTGAGAGAGAACATGTGATGTTTTTCTCTCTTCTTCCCTCCCAGTATCCTTTCTCGTCCTCCCATTCCTACTCCCACAAAACCACTTTCTAATCTATTTAAATCTATGTTCCACAGGTAAGAGAAAACATACTTGTATTTCACTGGACACAATGATCTTTAGATCCATCCACTTTCCTGCAAATGGTATAATTTTATTCTTCTTTAAATCTGAGTAAAACTCTATTGTATATATGCCACATTCTCCTTATCCATTCACCTGTTGATGGCCATCTAGGTATTTCCATATCTTGGCCATTCTGAGCATGATAAACACAAATGTGCTTTCCAGATCCTTCTGTTTGTCTCTTTGTTTCCACCCAGACTCCTCCCTCCCTAATCACAGAGTAACATCAGCTGTAGCATCATAACACACTCACCTATCTCTTTTCAAGAATGAAGGGCTTATTTCCTGAGTTGCTATAGAGAGTCTATTGTCCAAGACCATACTCCTTTCCAGAGAAAGAAGACTCTAGAGACTCTTTAGTCCCATCCCTGGCTCAGAGCACTCAAGGGTGTTGACTGAGCCCTTCAGCAGTACAAAAGCCCTCAGGTAGGCTCATGTCTGACATGTTTCAGGAAGGCGAACGGACCAGTGTGCAGAGTGAAGGAAGAGAAAGGAAAGGAGATTAGAAGCCTGGGTAGGGCCTGGGAACCAGTGGTGCTGTTGGACTCCCGAGGTGGGGAGACCCTCTGTTCCTCAGGATAGACGCCAGACCCCAATAACCCACAAAGAGACACTCAATGCAAACAGCAAGAGGTGTTTACTAGTAGCCGGCATGCCGGGCTCTGCACACAGCTCCCATGCAAGGGGGTGGTACAGAGCCCTGTACAGCAGAATCACAGAGTTTATAAAGACAAAAACCACAAAACAGGAGGGGGTCTAGGGGTAAGGGATTTTTCTAACGGGGGCAGTCAGTGATTGGCTGTGCCCAGGTGTGGTAACCAGGGGATGGTTAGGGACTGTTTGCACTTCTCAGTCCAGGAACAAAGAAGGGCGTTTAGGGCCAAGTTAAAATTTCCTACCCTTACAGTGCTTGATACAATTCCATGACTTTGGCTTTCTGGAGCACACAAGGGAGACCACTGGACAGCTCTGAGTAGCGAATCCTCTTCCAGAAGCTCTGATGCTTTTGGATGGGCACAAGGGTGCATTTGACAAGGCTAACAAAAACCCAGTAGCTCCCATCAGGTCCAAGACTGCATTAGATCTGTCAATTTTATAATGAAATCCCATTCTTCCTTTCTTGCCTGGTGACTCTATGGCTGTTCAGCTGGGAACTACATTTCCTAGCCTGCCTTGGGGCATGCTGCTAAGGTCAAGCCCTCAGAATCAGAACAAAAGTGATATGGCTAGTGTTGCTTCACTTGCTGGAAAGAAATGTGTGTATTGTGTCATTTTCCTCCTTGTCCCAATCTACAAAGGCACAAGGACACGCCCTCATGCAGCAGAGCCACATGAGTGAGGACAATACTACAGAAAGATACTGGGTCTCTGAGGGAAGGTGTAGCTCAAAGCCAAGAATAATAACACTATCCCTTTTAATCCACTGCAGTTGGAGGTTCTTCGTTACAGCAGCTTAAACTTTACCTCAACTAATACACAGACTTTCCAGGAAGGCCTGTCAGTCTTGTGTGCATCACAGCACAGAGGGGGGAAGAGGAGACAACATAAAATATAACTCAACATTCCCATCCTTAGAGCTCTTTAACCAAACACTGCAGGGACTTTCCAGGCTGTCTTTCTCATTAGGTCCCTGCCTGATAATATTTTCTCTTGATACATTCTCCTTCTCCTCCTCCTAGAGATACAACTTCCCAGTGCCTGGAGACATCTGCAAAATTTTATCAAGCAAAGGAATGGTTTTTTTTTTCCCCCAATCTCCATCACAGGCAAGCTCCCTGAAGACACTTCAGTGCAAACTGGCCTTGTAGCCCATTCTCAAAAATGAAAGATGCATTTAGCTCAGACCATGGTCTTCCCACAGGAACTACAGAACCTCTGAAGTTCTCCCCAGCACTCCACACATGCCACCTGTGGTGTTTTGAATAAGAATAGCCCCCATAGGCACATACATTTGAGTGCTTAGCATCAGGGAGTAGACTACTTAAGAAGGATTAGGAGGTGTGGCCTTGCTGGAGTAGGTGAGTCCTTGTTGGAAGAAGTGTATCACTGGGGGTGGGCTTTGAGGTTTCAGAAGCCCAAACAGGCTCAGCCTCTCTCTCTGTCTCTGTCTCTCCCTCTGCTGCCTACAGATGCAGATGTAAACTCTCAACTACCTCTCCAACACCATGTCTGCCTGTATGCCACCATTCTCCCAGCCATAATGATAATGGACTAAATCTCTGAAACTGTAAGCAAGCCCCAATTAAAGGCTTTAAAAATGTAAGAGTTGCTGTGGTCATGATGTCTCTTCATAGCAACCGAACACTGACTAAGACAATGTCCTCACTTGTCTTTCCTGCCACTGTCTTTAGTAGACATGTCTCCCTTCCCTAGAAATACTTTCACTATGCAAAAGCAAGGAGATAGTAGAGCAGAGAATTTCTTTTTTTTTTTCTTGGTCTTTAGGAAACTATCTTTTAACGCTGGGAGTTCAGAGCCTTCTCTCACTTACGCTGACACATAACCACACAGTGACCACTCTTATGCCTATGTCCACAGAGCTCTTTCTCAGCACAAGAGCTCAGGCACATACAGCTAGAAGTGCTGGAAGATGCTGGGTTCTATAGTCCTTTCTGTTTCCTAAGCCCAGCCTGCAGCAGCGGCTCACACACTCTGGCTGCCTGCCTTTCCCACTTACTGGTTCCTTGTGTTTTGCCCTGAACGTCACAGTGGGTTTGCTACGATGACTCATTTCCTGTCATCTTTTATGGTCTGCTGTGCTCACTAATGACACTGTGGGGTGGCCTGTAAACTGCATTAGGAAGAAGGCTACCCGGATGCCACGCTGTAGCTAGGCACAGTCAGGCCTGACTATCACATCAAAACAGGGCACATTTTTCCTGAGAGAGACAAGATGTCTTACAGGGCCGCCAGCCTTGAGAATGGCCATGACCTGCTAATGTTCACACCACCATCACACAGGATCTTGGAGAGGGTCCCTCAAGCTTTCCTTAGTATCTGATTGCAATTAACCCTTCTGCCTCCTCCCAGAGAGTAGGGGAGAGTAGATAGATGTGTGTGCATAAACAGTGTGAGCATAGATGCATGTGCTGTATACACATGGTGATGTCATTATGCAGGTCTCTCTATGTCATCATTTGTTTATGTTTTATCAGTTTCTGTTTATTTCTCCCGCCCATCTCACACCATTCTTCTTCCATTCTACATTCTAAACTTTCAGCTACCCCACTTCTAATCCACAGTGTTTGTTCTCTTTGGATCCTGTGGCCGTTTGTCCACTGTGATACAAATGAAATATAATTAAAATTCCATAGAGTTCAAGAGCATTAAATAAGTCTTATTGTATTATATTCTCTTTCTGTTTAAAAGGTTTATTTATTTTTATGTGCTTTGGTATTTTGCCTTCACGTGTATCGGTGTGAAGGTGCTGGATCCCCTGGAACTGGAGTTACAGGCAGTTGTGAGCTGCCATGTGGGTGCTGGAAACTGAACCCAGATCCTCTGGAAGAACAGCCAGTGCTCTTAACCACTGAGCCATCTCTCAAGCTCCAATTACATTCTGTTCTAATTATTTGAATTTGTTCACTATTGTTGCTATTTTAGTATGGCTGATGTGTGGATTAAACTGGTCATACATATCAATAAAAGAAAATATGCTATATACAGGGGTCAGCGCCGTCTGTTTCATATACTAACTGGAGATCTAGAAAGGCTTCTCCGGCAGGTGGGACTACTCTGTTCTCCTCTTGAAGCCCTTAATTCCGCCCTTAATCTCTGTCTTCCTGACTATTTTTGTCGGCATTATTGTATGCTTGTTCCTCTCTTGTCTCCCTCCCTTTTCTTCCTCTCTTCCTCTTCCCCCTTTTTCCATGCCCTGTCTCTCTTTCTCTTCTCTGCTCCCACTATAGGCTAACCCCTCCCTATCACACACCCAGCATGTGCCTCCCCCCACCCCACTCACCAAGCCTGAGCTCCTAGGCAAGAGTTAGCACCCACTGAGCAAGGACCTGCGTCCTTCTTCTCTTCCTCCTCCATAATTCACCAACCATATTGCCACACCATCTAAACATCTTCACAAACACATCATGTGAACGCGCTGTGTGCCCAGCACCAAGTTAAATCCAAATGAAGGGACTCACCCGAGCTCTGCTGTAGCCTCTTGTCACTTCATACACCTTAATCTCTGGTATTCATTTGAGCACTGTTTGCCCCGAAGCCTGTTCATTTGCAGGCCAAGGCCTGTGATGCTTTTGTTTTGTGTTCTTTTGTTATGCCTTTTTGGAAGGTTCCTGGATTTTATTTTGCAAATATTTCTAATCTACCATTTGGCTGAATTTGTGGGTTCATATCCCTAGACAAGAAAGATGGCCACACACATAGAGCAGGGGCTGGAGTGACTAACAACACTTGCTGTTTTATCACAAGGACCCAGATTCAGTTCCCAGCATGCAGGTTAGGCAGCTCAAAAATGCCCATACCTCCAGGTCTGAGATATGATGTCTTCTTCTGGCCTCCAAGGGCACATGCACATATAGTCAAACAAAGACACATACCCCAACACACAAAAATAGATTTATATCAACTTGACCCAAGCTAGGGTCATTTGAGAAGAGGGAACGTTGATTGAGAAATTTTCCCTATTAGAACTGATATGTGGTCAAGCCTGTGGGGCATTTTCTTGATTGATCATGGATGTGGGAAGGCCCAGCTCAGTGTGGGTGATGCCAGCCTTGGGCAGATAGCCCTGGGTGGTATAAGAGAGCAGGGTGAGTAAACCATAGGGAGCAAGCCAATAAGCAGCACCCTCCGTGGCCTCTGCATCTGCTCCTGCCTCCAGGTTCCTGCCCTGTTAGAGTTCCTGCCTTGACCTCCCCGGATGAAGGATCACAAATTGTAATATGAGAAAACAAAACAAAACAAACCACTTTGTTTTCTCCCCAAGTTTACTTTCATTATCCTCTGGACAACAGTTTAACTGTGCACATAGCATTTCTAACATGCAAAACTATGTAAGTAATATAGATGTGGTTTACAGTATACAGAGGGTGTGTATCAAATATATGCAAATGTCATGCCAGGTTATTCACGGGACTTGAGAATCCATGACTGTTTGTATCTGCAGGCAGTCCTGGCACTAGCCTGAACTTCCATGCATATTCATTTGTATGTCACATTTAATTCTGTCAGAATATAAATCACTAGCTCCCAGAGCACACACATTGCCTAATTTTTAAGTACGTTGAGTATTCTTGCATGATGCTCTGTTTATGTACAGAATATATGAGGATATCTATACGTCAAATGTTGTTCATCAGCCTGGAACTGTATTAAACTTCTCCTGCTCTCATTTATTCTATGAATATGTGTTTTACTATAGGTTGCATCATCTATATTTTATAATGAAAGTATTGAGGGAGGAAGGTGGCCTTTGGCCAAAATGACACAGCTATTTGCAGTTGGTGTCACCCTTTTCTACCCAGAGCCTTGTCACTAGTGTAGCCCTCTCCTGAATCACTGCAAATGTCAGCTTCTGATGGCTCACACCTGTAGACCTTGCTCAGGGATACCTGCATGGGTGCATCAATTCCCAGAAGAATACCTGGTCTGGTAGGTGACTGATGTGGGATCTAAGAACTCCCACCATCGGATTTTACTATCTCAAGGGAGGAGAGCGTGTTTGGAGGCTGGGGGAGAAGAAGGAACTAGACAAATGGGATTCTGGGAGGAAACTAGCCTAAATCCCCATGCATGGCTTTGCTTTTCAGGATCTCAGCGTAGACTTTATTGGATCAGACATGAAACATAGGTTCAGCCTAACTGCAAAGCTTGGAGATTTTCTTCCATACCACACTGCATCTTCCCTGGGTATTTGTGCTACGATTCATACTCACGTGGGATGGTTTTTCTGTACTTTTCTCCAGAGGTAGCAGTGAATAGGAACTGTTTGTTTGTCTAAGGGCAGAAGCTAACTGTCTGAAACTATGAAGCACATAATGGACACTGTGCCTGTTACATTACATTTTATGGTTTTAGAGCAATTACACTGCATTTTATGGTGTCATAACATATTACATTTTATGGCTTAATATCAGCTTTAATACAAGACACCGTGGCCCAGAATTTTAACCAGAGGAAGGTGGTAAGAATGACCATGGGCTTTCTGTATGACCACATGCCTGCCAGCGGAGGGCCTGGAAGGGGACTGCAGAACTGATAGAGACCCCAGCTCTATCACTGTGTAATATTGCTCTGTATCACACACTAAAGCCCCAGTGAGTTTCTGGCCATTGCTGGACATGCTATGCCCTTCTGCAACTCCGTACCTTTAGATGTATGTTAAAATCGATGCATTCATTCAACAAATAGTAATTGAGGATCTCGGGATTGTTCTGACTGCTAAGGATGCAGCAGTAAGACTCCCAAGGTCGCTTCACTCTCAGAGCCCCACTTTCTAATGGGACAGATGCATTTAGCCCTTCAAAGTGAATGTGCAGGATGCCTTTCCTGATAGGACAACTGATGAAGTTTGTATTCTGTTCCACACCTATGTCATTTCACTTTTCTGCCTCCTGTGGGACAGGGGCAAAGCCATACACACATTCACTATTGTGCCACCATCACCAAACAGAGACTCTGGAAGTATCTAGAAAGTTGGCTAAATAAGTGATTGAATGAGACCAGAAGCGATGAATGGTGACCAAGGCTGGGAGGTGCCAGGAAGATTCCACTGCCACAAGAAAGCTTTTCCAATATGGACGCTTCAAATCTCACCAGAAGAAATTCCCTCCTTTAGGATAGGTACACTGATGACCTACCAACCAGAACCAACATAACAAAATAAGATAAAAGCTGGATGCAATGGCTAGAGCCTGAAATCCCAGCCCCGGCACTCCCATGGTAGGATGGGGGTGGGGGGCAGAGTCTCTGCTTCATAAACAAGGGAGGAGAGAACACTTGACTTATAAACACGTGCCCTTACAGCAGGTGAGCCATGTTTTTTTTTTTAATTTCATCATTGTATTCTCTCCCTGAGACTCCACAGACATGTATATTCTGCTGCTTGAAGCTGTCCACAGCTCTTCAATCTTTCTTCTCTTTTTCTTTTAAGTCCTCTTGTTTGTTCTTGTCAATTCTCCATTAGCGAGAATCGCCTGGGAAGTACCTTCATGGGAAATAATCTAGATCAGGTTGGCCCAAGGGCGGGTCTGTAGGTGGTCATCTTGACTAACTGAGGCGTGAGAACCCACCCTGAATATGGATGGCACCACTCTGTGAGGTAAGGCCTGAACTTCATGAGTGAAGAAAGCTAGCTGGACACCAGCAGAAGGCAAACAGGCAGCATGGGTGCCTCTGTTTCTCTTTGCTCTTAAAATTGTTATGTTCAGTTTTGATGATGGACTGTACGGAGCCTGCAAGAGTAAGATAAAATAGACCCTTCCTTCCCTAAGTCACTTTTTGGTGAGAGTGCTTTATTACGGCAATAGAAATGAAATGAGGACGCCTGCATTGCACCGTGGATAGTTTGCTAAGACTATTGCTCAGTCTTCAGCTCACTAATCTTTTCTCTGACAATATCTGGTCCACGGCTGGCGCCATTCATTCATTAGTTCCTCTCAAACGCTGAAGCTCTCATCTTCGGAAGCTCACCACGGGTCTTTCTTGAGCACTTCTCTATTTCTGTGTAGGATTTCTTTTTCAGATGTTGAGGTTAAACCCATATACGTGAGAGGTAAACCCTTCACCATCAAGCTTCATCCTGCCCCTCCCTCCCCTCCTTTAGCTTAGGGGATATGGCTAGACTGACTGCTTTAATGTTCTTGTCAGCCTGCTCCACTATACCTTTTTATTCTAGACTGATTTCTGTTGGTTACCTTTTCTTGTCCTTACATATTTATTCTGTTTCTCCTCCCGGTAACCTTTGATGTAACGGTTTCTGTGCACACTCGGAGCAGCTGTGCTAACTTATCTATGTTCTGGTCCCTAGGTCAAATGCACAAAGTTATGTGACCGTCAGGCACCCTTTGAAGGACTTATTATCATGTTGCCCATTTTCCAGGCAAGGAAACAGAGGTTCAGAATGCAGAGTGTCCCTTACCCAAATTTTATGAGTAGCAGAGAGTTGGAGGTGGGATGGGAGGCCAGAATTTTGTTTTTCAGACTCCAGAATTTGTAACTCTAAAGCCCGATTCTATAGCGCCTATCTAGATGAGCACATCCTCCACCCATCCATATTCATGACACTCGGGGCCAAGTAATCGGGGCTGCCAAAGGGTGCTGAGAAGCTACCCTAATGAGCTCACTAGACTCCTCTTCTCTAACAGCATTCCCTGCCGGGGCCATGGGCCCTCATCTGTCAATACTGATGCCTGTATGAGATGCTCAGAACCTGCCATGGATGGAGGAGCTGCCGCCACCACCACTGCCGCTGAGATTAAAAGAGAGAAGGGAAGAGAGGAACACAAATCTCCTCCATAAAGTTGCCGCTTGCAGACACTGAAAGACCCTATGCAGCTGGTGGCGATGTAGACATACGCTAGCAGACATACGCTAGCTGATGTGCCAGCCAGAGCTCAAGGAGTTTGACTGGCCTCTGACACACCTAGCAGCCACTCCCTTGCCTGCCTAGAGGGACCGTGGAAAGCTGGCCCGCCTGGGTATGTCTGCTCTGGCAAGTGGAGGAAGCCTGTTTGCCAGGTGTGCTCCTTGGAAAGTTGCCATTATGATGGCTACAGGCCTTGCCCAGCCTGAAGCTCTTGGAAGGCCAAAAGGAAAGGGATAGGAAGACATGTTTCTGCAGGGAGGTGTAGGGGAAACAAAGCTAGCCTTATGAGAAGCTTGTTGGAGTACGGAGGCTATTGTCTGTAGAGTGGTAGAGTCTGGGTTCACCTTCATAGTAAGCACCCTCGTTCTCTGGCAGGTGGGGATCTGTCCATGCTACACCACACATTCAGGCATCAAGAACACAGACTGTATGTGGTCATGGTACACAAATATGATGTCAAGCATACAACCTGGCACCAAGCTATTCTTAGGAGATACAGGAATCCTGGTGGCTGGCTCAGTGACCACTACCCAAACTATCTTATCCAGAGAGAGAGAAAGAGACAGAGACAGAGACAAAGAGACAGAGAGACACAGAGAGACTACTGTCTTGTAAGAGCCTCAGAGACGAGGTGGCTCCAGCCTTGTCAAACACTGTCTATGCAACCTTGGGCAGTCAGTCCACACCACGGACTGGGCTGTAAGATGCCCAGGTATTTGGCCGAAATTATTTGAGTGCATTCACAGGAGTGTTTCTGGATGACGCGAGCATGGGAAATTGGTAGGCTGAGTAGACTATGGCTGCTAATGTGGAGTTCATCGAACCAGTTAAACACATAGACTGAGAAAAATGGCCAAGTGTCTCCCATCTCGGAGTCTACACTGGAGCATCTTTCTCATCTTCAGGCCTGGACCGGAACATCAGCTTTCCTGGGGCTTCAGCTTGTTCTGAGAATCTGTGATCCTGTAAGCCAATTCTTTCCCTCTCTCTGTCTTTCTGTCTCTCTTGCTCCTTCTCTCTCCCCCTTCTCTCCCTCTCTCCTTTCTGAATCCAGGTCTCTCTACTATGTAGCTCTGGCTGTCCTGGAACTTACTACGTAGACAAGGCTGGCCTTGAACTCACAGGTACCCATCTGCCTCTGCCAAATGCTGGGATTAAAGGTATGTGCCACCACATCCAGCCTGTGGTGCTTTATAGAAATTAACAAATCTGTGTATCATCTATCATCTCTCTATCATCAATTTTCTACTTATATTTTGAGATTTATGCCCTCATCCATGTTGTTGGTTCTGTTTCTCTACTCTATCCTGACGGATTCACCCCACTTTCCTCCCCCCCCCCCCGTCTCCTTGTCTGTGAGTTGATGACAGTTGTTCCCACTCAGTGAGCTGTTATGATGACAGCAATTACAGTAGAGATTACACTAACACAATGTGCTATGAAATAGATTTAGAAAATATACCAGGCTGTGGACTCAAAGGAGCATGCTTCTCAGTCTCAAAGGATAGCATCTTCTAGAATATGTGCAGAATGATTGACAGACTGAGGGCTGGGAACACTTCTCAGTGGCTGAAGACACTTGCTGCGAAGCCTAATGACCTGAGGTGAGAGGAGAGACATGCTTCTTGCGAGTTGTCCTCTGTTCTCTACAAGAGGGCTGTCACAATTCTCTCTTTGTCTCTCTGTCTCTGTCTCTCTTGGTGTGTGTGTATGTAAGTACTAAATACTTATTTAGGAAGAACTCACTTGGCAAATTCTAGAACTTCTGGTGGAATCCACATACCTCACTCTCTTGCCAGCATCTATATTAATTGGATCTTCTGTGAAACAGAGTTCAACAGAAGTTCATTAAGGGGAAATGTCTGGACAGATATGGGGGGCAGGAGTGTCACCCCAGTGCAGGTCTCATCCGAAATAAATGGTAGAGGGGGAAAGGAGGAGGGAAAGAGAAGCATCTGGGCGGCAGCATGGACCACTGGGGATCTCCGCCCTAAAGCCTCTGGCTAACGGAGTTCGAGGTCTCCCACAGGAATCAGATGGCCTGAGGCCTGCCCAAGGCCTGAGCCAATCAGCATCACAGTTCCCTGGCTGTAGCTACTGGCACATGCGGGGACACGTGACCAATCTTGTCCAATCAGGGTTTAGGAAGAATCTTGGCGAGAATAAACTCTTGTCTTTCCTCCATGAAAGACGTCTGGGAGAAGGGGGCTCAGGCCACTGGCAGAGCAGGCGCCAATGAGCACATGAGAAGATGTCACGTGATCAGGGAAAAGGCCGCTGCACAGCAATGGCACTGGCTTGACTCATGAACGATTGGAGCCCATTTCCAAACATTTCATTGACTTAATTTAACAGCTTCATAGGGCCAACCTGTGCCCAGATATAAGACTAGAATTCAGTGCTTTGACATATGAACATACCAGTAAAACAGTCACTATAATCAGGACAAAGAATATATTCGTTAGCATGCTGTCACTCGCCGGCACTGAGGAGACAGAAATTGGAGCAGCCCTGCCTGGAGTTTGTGGACCAGTAAGCATGGCGGGAGATACAGGTCCTGTGAGAGTGTCTCAAACATTAAGGTGGAAAGTAATTGAGGAAGAAACTTAACATAACATGTGGTCTTTGCACTCATGCACACACAGTTCATACACGTGCATCTCAAAGAACACATCCAACAAACTCTCTCCCAAGTCTCTTTCCCTTCCATTCAGTCCTTTCCTGCCAACCCATTCTTGTAACTGCTGTGGATCAGCGTCCTACTTCCACAGATGTTTTCCTCCTCAAGAATTCTGTGAGGATGGAATCACACAGTGTATTTTTGTCTGACTTCCCTCATTCAGCACAATTATTTTGAAACTGTGTTGCTGGGACACAGTGTTTTGTTGTGCACATCAAATAGTTTGTTCCATCTATTGTTAAACCGTTCCATCATAGCACAAAGGACATGCCATGTCACAGGACACACCATGCCACAGGGTACACCATACCCCAGGACACACGGGATACACTATATAACACACCACATGACAGGACACAGCACATCACAGGATACATCCCACCACAGGACACACCCATCGCTTACGCACCCATTGACGGATGTATTGGTGACTTTTTCACTGCTGTGATAAATACTTAACAAAAACAAGAGCGGAAGGGTTTGTTTCAGCGTATGTCTTGAAGAGATATGGCCTGTCATGGTGGTGAAGGCATGGTAGCAGGAGCAAGAGCCGCTGGTTACGTGGCATCGCAGTAAGGAGACAGAGACAAATTTATCCAGCCCAGAGCCTAGGTCCCAGGCCCATTGGATGACGTCACCCACATTCGGGGGGGGGGGTTGCTTTGTTTTTTTGTTTTTTTTCTGTTCAGTTAAACCCTTCTGGAAACATCCTTATAGAAACATTTAGGGTGTATTTTCACAGTGATCATGGATCTCATCAAGGTGACAAGATTAGACATTAGAGTGGGCATCTCAGTAATTTCCAGGTGAGGGCTATTGCAAAACAGGCTGCTTTGAGCATCGTGGACATATCTTTATGGACACTTTTCCTCCTCTCATGTAAATATGAATGGACTTGAATCCTAGAATAGATAAGGTTGATTTATTTTTTATTTTAGGACTTGAAAGGATGGGTATGTGGGTAGGATTGGAGAAGAGATGGGGAGGAGAAATGATGTTCTAAACATATTGTATAAAATAACTTTATTTATAAGTAAAAATAAAATGAAAAGAAATACTAAACTTTTTATTGCTGAGTAGTATTCCATTGTGTAGATGTACCACAATTTCTGTATCCATTCCTCAGCTGAGGGGTATCTGGGTTGTTACCAGCTTCTGGCTATTACAAATAAAGCTGCTACAAACATGGTCGAGCAAATGTCCTTGTTGTGTACTTAAGCATCTTTTGGATATATGCCTAGGAGTGGTATAGCAGTTCAGTGTCCAAGTGGGTTCCATAGTAATGGGAACAGGGACTGTCTCTGACAGGAACTGATTGGCCTGATCTTTGATCACCTCCTCCTGAGGGGGGAGCAGCCTTACCAGGCCACAGAGGAAGACAATGCAGCCACTGCTGATGAGACCTGATAGACTAGGATCAGAAGGAAGGGGAGGAAGACCTCCCCTATCAGTAGACTTGGGGAGGGGCATGGGTGGAGAAGGGAGAGGGAGGGTGGGATTGGGAGGGGAGGAGGGAGAGAGCTACAGGGGGGATACAAAGTGAATAAAGTGTAATTAATAAAAATTAAAATAAAAAGAAATACTAAACTGGTTTCCAAAGAATTTGTTCAATATTGCATTCTCACCAGTACCATTCAAGCAAGTCAGTCCTCCAAAAACCTGGCCAACCATTGTAGCCATTCTCAAATGTGCATCACTGGTATCTATTTGTTGCTTTTAGTTTGCTTTGTGCAAGTGAAAAAGGACACTGAATGCACATTGATATGATTGTTAGTTCTAGAGCTGTTTTGGTGAATTTTTTATTCAACTGTTTTGCCAACTTTACGTGGATTAGTTCCTTATTATTGAATTCCAAGGGATCTTTACATGTGCCAAACACAGATCATTTGCCAGACATATGACTTGCAAATATCAGCATCCAGTCTGAGGCTTGTCCATCTATTCTTTTAACATTTTCTCTTTGAAGAGCAGAACTTTTAAGTTTTAATGAAGTCCAATTTGTCAATTTGTTCTCTGACAAATGATGCCTTGGTGTCATACCAAAAAAAAAAAAAAGCCTAAAGTAAGGTCACAAAAGTTTGCTACAGAACAGTTTCCCAGTATTAGTGCTACTAACACTTCAGTTTAGTTGACATGTAAGTTTATTTACGTTTAAATGCTGGGCCACGTAATTCTTTGTTGTTGGGGCTGTTATGTGCAACACAGAATATTTTCCACAGCTATCTGAGTGCTACAGTTATGACAACCACCAAAAATATCTGCAGATGCCATCAAGGGTCTCCTCCTGTAGGCAGGGATAGAAACTAATCTGTAATAACTGTTATTCAATGGTTTTATAGTCGTAAGCTTTGAACTTATGTCTATTAACCGTTTAGAATTTTTTTCATTTGTTACAAACTATGGGTGGTACCTTCCTCTTTAGATATAGACATTCATTTCTCCCATTTATTGAAAAGGGCAGTTTTAGGCTGCATTCTGCCCCATGAATATGTCAGTCTACTTGCCGCACTGTCAGGGTCACTGGTTTCACAGTCTCAGGCTTGATTCTTCCTTATCAAAGTTGTCTTGGCTATTCCTAATCCTTTAAACTCATTATGAGTTCTAGAATGAGCTTGACAATCTCAAAACGAAAACAAATCCTGTTGGGGTTTTAATGGGGATTTCACGGAATTAGAAGTCGATCTGGGGAAAACTGACTCTTACCCAGAATGAGGTCTTTCATCTATGAACATGGTCTGTCTCTCCATTTGTTTAAGTCTTCTTTAAATTCTCTGCTGTGTGTCATAGTTTTCTCTCCTGTAACAGTTATTTTGTTTATAACAGGGTGTGTACCTGTGTATATGCACACATAAGTGCAGTGCACACAGAGGCCGGAAGAGGGCATCACAATCCTTCTTCTGCAGTTACAGGTGGTTCTGAGCTGCTTCACATGGGGGCTGGGAGCCGAAATCAAGTCCTCTGTGAGGCCAGTACAGGATCTTAACTGCTGAGTCATTATCTTTTCAGCCTCTCTGCTTTCAGCTGCATACTATGTACCTTTCTGGTCAGATTTGCCCTTCAAGTATTGACTTTGTTTTAAAGGCATTTTAAATTCCAACTTTTAGTTTTCTATCACTACCACAAAGGAAACGGTTCACATTTGCATGCCAATCTGTGTCCTACAACTTTGCTAAACTCAATAATAATTAAATACAAGCAGATTTTATGAAGATTACGTAGGATTTCCCAAGCATATGACAACATCATCTGAGAATAAAATAGCTTTATTTTTCTTCTCTTGTGACCGGGGAGTCTTCTATTTTTGTGTTCTCGCTCATTTCATTGGCTGGGACCTTCAAGTATATTGTTCAATAGAAAGTGCCGTGGTGATGTCTTTGTCTTGTTCCTGCTATCCCAACATTTTACAATTAATTATAGTATTTTTAAACTATTATTCTATGCACAGCAATGTTTGGTCTCAGGCTCATTATTTCCATCATCACACAAACCTTTCTATGCTCCACACGCTGCTTTCCCTTCATAGGCGTTTTCCAGCCGAGCTAATGGGAAACAGATGGTGTACTTGATTCTCCATCTTTTGGGATGATTCTTTCCCAAAGCTTTGGTGTCCCCACATGTTCAGGCTGATCACTCATCTCTTGAAGATCTAAGGATGTCACTTTAGACATTTTAAAATTTCTTCTCTCATGCAATTCTCTTCTCTCTGCTATTGTGGCCTGCAGCCCCTGACATCTTGGCTTCCCAAGAATCTCCCCAGCTCTGTCTCTTTGATTCCTGGCCTCTTCACATTCTCTTTCCCTTGGCTGCAGCCTGAAAATTCTCTCAAGGAAGTACACCTTGACCAAACCTAAGGCTCAACCCATTCCCCCTGTTTCCTATAGGTCAATAGCTTGACAATCATTATACAGTACATTATAGTTACTCTGTTTCAGGCAGCAGTTAAAAACTCCATCCCTGTTATGCCTTCCTGTGAAAAGTACAGTCTCTTCAATTGCTGAGTTAATAAATTTTCAGCTTATATGGTATTTTGTTAGCGAAAGAATCTGAATTATCAAGGCTACAGGACTTATCTGGCCTAAGGAAGATTTAACCGGAGAAACTCACTTTGCTCTGAATGGAATGCTAGAACTTGGTGAGACACTTCTGAAATAAGAGACTTAGAGAGAGTGCTCTGTGGTATGGAGGAGTGGAATTAGTAGATGCTGGGCTGATGGACCCAGCTGCCTTCCAGCCCTGTGTGACCTTAGGAAAGTGAGGCCAACACTTTGATTCTGTCTTCCCCATCCATGTCATAGGAGTAATAATAACACTTAGCTCACAACAAGGCTATTTAAGAAGTCATGAGGCCTGTAGATCTCAGTGGCTGGCACATAGGGATGCTCTGTATGAAAACGGATGATGGTTACTCTCATGGATGTACAGTGAAAAACTCGCCTAACCTGTCTTGCAGTCCAGTCACAATTTCTGGTTCTGTATCCCTAGCCTGAATGAAGTCTAAACCAGTTAGGTATGTGGTCGGGTAGGCCTAATACACCACTACCAACTCTTTGAGCTGTGACATTAACCCAGCTGTCAGTCAAAATCAAGCAAACAATTTACTCACTCAAAGCAGAGAACACAAATGTTGGACTAGGGAGATGGTCGGGGGTAAAACGCTTGCTGCTCAAAGATGAGGTCCTTAGTTAAGATTCCCAGCACTCACACGAACAGCCAGGCACAGCGGTGCAAGCCTGTGACCACGGCCACGGGGAGGTGGGGAGGTGGAGGCACCCCCCCCCCCCACACTCCAGCAAGTCTAACAAAATCAGTGAGCTCTGGTTTAATGAGAGAAGCTGTTTCAAAAAGTAAAGTAGGAAAGGTTTGAGGAAGATGCCCAGCATCAACCTCTGGCCTCCACACCCACAACATGAACACACAAATGTGCCCTACACAGTCACAAATTTAAAAAACAAAACAAAACAAAAAGACATAGGGTCTGGCTCCCATGTGAATATTTTGGATATGGATTATTCAGGTTCTTTTACTGGGATGTTGTGTTACAGATTTCTGCCGTTGGGATTGCCCGACCACAGAATCTCATAAAGAGAAATACTCTACCTCCAGTGCTGATTAAGAGGTAGGCTTGGGCGGCCCAAGATTGAACCACATCTGGCTAAAACTAAACTGCTCAACCAGCTCTGATCCAAGACATCTGTGGACTGGATGATGACACAGCCTGGTGGGGAAGAGGTAGGTTGGACAATCCTAACTGCTCCAGGAAGCACTGTCTAAGGCATACTCAGAGAACTAAGACATTCCAGAGACCAGGATAACCAATGGCACAAAGGAAGCAAAGCTGTAAGGCTGACTCCACTCTGACCAATAAAGCAGCAGAAGGCTGGAAAGAGCAGAGATCATTGATCGGGAGAATGTTGAGGAGGGAAGAGGAGAGAGAGAGAAGATAAACAGAGAATGGAAAAGGATGAGTCATCCAGAAAACAGCCTAGCTGCTCTCCCAAATCAGCATTAATTTGCCCAAGGTTTCCATTCCATTTTTGTTCCCATTCACATTTTGAAAATAATGATTTTTTTTCCTGAGCAGTCAAAGTGATGCATTATGGGGGAGGGATGTAAGCAGGAAATCAGCAGAGGAGTCCATGAAATAAAACCCTAAAGGGATGTAGCTCAAGTAGGGTGTGTTTTTGATATGCTGGGTTTAGCTCCCAGACCCTTTCCCCAAGAAATGCAAAATGAAAACAGGGCAGATCTCTGCCTCCTCAGGCAAATACATCTTTTCCCAGACTCTCTTCCATGTTACCATAAATATCCATATTTTTAACCTTTCAGAAAACTGAGATCATGTTATTTTATACCCTATTTGTTTTTCATGTCTTAATGATATACCAGGCTTTCCCCACATCAGGTCACTAAATATTCTGTGACAAGCCTTTAAAAGCTCTCAAAGCTCTCCTCCTGAGGCCAGGCCATCATCATTAATATGTGAATTCAGTTCTTCACATTTCAGTTCTTCAAGGATGTTTTGTCTTTGTGTTTACAGGTAATGCTGCAGTGAACACAGCTAAAGCTAAGACTTTACACACATAAGTGATTGTGCCTCTTTAATAGATTATTAAACCGTTAGTTTCTGGGTCAATGGGTGCACACAACCCCTAAGTCTTTGGATACACATTAGTAAGTCATATTTAGCATATTTAGCAAAAATGTCTGAGTGTGTCAATTACAGGAATGTGGGGGAATGAGTCTACCTTACCCTGAAGACCCCACTCTCCCATTTGGCTGTGTGCCTGGTATTCACCGTAAGCACTCACTACAGGCATGCTGGCCCAAGCAGAAAACAGAATTCTCTTTCTCTTGTGTTCAGCCAAGGGGTCTGTGCTCCTAACAAACTCCCAGCATGTTCTTCTTTGGAGAATGCCAGTTCTAACTTCATCTGGGGATACAGAACCCTTGCTCAGCAGATCCAAGCTGGAAACTCTCCCATCCTTGAGTCCATGACCTTCCCAAGAGAAGAGTATGTTCTTGTTCCTCTCCCATACAACTACTGGGTAGGGAAAGACAAATGAAAAGGAGACAGATGGAGAGCTCATCACAGCCATCAATTATCTCAATGCATTTGGACGAGACAAAAGCACACCAGTGTGGAGTCTTAATAAGGCCCGGGCTGAGAGAGCAGCCATCGGACTCACCAGTGGATACTGAGATGTGGCTTTCCAGAAGGAGCCTACCATGATAATGTCACCTGCCACTTATGTGGTGGCAGAAAATAGGCACAGCCCCCAAGAATGTTAAATCTGAGATGATGGGTTTTTTTTAATTGTTTTCAAATTTTGGATGAGCATTTTAATTGAAGTGGTTGGGAGGTTAATATAACTTTTGTATTTGATTATCTAGCAAGAAGGGGGTGGGGGATAGAGAAAAGAGTGGGAAAGTAAGGTAGTCTTTTTAGAAAAACACATTCTTTCATAGCATATTGCATGATGAATTCCATTTCTGTAAAATCACTTTCATTATCCATGGCAGAGGCAAAATGATCTTTGCATAATTAGTGCCAAGATCAGAAAAATGCTGACAGCCAGAGGTTCTACGGTTAACTCTCTGAAGACCTGAGGGGAAGGGGAAAGTTTTACTTCTTTAGCATGTCTTTGGGAAAAGTTAAGAGCATTCTATTTTTGAGTGGACACTTTGGTGAAATAATGCCCGAGACATTTTCGTCTTTCTCTTTAACCCCCCACAATAACTCTGTGAAGATTAACTTAAACTGTCAACTTGACAGGACCTGGAGTCCCTCGAGAAGAGAGTCTCAGTGAAGGCTTTTCTGCACCAAACACTTGAAAAGATCACCTTAAGGGAGGATTACCTTGGCTCATGTTTCCCATGGCTATTTAGCCCCGTGCATGGTGGTAGAACATGATGGCAATGGGAACATGAGGAAAGCAGGTTCTTCACCTTAGGGAGGGAGGCATTACCTTCACAGGCCTCCTCCAGGGAGCTACTGATGATGAACCAGCCTGACTCCATCTTAAGATCAGCTGCCATCTTGTTACAAGGATCAAAATAAGCTCATTTATGTTTTCTATGAAACTCAACTTTTTAACATCTTAAAATTTGACCATAATGTGAACCTTCCCGGAACTGGACTTGGTTCATACCTGACTGAATCTTGACCTACACCCACCCTCATAAGATAATTATTTGGTGTTCTGCCAGATAATTTTGAAATGTTCTGCCAAGTTCCTATTGTCACCAAAAGTCCTCTGGAAAGCCCTCAACCCTTGGAACCCCTCTAGGCTTGCAGTTTATGAGCTACATAAATCCCACTTTCTCCGGTGCTAACCACTGTCTTTTTTTTTTTTTAACCCTGTTTTAGGGAAATGGCTCTGCCTGACAGAAAATAAAGTTTGCTTAATGTGACCACAAGAACTTGGGGAATCAGGGGAGGACTTTGCAGCCAGCCCTGAGGAGACAGGAGAAGCTGGGGGTGGATGGAAGGGAAGGAGGTCCTCCCCTGTTGGTGGACTTAGAGGGGGCGGGGAAGAAGGAGATGAGGGAGGGAGTGGGAGGGTAGGAGGGAATGGGGGAGGGGGCTACGCCTGGGATTCAAAGTACCTAACCTGTGATTGAGATAAAAATAAATAAATTAAAAAAAAAAAAAAGAACTTGGGGAATGGCCATTTGGTAGGAAAAACCACTACTTCCTCCACCTAGGCCTATCCTCTCAGAGTAGCACCTCCTGTTGGGAACAAGCCTTCTAGACATAAGCTACAGGAGACACTGGTTAAACTGCAGCGATGATAATAGTAAAGAATAAATAAAAAATGTCACCATGGATGATACATTTTTATCTTCAAAGATTCAGTAAAATAAGAATTAGTGCTTTGACGTAAATGGTCCTTCAAAAGTCAGTGTGTTGACAGTTCAGCCACCATATCGTGGTACAGTGGGAGAAAATGGGACCTTTTTGGGGGAAGGGCTCAGTAAGAGGAAGTGAGGTCAGTAGGGTATGGCCTCATGGGATACTGAAACCAGCTATTTCCTGTCCTTTGTTGATTCTCAGTTGCCATGAGGCAAGCAGCTTCTTCTGCTCTGTTCTTCCCAACAAAAACAATAGGGCCAACTGACCATGGTTCAAAACCCTTCTGCTATTTAACTGCTTTAGCTCAGGTAGTTTGTCACAGTAATGAAAAGCTGAGCAACACAACCATCAAGCACTTGCTGTACATTAGTTGTTAGTGTTAGCAAACATCTGTGCCCTGTAAAGCCTCTTATATCTAAGGTTCTAGAAAAAGAATGAAACATCACATTAAGGAATCATGCTCAGGCTTGGGAAGTTTCAGCCTATTAAGAGAAATGGATCAGAGCCCAGTATGACTCTGATTCAAGCACTTTGGAGAGGAGACAGGAGGTTCAGGCGTCCAAGGACATCTTTGGCTTTGTAGCAGGTTTGAAGCCAGCCTGGGCTACATGAGACCCTGTGTTTTAGTTACTTGGGACAAAGTGTTTACATACATGAGCCTGTGGGGGACAATTTTCATTTAAACCACTACAGATTCTGCCTTAACCTAAAAATAAATAAATCTTTAAAAAAAGAATATCCCAGATATTACAAGTGCTGGGTGAGTTTTCTGCAATTCAGGCTCTGCTTCCCCCTGTCCATCTTGCTACAATCAACCCTCGGTTGTGACCAGATGATCCTGAGAGGAGAACTGAGGTTGAACCAGCCTGAAGCAGGAGAGATCTCAGGTGGTTGTGAACAGGCTCTCAGGGGACAGCTTCAGTGAGACAGGTCATTTAATGGGGGGAAACTAACGCTACTTAAACCTCTAGGAGTGGGTAGGGCTTACAGGGTCACTGTACATCGTCGGCTGGGGCCAGGGCAGTGGAGGTGCCTCATTTGTACAAGGAGGAATTCCATGTGCTTCCAGATATGATCTTATAAGGAAAAAGGAAGTTTAATCTAGCTCCTGGGCTATATAACCTCCTCTAGAGGTGGAGAGGATGGGGGCACAGGGCTATGTGCACCAAGGCATGGAGGCTTGGGGCAGAGGTGAAACAGTCCTACTCCTGCTGAGTTCAGGACAAGATCTCCGAAGCTTTGACAAGCCTCAACCCAACTCTTGCCCCAGACTTTCCCCAGTCCCACAGCTCCCTGGCTCCACAGTCTCTTCATGCCCGCCTCCTTCGGTGCCTGAGAACATTTGTGTGAGAGCTGGGGAGATGCTCAGACACTAATGTGCCTGCTGCACTGTAGAAGGACCTGAGTTTGACTCCAGGAACCACATTCAACCTGGCCACAGTGGCGGCAGGATTCCCTGGGGATGGCTGGCCAGCCAGCGTAGCCAAATCAGTGAGCTCAGCCAGAGAGACGGACACAAGCGACGCTGGACACTGGTCTCTGCGCAAGAGTCTGCAGCGGATTCTGCATTCATTCATGAAAGTCACAACCCTTGAGGTGGCCCATGTGATCCAACACCCAAGTTCCAGTTACCCTCCTTCCTTATCCTCTGTCAACAAACACCACCTCATCACACACAGACACACACACACACCTGCAGACAAGTATCTGCCTCAGGCTTTTAACACTGATGTTTTTGTCTGCTCCAAAATACACAGATGGCTCACTTTTGCTTTTTTCAGAAATACCTTTTTGTCCTGAAAATTGATTTTCCTCTTCCATTTTCTCACAATACCTTCCACTCACCGATATACCTTATAAAGTTTTTATCTCTTGTTCTATACCCCACTGGAGCCCACCAGAACAGAGGTTCATAAATGGAAGATTCATGCCTTGTGGTATGCTTTGCTTCCATTTTCCTGTTTTCCAGCTTGGGGCCTGCCATGTACTAGGTGCTCCATAAAAATCTTAGAACAAATTTTTTTTTTTAAAGCATGAACTTTGTCATCCATAGGTCATGGGTCATCATGGCCTGACATGTAAAAGTTATGCTTCCCTGTTCACTCATCATGAGTACCAGTTCAACTAGTAGAGTCCTGTATACTGTAGGTACTTATCTCAGTCTTCAGACTGCTATAACACACTACCATATGCAGAGTGCATTTGTGAAGAACAGAAATTTAAGCCAGGCATGGTGGTGCACACATTTAATCCCAGCATTCATGGCAGCTCTGTGAGTTCAAGGCTAGCCTGGTTTACATAGTGAGACCTTATCTGAAAAAAAAAAAAAGAACTGGAATTCACCTTTCACATCTGGACTTAAGACACTGGCCAACTCAGCACTAGTTGAATAGGAATACATACTGTAGTTCACAATGGGTTTCTTCTTCCCTGTCTTCACATGACAAGGGACTTTTCCCCAGCCTCTTTTAACAGACACTGATCCCACTATATTGTGAGGGGTCTGCTGTCCTCATCTGATCACTTTCCTAGGGTCTCGCCTCCTAGCACCTGTTGTTGCGGAGTCAGGATATCAATATACGAATTCAGGGTGAGAACAGATCGCCAGTGTATTAGCAGAGACTCATCTTCTTGGTCTGTGTCTTCTTGGCTCTAAACCTTTCTGTCCCTCTATTCCCGTCTACCTGTCCCCAGTCCCTGATTTGGAGAGCATGAATGCTCTTCTCTCCACATGTGTTAGTTGAGACTTTCCACCCTTCCAGCCACTCGGGGCACAGTCCAGTCCAGGAGGCCTCTGGGACCCCACCTGTACCTCTCTCAGCCCTCCCTCATTCCCAGAAGATCATCATGAATCACTTCCTCTCTGGACCAAATACCAAAATCATCCCTAGCGACGTTTGGCACCTGACTGGCCTTTTCAGAGGAGACGAGCTTGGAATCAATTCTTATTTTTTCCAGGTGAGAGAGAGACAGGCTGTTCAATGACCCAAAGTCTCCTGCAAGAAATCACTTGGCATGTACTTTTCTGCTTAGACACGCTGCCAGCTTCTCGGCAGACTCAAACTTTTCTCCAAATAATTCCCAGAAACAAAGACAGAAGCAGACTCATCCAGGAACTGGCTTCCTGAGGCAGAGAAGCATCCATTAATTAAATTGAAATGAGAAAGTCACCATGGTATTAACAGCAGAGCCTTTGGAGCAGCCAGCAAGTTTCAGGATCCAGGCAGAACAGCATGTTTAACACCCTCATAACTCCTTGCACTTCATACTTGAGGAAAATAAGGCCCAGAAAACTTGTCACTTGCTCAAGGACAGCCTGAAAGTAGAGAACCTGAGAGCGAAACCCAGGCAGACTGGCTGTAATTACTGAGCAGGCGATGTCTAGCCAGACGCTGTGACGGGTGTTGTGAACACAGGACGCATACGCCCCACCCTGGAGGAGTCTATGGCCTGCTGGGTAGGGATTATTAAGTGCACAATTAAATATGTAGCCACCACTTGTGATGTGTCCAGGGTGGGGTAAAAAAATCTTAAGATTGCTCTGACTCCCCTTTAACAATAAATGGTATGTTTGGGATCAGCCTTTACTAGGATCTGCTGGTAGTTTTTAGATCCTAGGAAGTGGGGTTTAGAGACGCCCCAGACCCATTGTGTCTTGTATACCCACTGAAAGATGGGTAATGCAATGGTTTAAATAAAAATGCCCCCTCCATAGGCTAAGGCCCCCCCCCCCTTTGGCAGCGTTGTTTAGGGAGGTTGTGTTTTTTTCCTTTGCTTTTTGGTGTTTGTGGTTGAGCTGTAAACATTCAGTTTCCGCTCCTACCACCATGCCTCCCTGCCACGACAGATTCTTATCTCTCTGGAACCTTAAGCCAAAATAAACTCTTTTCTCTATAAGTCACCGTGGTCATGGTGTTTCATCACAGAACATGGCTCATGGTCTAATTTTCTTCCATAATGGCAGAGGGAAAAGCAGCCTTTGCCCTTTGGAAACATTGACAATTGACTCAAAAGGTCGAGGGTCTTCCCAAGATCTGTAGTAACAAGGATAGCCATGATTAAGAACTGAACAGTCAAGTTTAGTTCTTCAGGCAGCATCACACATTTGGGGCCAGATAATCCCTTTGTGGGGGCAGAAGGGGCTGTCCTATACAACATGGGATGTTCAGAAATATCATCTCTGTCTGGCCTGTAACAACTAGATTCCAACAGTATTTGTCACTCCCCCTCCTCACCCCAACCCCCAAAATGGTGATAGGAAAAACATCAGTAGACAATTCCCGGTTCTCCTTAGGGAGAAAGGAAGCTGCCCTGACTTGAAAACTACCACTATCCATGGCCAGTAGCTTGTTAATCTCTGGCCATGCAAGGCACACAACACAGTGCCCATGAGCAGGTGCACAGCTAAAGCTTGCTAGTTGGAACATGGGAGAGAAAAAGAATGAAAAGAAAATGAGAAAGAGGAAAGAAAGAGCCCAAGTTCACCCACTATGTATAAGCTGCAGACTATGTATTAAACTATGTATTAATCTGCAGACTAATAACCAAAGATAATTTTGTGACCCAAATTCTCCTTGAAGGTTGAGGTTTGGGCGATACTTGAGATATATTCATACATCAAGTAGGAGATCTTTCTAAGACATGATTCAGTACACAGATGTACAAGACCAATACACACACAGAGACAAAGAAGGTTTGGAGTGGAAAAATGTCATCTTTGCTCCATCTCAATGGGGATTCGATGTCCCATTTGATGAAACAGCCCAGGGTCCTCCAACCTTCTCTACAGCATGTTTATCAGGGATTCGCTATTCTTAGTACTAAGAGGAACCCTTTTTCCTTTGGGGGTTAGATCCCCACTGCCCTGCAGTTCTCCGGGGTCCAGTTCTACAGCAGATAGGTCATAATCCCATCACCTCTTCAGCTCAGAGTTTCTCTGGTCCAGCTGCATTTCCATCAACGGGAGCCCCACCGTCTCCAAGGCAGGTTCTTGCAATCAGTACTTACCGTGCCTCGGGCAAGCAGTCCTGTGTCAAGACTGTCCACCTGGGCTTTTGTTCCTGGATAGGACTGATGGGCATCAAGGAAGAGAGTACTCATGGCAGACCTCGTGGAGGAGACAATCTACTGTCCTCTGCCTGCTTCCAAGGGAGATCAGGATGTGTCCTCACCTACTGAGTGCTTGGGTAAGAGCAGCAGTGTGTGTCCATCTTCGTATCACCAGCATCAGGCTATGTGATGCCGTGGCACCTTAAGTGACAGACACGGATGAAAATCCCACTTTCAACCTTTCCTGGCCGAGTGACCTTGAGGGAACTCCTGTGGTTTTCCTCATTCAGAAATGAGAGCTGGAGACATGGCTCAGCCAGCTGCACAAGCTCACAGCCCCAGTACTTACCTGAAAGCCTGGCACAACTGTATGTATATCCTCCCCCAGGCCTTAGAGGCAGACACAAAAAGATGCTTAGGCTTACTAGTAGCCAGCCATTCTAGCAGTTCAGTGAGAGAGTCTGCCTTAAAAAATAAGATGGTGAGAAACAGAGGGAGACACTCGATATTGACCTCTGGCCCCCACACACATGCATGCACACACACAAGCAAACAAAAAAGAAAATGAAGATGCAAATGCTACCTACCTCATTGGATGTGTGAGGATAAATAAATCACTTAAGATCCATAAGAGCCTTTTAGCACCCAGTAAGTTCCCGGTATGTGATCGTTCTTGTTTTGACATCAAGCTTGCTCTGAGATTGTAACCTGTTTGAACAGAGTCCCCATGACTTCAGTCTAGTTGGGCAGCTACAACTCAACACAGAGATGGTCTCCTGACTCCATCATTGCCCCTCCCCAACCCCAGCCCCGAAACCTTGGAGTTGGACATGTCATCTCAGCTGGAAGATAGAGTTTGCCTTAGTCAGTGTTCTGTTGCTGTGAAGAGATGCTATGACCACGACAACTCTTATAAAGAAAAACATTTGATTGGGGCTGGCTGACAGAGCTTTCGTCTGTTGCCATCATGGCGGGGAGCATGATGGCACCCTGGCAGCCACGGTGCCGAAGGAGTAGCTGAGAGTTCTACAACTGTATCCTCAGGCAGCAGGAAGAGAGAGCCACTGGATGAGGCTTGGTCTTTGAAACCTCAAAGCCCACTCCCAGTGACACACTTCCTCCAACGAGGCCACGCCTTTTAATCCCTCTCAAGTAGTGTCACTTCCTAGTGACCAAGCATTCAAAGATATGAATCTGTAAGGGCCATTCTTCTTCAAACCACCACAGAGTTCTTCCTCAGTGCCCACAAAGGATTCATTCCAGAATCTTCCACAGGTACCGAAGTTACCATGTGCTCTAGTGAGGGGCACATCCTGTGCTTTGTTCATTCCCTCTTCCCCATGCACCACAGCATTTGCATGTAATGTATGCCCATCATCTTTATGGGCATACATTATTTAGATGATAGACTAAATCATCTCTAGATAATTTGCTGAATTGAACATGCAAACTTTCCATAGATGGCTGTCATATTCTACTGCTTAGAAAATGAACACAAGATGAAAGTCTGGACATGGTCAGTAAAGATGCATCCTTCTCCTCTTCCCTCCCCTTCCTCCCCCTTCCTCCCCCTGCCACCAATAGTTTCAGTCTGCAGAAGCAGCATGTGCTGAGAAACAGATGTGTTTTAAGAAGGTGGAGGAGGTAGTTCTCATTAAAAATTAATTAGAAGTCAGGTGGTAGTGGTGCAGGCCTTTAATCCCAGCACTCAGGAGGCAGAGGCAGGTGGATCTCAGTTCGAGACCAGGCTGGGCTACAGAGTGAGTTCCAAGGCTACAAACACAAAACAAAACAAAAACAAAAACAAAAAAAACCTGTCTTGAAAAACCAAATAATAATAATAATAATAATAATAATAATAGAAGAAGAAGAATCCCAAGGAGGATAGAGTCACAGGGTGATTTTAGTGTGAGAGATTGATGCATCCATCTTAAGTCTCAACTTTCCCTAGAGGACTGTGGTGCTGTGCGGGGGCGGGGGGGGTGAAGGGGAAGGGGGGAGGGAGTACAATTTACTGTATCCAGTAACTTCCAGCTGTGAACTGTGTACAGGAAGCATGAAGCCCTTTGTTTTCTGGACTTTGGGCTTTGCATCTTCAGTGAGCATAGGAACGAATTTCCTGGCTCTGAGTGATTGTGGGAAGTTTACAGTGTTTTCTAAGGACCATCCTAAGGGATGGTAGGTAAGTATGAACAGGGCAAAGACAGTCTCTGGTCTTAAGATTTCACTGTTCTGACATAAGATCTGAGACAAAAATGCTGGGAAGTATAAATGGAACACTGTCCCAGCTGCATTCTTGTGGTTGCTATAAAACACCACGACCAAGAGCAACTTAGGAGAAGAAAGGGTTTATTTGGCTTATACTTCCAAGTTACTGTCCACCTCTGAGGAAAGTCAGAACAGGAGGTCAAGCCAGGAGGAACCTAGAGCAGAAGCCATGAAGGAACACTGCTTGCTGGTTTGCTCTCTGCCTCATGCTTAACTGACTTTCTTATACACCGTAGGCCCACCTGCGCAGGAATAGCATCACTAACAGCAGGCATCTCCCACCCACCCCACTATCCCCATCAATCACAGACATGGCCACAGGCCAATGTGAATGAGGCAATTCTTCAGGTTAGGTTCCATCCAGGTTGTGTCAAGTTGGTGATAGAAAGTAACCAGAATAGGACCAGTGAGAGTCTGGGGGCCTCAGTCCATGCCTCCTTACTTCTCTGAACCCAGACTGAACAAGGTCTTCCTATGATCACTGAGCATCACTTAAGCCTTTCTTAGAATGCAGAAATTGGAATACAGTTAGTCAGAGAAAGGCCCCAGGAACTCAGACTACCACTGAAGATGCATTCAGCTCTGAGGAAAAAAAAGTCTGCCATGGGTTCAGGAACGGGGAGAATCTCTTTTCCTCAGGCAAACGACTCTGGGTGGACATACTGCAACTTGGAGAACTCAGGCTTTCTGCCTGATGTGCCACATCCACTGCCCACATTCCTGGGGGGAACCCTATTCTGCCCTCTGTTTTCAACTCGGCAAAGACACCCAGTTGGCTTTACCTAATGATTGCAGTGTATTCTCCATCCTCTGCGATTGCTTGAGGGATGGGCACCTGATCCAGTTCCTGTGATGAGCCACAAGCAGACATTTTCAGAAATGTCTGGGCCAGATCAGAGTCCTGCCTTCCATGAGATCTGCCAGTGGAAGTATGTATCAGGACGTAAGACTGGGAAGCAGTGCTGGTTGGCTTTTATCAGTTTGACATAAATGTAGACTATCTTAAGGGAGACTGTTAATGGGAAAAAATGCATTCATAAGATTGTCCTAAAGGCACTCTTGCTTACTGTCCTGATTACTGGTTGATGTGGGAGGGTCCATCCCACTGCAGAAGTGACATCCCTGCTGGTGGTCCTGGGTGCTCTAAGAAAGCAGGTTGAGCAAGCCATGGGGAGCAAGCCAGTAAGCAGCACCCCTTCATGGCCTCTGCATCAGCACCGGCCTCCAGGTTCCTGCCCTGCTTGAGTTCCTGTCCTGACTTCCTTTGATGATGAGTAGTGATGTGGAAGTATAAGCCAAATAAATCCTTTCCTCCCAAACTTTTGCTTTTAGTCATGGTATTTTACCACATCTACAGAAACCCTAAGAGACAGTGGAAGAATATTGCACTGTGGGAGGGCTGAGAACTCAGGGATGAAACCAACATGAATCATCTGGGGAATCACCCAGGGGTAAAGCCACAAGCCGAACAGCAGCCTGATCCCTGGGGTCAAGCCATCCTTGAGCTCAGGCGTCCCAAGGAAACTCAGTTGTGAGGCTCAAAACGTTTCCCCTCCTTTCCTGTCTACCATTTATTTTTCCCGTTGGTTTAGAGGACTTTCAATTTGCTTTTTTCTTGAATGCTTGGTTTGTTTGTAATAGGAGCTTCCTATGTAGCCCAGGCTGGTGCTGAAGCAGTGTTCCGCCTGCCTCAGCCTCTCATGTGCTGGAAATACAGGTGTGGTCCACCACACCCAGCAATTGGTTTGGTTTTTCTTTGCACACAGCACCAAAATACTGCTCACTGGAAGGCTTCATCTCCTCCTCCACATGCAGACTTCAGAAAGAATGCAACAACCCAATCAGGCATGTGAAAATCATACATAAACTGTAAAGCACCATCCCAATTACGAGAGCTGCTTCTGAGAACAACAGACTTCCTGGCCTGGAATAATCCAATTTGCGGCAGACGTGGGATGTTTCCTTCCATTCTTCTGAAATGTATTAGTTTCATTACACTGAAATTATTAGATCGTGCATCGATGATGGTGTTTAATGGGGCTAACAGTATTATATTCCTATAAACAGAAATGGATGTAATTAACAACACTGATAAGGCTTCGTGTACTCGTTGGTGTTAATTACAATGCGGTCCTCATTAGCGTGACTCCAGTCTGGATAGTCAGAGAGAAAGGAGACACCTGGTCTGCAAGGCGAGGGAGACAAGGCCTTGGGAATCTGCCATGGCTGTCAATCATTTGTTTGAGGAAGAGTGTCCTAGCCTGTCCCAGTTCTGCCACCAACGAGTGAGCGTAGCTGTGACCTTTGTCCCCTAAGAGCCTCATAGCCTCTGTCTAGACATCGAGGTGAGACTTGCTGTGTACATGGGAGCGTGGGTGCAGAGGCCAGAGGGGGATAGTCCATGTTCTACCCAATCTCTTGCTACTTTATTCCCTTGACACGGAGTCTCTTTCAGAACCTGGAACTAGGCTGGCAGCCGTCAAGCCCCAGCCATGCTCCTGCCTCTCCCACCCCCACCTGCCTCTCGGTTAAAGGTGTAGCCAAAACCATGCTTAGAGTTCTAGAGGCTGCTGGGGATTAGAACTTAGGTTGTCTTGTGCAGCAAGTGACCTCACTGACTTGAAATATCTGTTCAACCAATCCCTTGACAGACAGTTGCTGACTTCTGGTAGATGGCTATAAGAACCCTTTGGAGACACTGGATCTTCTCCAGAGAGATGCTGTTCTCCATTTTACATCTGCAGCCATCTACAGAACATTGATAGAGGCCCTAGGTAGATGAGCTCCCTTTTGATTAGGACAAGCTGCCAAGAAATCCAGAATCAAGTGACCGCCAAGGGCCCTTTAGTGTCTATCCTTTCAGTTCCCATAACTCCATGGTTTCCCAGAAGGCACACAGCCGTATTTAGGTTTTAGAAAGTTTACTTAGCTAAAAGGTGGGATTGCATGGGCTGTCACAGAAATCTGTGGAGGAAAAGCTCAAAACAGGAGACCAGTGAGCAGGCTCTTAAAGTCACCCAATGGAAGATGAGGTAAAGAGAAGGAGGTGGGCTGGAGAGAGATCACAGTGTAAGACATAATATAAAATCAGTACAAATGGGAGATGGCTAAGTTGCTCAAGTGTTCACCGTGTATGCATAAAGACCTAAGTTCAATTCCCAGAACCCACCTGGGTATGCAAGACTGTGATCCCAGAGCTGGGGAGGCAGAGACAGGTGGGTCCCTGGGGCAGTGGGAGAGTGAAAGCCTGCCTCAAAATCTGAGGTGGAGAGTGAGCAATCAAGGGAGACAGCTGATGCTACTCTCTGGTCTCCACACATACAGCTGTGTATATACATACATCCATCTTCATGTAGGTCTGTCTCCCTTACCTCTTGCACACACACACACACACACACACCACAGCACAGCATAGCGCAGGATTTCTAGAATTCTGACTCTGAATTATGAGTTCAGTCATGAGTATCAAGAGACCCAGAGAAAGGCTCTGTCTACTTGGGATGTAGACAAGCCAAACTTGTTCAGTAAGGAAGCCTCAGTCAGGAAGTGGGTGCGTTCTCTCTGTTCAACCAAGCTGACAACCGAATTTTATCCTCAGGGTTCAAGATGACTGTGGGAGTTCCAGTCATCACACCTGTGCTTCAGGGTATGAAATGAACACCAGTTAAAGGTGTAAAATGGAGCTCCCTTAACAAACATATCTAGAGCAAACCTTCCACTCAATTTCATCGTCTGTAAGAGAAACCTGGGAAGAGGAATCCTATAGCTGACTAGGCGTGCTGCCTAAGACTCTACCAACAGAAGATTTTACTTCAAAAGATGCACAGAGGGACCTGGGGAGACAGCTCAGAGGTTCAAGCACTTACAATGCAATCATTTGTGAGGACCGGAGTTTGAATCCCCAGGACCCAAGTAACTGTCAGTGTGGGTGTGGAGGCCTATCTGTGAGCCCAACCTCCAAAGGTAGAGATCACCAGAACAAACTAGCTAGCAAGACTGACCGCATTGGTGAGTTTTGCAACTGACTGAGAGGCCCTGACTCAAGGGATACTGTCAGAGGACAATCGAAGATGAAAGGATCTTAGTGCTTAAGAGTTGGACTAAGCCAGTAGAGTGCCTACCCAGCACACACAGAGGCCATGTGTTCAAACCAGGTGTGGTCATGCACAGTTGTGATCCTAGCACTGGAGATAGAGAGGCAGGAGGATTATCAGTTCAATGTCATCCTTGACTACACTGTAAAGGCCAGCCTGGCTCAAAACAGAGAAAAGTGAGCCCAGATGGGAAGACTGCGGATCTGAGTTCCCCAGTAGACAGCTGGAACCCAGGTAAAGGGCTAGCCCAGGACAGCAGATCTGAGATCTCTCCGAACAGGTGTGACCTGGACATTGTCTTCAGTTGAATAAACTTGGGACACAAACCAGATCTCAAGCCTCCGTGTCATCCTTGCAATATTCTGATGCCTCAAATCCCATGCTGGGCCCTCGGAGAAAGCTCCTGGGAACCGCCATGTTGTGATGCAGCACACGGGCTTCCTCCACAGTCTTCCTCACCCTCCGTCCTCTCAAAGACCTTAGCAGCCACCCGTCTCCATCCGCATGTCTGGTTCTTCCTTCTGAGGCCTCACCTCTATCAACTTTCACAAACCTTAAAATGGTGAAAAATTGGACCACTCACCCTAATTTTATGCAACATCGGCTCAAAGAGCGAAGGCGCACAGCTAAAGTCACAGGGGCAGAAAAGGGCAGAATCGGAAATCAGAGCTGCTGTCCTGTAGTTGGCTCTTTTGCCCCAGGCTGCTCACGCGGGGGTAGCTCTTCATGTCCTCAAAGGAAAAAAGAGACAGAAGAAGGGAGGGTGGCCAGCCACTTGAAGATCGGACTGGAGCCCAGGGCTCATTAAATCAGTCTGGACAACAGCCTGCCTCACCGATGCTGGCTCCCCGCCTCCCACCTTTGCTCTGCACCTCCCAGAGGAACTTGATTAATCCATTAGGTTTAACCTCTCTTTAACTTCCTGATTAGTTACATTTATAAACTCCGTTTGTGTTTGCTTTTTCATCAAACCAACACCCCCCTCCAGAAAAAAAAAATAGGCCAATTTTCAGTGCCACTGATTTGCTGCAATTTCTGAAAATCAGACGGAACGGAGGAGAGACGTGATTGGAATTTCAATTCCTCCTCTACACGCATGTCACAGGTATCTGCTTGAATCGGAGAAAAGTACAGCCAAAGAGGAGAAAATGAAGTGATGCTCAGATTCCAGAGTTGGCCAAGGTGGCAAGGTGCTGCCAGGTGGGTGTAGCTCCTCAGGAGTCCCGTGGTTTCTATAACCAGATGAGGAAGCCAAGGACCTGTGTGGTTTTATGGACCTGGTGAGGGCACTGGTTGCCCTGCTCTCACGTCTTGCCACCATCTTCTACAGTCCGGGATCTTTAAACTTTTCATGAGTATTTATTTTAATAAAATGTTATATGTTCATTGTTAAACTCTTTTCTGATTTTACATAGAAATCTTTATACCCTTTCATATAACATCACCGTCCTTCCTCAGACACAGTCACCTGTGTGTTTTAAGTGACACAGTGATTTTTTTAAGGTGTATCTTCTTAACTTTTTTTAAAATCACTTTACAGCCTGATCCCAGCCCGCTTCTTCTCTTCTCCCAGTCCCACCCTCACGCCCCCCCCCCATTCCCACCTCTCCTTCTTCTCAGAGAAGGGGAGGCCCCCCAAGGGGTACCAACCCAGCCTGGCACCTCAAGTCATAGCAGGACTAAGTGCATGCTCTCCCACTGAGGCCTGACAAGGCAGTCCAGCTAGAGGAAAGGAAACCAAGGGCAGGCAGCAGAGTCGTTTACACCAGCTATTTAAAAAAAAAAAATAAGGACCATGTATGGCTATAACCTAGAACTCCTGCTTGTATCTAGCAAATGGTAGCTCAATATCCAAGTGGGTACACTAGTAAGGGGAACAGGGACTATTTTGGACATGAAGTCAATGGCTGGCTCTTTGACCTCCCCGCCCCTCTGAGGGAGGAGCAGCCTTGCTAGGCCACAGAAGAGGACATTGCAGCCATTCCTGAAAAGACCTGATAAGCTAGAGTTAGATGGAAGGGGAGGAAGTCCTCCCCTATCAGTGGACTTGGAAAGGGGCAGGGAGGAGATGAGGGAGGGAAGGGGGGATAGGGAGGGAATGCAGGAAGGGGCTACGGCTGGGATACAAAGTGTGTAACCTGTAATTAATATAAAATAAAAATGTAAAAAATATAAAAATAAAAAAGACATCATGCAATTTTCAGGCAACTGGACAGAACTAGAAAAGATCATCCTAAGTGAGGTAACCCAGAACCAGAAAGACACGCATGGCATGTACTCACTTATAAGTGGATATTAGCCATGAAGTACAAGATAACCATATTTTAATCCATAGATCCAAAGAAGCCAAGGAGGGCCCAAGGGAGGATGTTTGCATCACTGAGAAGAGAAAATAAAATAGACATCTGAAGTAGATGGAGGCAGGAAACTGGGTGGGAGAGGGAGTGGGGAGGGTAAGGGAGATCAGACATAGTGATGTTTTAACATCATGGCCTCCGTGACACACAACACTCTCTGTCTTTCTGTGTCTCTCTCCCTCTGGCCCTCCTCTCTCCCTCCTTCCTTCTCCTCTCCCTCTTATCACTATTTCTTTCTTTCTTCATCCTTCCGTTTGGACCCTTACCTTTTCTATTAGACTCACCCCATCCTGTCTTAAAATGGAACTGTTTTCTCTTCAGATCTGGCACGTGGCTGTGGTTTGAGAGACGCTTCTGTATAGGATCCTGGGTCTTGCCCTTCTCCTCAGCACTCTGTCTGGGCTCTCCGTCCCTTTTCTGGGTTGTGAGCTGATTATTCTGGAAAACCTCTTTTAGTAACGCTTAGAGAAATGTCCTTGGGGGAACACTAGATTATCAGAAGCAGTGAACAGGCTCTTTTTTGTTTATCGAGCCCGGTTGCTCTCTTCGGTACTTATCCACAATTGAAATAACTGTGAATTTTGAAGGCATCCATACATTTACATCAGTGTTTGATATTATTGGCTTATTGATACCAATCAGATTTTTCTTTATAGGTACGTGTCTTGTGCTCCACCCCCCCCCGCTCCCTTTTCTAGCTGTTTTCATGATCTTTGTCTGATCCTGTTTGTTTTTTAAAAAAAAATGATGAGGTGGTTTTTTTTTGGGGGGGGATTTGGTTTTGGTTTTTGAGACAGGGATTTCTCTGTGTAGCTGTCCTTGGCTGTCCTGGAGCTCACTCTATGGATGAGACTGGCCTTGGACTCAGAGATCTGCCTGCCTCTGCCTCTTAAGTGCTGGGATTAAAGGCATGCACCACCACTATCCAGCAGATGGTGTTCCTTAACACAGACATTTAATGCAGATAACTTGGGTCACCCAGGGGGCTAGAGAGCTGGCTCACTGGTCAAGAGCACTGGCTGCTCTTACGGAGAGCCTGGGTTCACATGATGGCTCACAACTCACTGTGACCCCAGTGTTACACCCAGCTGTTGTTACCCAGGTCCTGGGATCCAAACTCAGGTCTTCACGTAGGTATTGTAAGCTCCTCATCCACCGAACTTTTTCCACAAACATGTCAAAACATGTCTGGCTAGAAAGTTAAAAAATTTTTAATCTAATTATATAATTTTCTTTTCATAGCTCTGAAAAAAAAATGGCAGCTGAAGGACTTTACAGAAGGTGACCAGATGAAAATCCATCCCACCATCTTAGAAAGGGCATAAGCCCACAGGTCAGCATGAAGAGCCTCATAGCACCAGGGATGGTCAAAAAGCATCCATTGAACCATGTATAGTCTTTACAGCATATAGATCCTCTGGTTTGGATGTAATATGCCCCCAAAAGTCCCAGGTATTAAAGCCCTGATGAGGACAGGGCTCACAGCTGGGGTCTGGGGAAACTGATTGGATTACAACAGCTCTGACTTACTTCCTTAATAGATCACCTCTCTGATGTATTCATAATTTGACATTTTGAGGAGGAGTGGGAATGAAAACAGGGAGTCTGCTGAGGGTAAGTCAGTCACTGGAAGAACGCTAGCTCTACTCTCTGCTTCCTAGTTGTCACGAGGGAAACAGTGTCTCCCCACATACATTCTTGCCTACAAGATGTTTCACCTAAGCTCAGCTTCCATCCAAGGGCTCAAACCATTAAAATCATGAGCTCAGACAAATCCTCCCTCCTCAGAGCTGTTTCCTCAGATATTTAATGACATCGATGAGATGTCTGACTAATACCATTTACAACTTCAAAAAGTGGAAACTTGATGCATGAAAATGTCAAAACCAGAAGAGTAGATAGACTGTCACACAATCATCCCATTGGGCCAAGCGTGTCTACTCAGAAACACATCACCGAAATGCTTTTGGGTAAATTCCTGATGCCAGATCACTTCATCTGGAGATGGCTGTTTGTGAATGTTTATATTAGCACATTACAGGGGATGCACCTGACTCAAATGTGGGCATCAGTCTCCTCTACCCTTCACTTCAGCAGGAGCCTTTTTCTCAGCCCATAATACCCCTATTCTCCATGTCAGAGACAGCCCCTGATCCCCTTACTAGGAAACTTCATGAAGACTGACCTTGCCTATCAGCTACATCTGAGCAGGGAGTCTAGCACCCCTCCATGCATGGTCCTTGGTTGGTGCATCAGTCTCTGCAGGCCCCCACAGGTCCAGATTTGTTGGCTCTGTTGGTCTCCCTATGGAGCTCCTGTCTACTCTGGGTCCTTCTATCCCCCTACTCTTTCATAAGACTCCCTGTCCTCTGCCCAAAGTTTGGCTGTGAGTCTCAGCATCTGCTTTGATTCTCTTCCGGTGGAGTCTTTCAGAAGATATCTATGATGGGCTCCCATCCTGTTCCCTCTTCTCTACTGCTTCTGGTGTCTATTCTGTTTGCCCTTCCCAGTGAGAAAATTAAATATCCTCCCTAGGGTCCTCCTTGTTGTTTAGCTTCTTTATGTCTATGGATTGTAGCATGGTAATCTGTATTATACAGTTAATATCTGCTTATAAGTGAGTATATTCCACTGTATCTTTCTGATTCTGGGTTACCTCACTCAGGATGATCTTTTCTAGTTCCATCTCTGTTACCCAATCTTCTATTACTTCCCCTTGGAGGGTGTGTGTGTGTGGCATTGCCAGATCTCAGAGGAAGAGGATGCAGGAGGTCCTAATGAGACTTGATAGGCTGCAGTCAGATGGTAGGGAGGAAGGCTCCCCCTTTCTGAGAAATAGGGAAGGGGAATAGAGGGGAAAAGGAGGGAGGGTGGGACCAGGAGTAGATGAAGAAGGGGACTACAATCAGGATGTAAAGTGAATAAATTATAAAAATAAAAATAAAAAAATACTCTTGGCCCATAATACTCCTGTTCTCAGCCCATAATACTTCTGTTCTCAGCCCATAATACCACTGTTCTCAGCCCATAATGTTCCTTCCAACAGATTTTTGGCCCAGGCTCACAGAACCATCTATGAAATATTATCCTCAGAAAAATAATGATTAATTTATCAGAACCAAGAGTTGCCTTTACTGGATCTTTCTCCTTGAGGAATGATGACAAAGAACAGTCCTTATGTAGCATGTTAGGAAACTCTTCATCCCTGGGGAAAATGTCTGCCGCTATGTCTATAGGCAATGAGATATTTATAGATAAACCTCCAGGAGGGACTAAGACAGAGATTTATGGTGCATAATCTGCCAGGCCATCTTGCAAAACCCCTTTGCCTCCCTTGTCACTATAGCAACCACATCCCATAGTAAGTAGTAAGTACTAAGAACATTGTCAGAAAAGACAAGAAGCTGGAAAGAACAAGATTCACCTCTGATCACTCCCAACCCCTTGGTGCTCTTCCTGTATAGTCACAGCCTCTCATGGTCCATTACACCCACTGGCTTCTGTCTGCAACCATTTCCAGATGAGTGAGGAGTTCCCAACACCTTGCCAATCCAGTGTGCTCAATGTCCTGCACCTAGGCAGTGCTAAACATGTCTCAAGAATTGTAGTTCAGTTGTGAAATCCTAAAATGAAAGTGAGGGAAGAACAGATTCTTAGCGTGAAACTCAGACTCCCAATTCTCTAACCACAGAACAGGAGCACTGTTACTCTTCTGCCTACCATCTTGCACTCACAAGCACTGCTGTGGGAGAGGGCTGGAGAGATGGCTCAGTGGCTAAGAGCACTTCCTGCTCTGTTGCTATTCAGATTCCAGCACCAACACCAGATAGCTCACACCCACAATTCCAAAGGCTCCTACATGCCCACTTCCGGCCTCCATGGGCAATCCCCTACACCCATGCACACACAGAGACACACACCCCTGATGAACGTCACAGAAGAGGGAGCGGAAGGACTGCATGAGCCAGAAGGAATAGTGAACACCACGAGAGAAACAGTTCATGGTGGCTGCAGGCACAGGCCACGTGACAAAGGAGAAGCCAGGAGGTGAATTCCATCTCTCTTCCTTTACTGACCCAGAAGAGTTCAATGGGAGAAATCTCCAGGGGTTTCTGTGGTGAACAGGGACAAACCCGCTCTCTTCCCTGGGATCTGCAGCACACATAGGTGAGACCTGTGTCTGCAGATGCTGACAAGTCCCCTTCCCCCAGATGACAAGGACACAAGGCTGGCAGGTCTGAGGAAAGTGTTGAGAAATCAAGCCTGGGACAACATCATTCCGGGAGCCTCTATGAATCAAAATATACCATAAATATGCCATCCCCCCTCTCTCTCCTCTTGCTTACTGACTTTGAGACAATGAAAAGCCCTTCCCTTTCTAACATTCCTTCAGCAAGTGCCCCATGCCCTCTTCCCACTCCATGTCAGTGTTGCTCAGGTCCACAAAGAGTCTCTCACAAAAAGAAATAGTGAAGTAAGCCTGATAAGACACGAGCGGTTGATACAGGTAGAAAAACACCAATTTCTCACCACATATCAATCGCCGTATTCATCTTAAGAAAGCCATTGTGTTGGGTAAAGAAAGCACACATTTTTTTTTTGCAATTTATTTACAAATTATATACTTCCAATAAAACCTAGAGTGGCTCTTGGGTTGTTCCCAGGAGTAGGACAGCTTGACTTACTTGTACCGTTTGCCACTCCTGTATACACCCTATGCATATTTACTGAATAGTACTGGTTGATTGAGTTGTGGTATCTTAATGTACTTTAAGACCAAATTTTTACCACTATCAGTGGAAACACTAGAACCACACACAGGAACAGAAAGCAATCTCAGAGGAAGTACAAGGAGGCGATTTGGTGTTACCAAATTCAGAATGCTGTGTCTTGCAAAGAGCCCTTGATCCTGCTGCTGCCTCTGCCTTTTGTAAAGGGGGGGAATTAGCAAGTGTTCAAATGCATTAAGTACTTTAGTGATGAAACAGGCTCTTCCTGTTCAGAAGGATTAAAGGAAAACTGAAAACAGGCATCAGTCTCTCACTGAGAATATTTCTTTGTTGTTTAAGGCTCTCTTTTTATACAAATACCAGTCATCACTGTTGCATAAAATGTCTCATCCTGGCCACTCTGAGAAATTTTATTTTGGCTAAATCTTAGTATATAACAAAGCAAATGGAAGCCCAGCCTGCTCTCTCCCAACATGCAACATTTGGTTATCTCAATGAGGTAAGGATACCAACCTCACTCTTTGCAATAAGTTTTGGTTGCTGTATAACCTCCTCACTGCTGAAAGCAGCTGGAAGCAAAGCCCTTAGCAATGCCCTGAGCTGTAGGTTCCCAATCAAGCACCATCACTTCCTGTTTAAAGCCTGAGCAGACCTGGACAGTTTCTATCCTCCAGGGCTTTGTGCTGTATATTAACCATTTTATACTATTGGGGGGAAAACAGAAGCAACTTAGGGCATGTAAGACTTATTTTGGCTCATGGGTTCAGAAGCATCTGGGTCCACCAAGGTGGGGAAGGCATGGTGATGGTCACAGGAACATCTCTAACTGGGGCAGCAGCAGAGGTGTGCTGAGGTTTCTCACAGCATGCTTCAGGAAGCAAAGACTGGAGTGGGAGGTGCTCTGTGCTCTGTCTCTCAAAGGACTTAATTCTCAGCTATAGAGTCAGTCTTTGGTTCTCTTGATACCTGTCATCTTTTAGAACATGCCCAAACAGGGCATCTTAGGTCTAGCCTTACGTTGAAAATGGGAGATGGAGAAGATGGTACAGTACTCTCTCCACTCTTGATTACATCACTGAAGTTTTACTATGGCCTATGAATGATACAGCGCAGCAAGGCCAAACTGGGAACAGAAGATTTCGACACTGCCCCTGTGCAGGAAGCTATCACAGCAGGAGAGCCTTGCCTAATCCACAGATGGAAGGATTACAGTTACCTGACCCATAGCCCTTGCTCACTGGGGGTTACATAGCAGAAAATCAAGAATGGGACACAGGCCCGCTGAATTTGGAAAGAAGGTCCCTCTTGATAGATGCAACCAGGTAACACAGGATGCAGGGGATAAGGAGGTGAAACCGATGGAAGCAAGAGAGGGAAACAGATGCTGCACACTGTTGTCTCTGCCTCTGCAACCTCCACAGCCCAGAGTGAAGCATCTCCAGGAAGTGTCCTTTGTGGTCACAGTCCAGCACCCTTGGCAGGACAGGAGCTCAGCAAACACATAGACAGTCACCTAGTTTGCACTGAGAGGCGGGTGACAGGGCATGATGCAGAGGGAAGCAAGGGGGAGTGTGAGGCGGATGGCTCTAATTATGCAGGAGCCATCTTCTGTTTACATAGAAATATCTTAAGCAATCAGCAGTGATGAGCAAGAGGCCGGGCGAGCCTGCCTGAGAGTCCGAGGGTGCTACTATCAATTAAACATCACCTTTCCAAACACTCTCATGAGGAATTTTAAGGTGGAACTGATTTTAATCTCACAAGGAAAATATGAAGTGCTTTTCTGTGGATCTCTGAAATAGACACATGTCTGCCAGGCTCATGTTCCTTGCTCCAGGATAGGTGGGTGGGTGCTCCTGCTGTCTTAGCAAACCTGTGCTTTTAGAATTAATCTAAAAGAATGTAACTCTAAATGATGACTGTCGGATGCTCAAAAATATTACTTGTGAGTTCATAAAGCATTCATAAAGATGAGCATTAGTAACTCTACCTTCCATGTAAGGAAATGAACCCTGGGAAGGTGAGGTCACCCAGTGGGATTCGTTCCTCTTCTTGTTACTCTGACAAAACACCAGACGAAAGCAACTTGTAGGAAAGAAACGTTTGCTGCGGCTTGCAGCCTGTCGTGGCAAGGAAGCCGTTCAGAGGCTTGGGGGAGGCAGCTGGCTGTGCTGCACCCATAGTCGGGGAACAACAGAGAAGAGGGAAAGCTCTCTTTCCCTTTTTATTTAATCAGCGCTCCAGTCCACTCCACACACAGATAGGGCGGGTCTTCCCACTTCAGTTAAACTAATCTAGAAAATGTCCAGAGGCTCTTCTTTTCTACAGCCAGTCTGCTAACTACCTCAGCCACCATGCCCAACAGAACCGAAGGTAGGGTGGGTCTCTGGGCTGTGCACTGTTGTTTCTAAGGGTTTTGGCTGGTCTGTCCCCTCCAAAACTCATGTTGAGACTTTGTCCCCAGTTAATGGCAGTGAGGCAGGGAGGCCTTCAGGTGTTGACTGGGTCAAGGGAACTAGTGCGGTTAGGACTGGGCTGGTTTCTGTAATGACTGGCTAGTACAAGGCAAGGCTTATGTTTCGCCTCTTCCTCACTTGTCCCCTCATCCTGACTCTCTGCCATGTTGTGACACAGGTGAGACCCTTACCAGAGGCAGCTGCCTGATGTCACTCCAGCTTAGGCTTCCCTTTGTAAGCACTCCACTACAGCACCGGAGCAGACCAGGGTAGTGTTCATGAGCCCATCTCCTAAGTCCAAGGCAAAGCTGGGGCCCTCAAAGTCACCACCATCTGCTCCAGAGGCTGCAAGCTGAGACTGATGTGAAAACAGGAAGATGGCAGGCTGGACTCCAGCACCACCGCAAGATGAGGCCAGGATAGAAGAGCAACCAAACCCCCACAGCCTCTCTTGACCTTGATGTTTGGAGAAACATGCCCTGAAGAAGAGAACAAGGTAGAGCATGTGTGCTTTTTGGAATTAAACAACTTGCAAGCCATGAGATTTTGACCCAGTGACCCTCCCTCTCTGAGCTCTGGGGGCAGTACTGTATGCTCCGAGTAATTAATGCAAGATTCAGTGTGGTGGGATCCTGGGAGGGCCTGGCACAGGGTGGGTGTTTATCAAAGGCCAGCACCTCTTTGTCCTATCTCCCCTATTCTTCTCAGCTCAGCCCAGTGTGTGAGCCCCTTGTAATCCTCAGACAGTGGCCTCTTGCAGCTACTCCGTGCACGGAATGGCTTCTGTCTGTGAGTTCAGCGCAGTTATATATGTAATAATAATAATAATACAGCCAATGGCAACACCTATCATGAGGATCTCGCCAATCAATACTGTTAAAAAAAAGCATTCATCTACCATCAAAGGCAAGCCCCCCTGAGCATTTTCCGATATAGCCTCGGATGGAAATGGAGCGAGAGGTCACAAAGATACTTTTGTAAGTAAGCTTGTTTCTCTGTCAACTTATTTCATCCAATATGCTCCTACTGAAATGTTTAGCTGTGCAGAACTTTTGGTCCCTACAAAAAATAATGAGAGGCTGGGGAGATGGCTGGGGCGGCAGCCCGCCATACTAGCACCAGGACCTCAGATCCTTAGTGCCCACATGAAAGTGGGGGGCAGGGAATGGGGTACATCTGTAATCCTAGTGTGTGAAGGCAGGTCAGGTCAATCCCCAGAACTCACTAAACAGCCAGTGTAGACAATCAGTGTTCCCCAAGTTCAATTAGGATGGAGGAAAACACCAGATGTTGACCTCTGGCTTCCACATTCATATACAAACATGTTCACAAAAGTGAACACATGTTCATGCAAACACAATGAATAAATGGTGCAAACCATAGTAAGAATGTTCAGACGCCACTCCCGAGTCATGAGTCATGTCCGATCTGAAGGAGAATGAACGGGGTTTGCAGAAATCTATATTTTGAAAGACTTCTGACACACTGTGTGAAGTTGTCTCCCAAAGAATTTATGGGAGGTTGTCTACCCATCATCTTGCTCAGCTACTTCTACTCGCTGAAAACACACTTCCACTGAAAGGCCTCCTCGCTGATCTGCTTCTTACAACACTGATTCGTAATGTGCCTGGGATGCGGCTCCGAATCAGAATCCTCTGTCCCCAACCCAAGCGATTTTGGGCATGCTGTTCCACATCCCAGTGCCTCTGCCCCTCCCTCCCCACCCTCCTCTTGGCTTACTGTGGGGATCACAGGAACCGCTCAGCTTGAAGGGGCTTGGAGAGCTAAACACATAGAAGAGATTTCCCGTTCACACAGTGGGACATTCCCACACAGCAACCCCATTATTTTGTTTGTGTGCCAAACTTTTAACTTTCCCACGGGATTCTTATTAGGTTTTCTTAACTCTCCCTTGCTGTTGTTACTAAGACACAAATTGAATATAATCGCTTAAGGAGGAAACCGGTCCAGAGGGAAACCGGTCCAGTAGTTTTTTCTAGACTCTAAGCCTCAGGACTGTCACAAAACCCATCATGGGTCTGCTAGGGGAGCCACATTGCCTTTTTTTCTGGATCAGCAGCCTGCAATGGCTGCTCCCTCAGCTGCTATGGACTGATGATCTTGAACAAATTCACCACATCCAATAGCGGCAGCAATCAAAACTCAAGGGCAATCTCCCCGGGAGTGCTCTGCAATCAGGTAAAATACAGTGGCCTTTTTCCCCCTCTCTATCTCTCCAGAATATTTGGAGTCATCTCTGAGGCTTGGCCGGGCAGAGGGGGAGGGAGTACATCTGTAGGTTCCTTGGGCATCAGGGTCACTGTTCCTTGCTTCTGCAGAAGCAGCTACTGTACCAACACTCAGATTTTCACCCATAGATAGGTAGCTGTCACCCCTCATCAGAGAAGTTTCTTTCTGCAGCAAATGGAGATCATTACAGAAAGCCACAACTGGTCAAAATACAAATAACAACTGACCCTAAGGGTACCCAGCCACATCTGATACCTTCACAACATGACTCCTGGGCCTAAGACTCAGGGGACCTGGCAGAGGAGGGGGCTAAAGATTGTATGAGGAAGTCTGCTGTGAGATTGTGTCTTCTACACATAACAGAGAAGCCATACCCACAAAGTCTCAACAATATGGCCCACCAGATTATAGGCTATTATGGGTAGTGAAAAATCTCACAGGCCTGGGCCCCTAGATGAAGAACTTCAGGCAACTGATGACTGCCAAGAGCAGGAGAAATTTCTCCCTGCATCCGTGATCCCCTTTGAGGGACTGGTGGTCCCTCTGTTCTGAAGATTGCCAGTCCTTTTAGGAGTATTTGCCACCAAGCACGAGGGCCAGTGTTTGGATCTTCAGAATCCATGTCGATGCCAGGTGGGAATGGAAGTTTGCCTGAAATTCCACTCAGAAGGATGAAACTGGGTCGTTGGAGAAAACTGGCTGGCCAGACTAGCTGTATCTGTGAGCTCTGAGCTCAATGAAGAGACCCTGCCTCATGAATGGGGTGTAGAATGATTAAAGAAGACTCCTAATGCCAGTATGAACCCTCTGCATGCGCTGTGGGGGCGGGGTGATGCCAAATCTTGAATGTATGACCCATCAGGCTTGGTCCTTGCTCAATCTAAGTGGCTCTGTTCTTCCTGCCCTCCCACCCTACCATCTAAGAAAGCTAACCTTTCTACTAGAGATTTGACCTTAAATGAGTGACTGAACCTCTGCACCTTGATTTTTTTTTTAACTGTAAAATGAGGCAATTGTGACAGTATTTGTGCCTTATGGAGGATGGGAACATTAAATGAGATGATTCAGATGGAGTCTTCAGACACCATTTGTGTGCAGTCAGCTGACTCATTATTAGCTATTTTTGTCAGTCGTTTTCCAAATACTAGGCAGTATTGCACATTATCTTGTGTCTTAAAAACAATCCAGTAAGGTACAGTGTGTGCTGTTAGATTTTTTTTAACCTAACTTGTTTATTGATTTGCTGGAGCATATGGTGCTTGTTGATCGAAAGTTTTTCATGATGAGCTGGTTCCTGTGCCCACACTTGCTTCCTTGGTAGCCTGAGCCCAATGTGATGAGAACTCTATGATTTAAATGGCGAAATCTTGACTTTACAGGACTTTGAACAAGTGACATAGAAATCAGGTGGTAAAATCAAGATTTGAACCTATGTCGCTTTGGTACCTGGTACCACAAGGCTTCTTCTGGTCTTCTAGTGGCCCCTCTACCCACTGCCCCACATGTACACCTTATTAGAAAACAAAGACATGTAACCACAAGTCAGAGAGTGAATCCAAGCCTGGCATTTGCAGTGTCAGTCTGTGCCAGGCAATGCCTTTGTTTTTACCTGCTCTGCTTTGTGTAATTATCACAGCAGCCCATGACACTGAGACCATTAGAATATTATTTCCTCTGTGATACAGGTTGAACTCAGGGCTTTGTACATGCCAATCACACAACCACTGAGCTATGGTCCTAACTGAACTCTGTTACTAATATCTAAACTTTTCCTAGAATACTCAGAGATGCCAGGACAAAAGAAGATAAGGACACAAGACGCTAACACTCTTACACAATATTTCTCCCACCATCCATGTTCACAGGGACCTAGGCCACCTACAGATCCTTCATTTCAGAATCTGGAAGATGAAAAATGGTACCTCAACCTCACAGCTCTGTCACTGACTCCTCTACCCACTAAGCATGTTGGAACCATGATGCCCACTTAATATATACTGGAAACTCAAATGGGCTTTGTCTCTAAATGCAAAGCATTTCCTGTTTAGTATTAAATAAAACTGTTTTCTTAAATGTCTTAGCACAGAGCCTGGCAAATAAAAAATCACTCTCTAAAAATTAGCTTTAATAGTCACGACTATTAAGGCTTTAATAGTCATTACTATTATTACTATGAGCCAATTGGGATTTGAACAAAGGTTGTTTTGACTCCAAAATCCTTTCAGGAAAGACAAGGTTCAGCCTAGAAAGAATAGAAGGAAGAGTGAGGGAGTCGAGAACAGATATCAAATGCTAGATTTTTAGTACATGAGACACCCCCTATTCTTCTTGCTCTCATCATGCGGGGCCCAATGTGTGCATATTCTTTGGGTTCCCATAAACACACCGTTCTCTGTGGATGCATTTACTTCTCAATTGCATGTGGAGTCTCTGTGTTTGATTTGCCTGGAAAGGTGTGGAAACCACCCAGACATGGTGCTAAGGGGAAATGACAGAACTCTCCATTTCTCCAGGAAAGAAGAATGTTGATGAGGGAGCCCTTAACGAGCTTTCCACCCGCAGTTCAATTATCCTAACAAGCCAGAGAGAGTTCCCATTTGCTGCACTGTGTTCTGGAGGGTTTTAAAGGGCCCAGGAGGAACATGTCCAGAAGGAGGCTGAGTGTGCCCAAGAAAGAAAATGATCTTCCCATCAGAGGGAAAGAGGTGGGTAAACCCATGTCAGCATCCTACTTTGTCATCTGGAATCTGAGAGGGGTCTCAGCTCAAAGACTATTTCCTTATTTGCTATTCCAGCATAGGTGTATCAGCTATCCTGAGCCACTGTAACACAATGTAACAAAGTGTATCAGCTAGCCTGAGCTACTGAACACTATGTAAAAAAAAGCCTTTATTCAGTTCAGCAGGAAGTCTGCATGAGAAAAGCCTTTGAAATCATGTGTGATTGCTGGTTCCCAAACTTAGAACAGGTCTGAGGTACTTCTTACATAGTCTATTGATCTGAGCAAATGAAAAACTAACCTAAAGTCAAGGGATTTGTTGGCACAACCTCCCACAACAACTTAAACATAGCTAGTACCATGTCTTGAACAGGGACAACAGGCTTGAGGTTTCATGCTTAGCCGAGTGGGTATTTCTTGGTTTTAGCTTAACCCTCACAAACAAACAGAAGTATTCAAAAAGAGTTGTTCAGATGGCAGAGGGTCTAGGTGAAAATAACTTTGGACCCTTGGTCCCACATCTACCTTCAGAGAATACAAAGGTTCTAGTTTCAAACTAGGCAAAGGCTTTGCTGGAGCAAGTGGTCCTAGTGATGTGAGTCCCCCAACCCCCTGGGGGAGGAGAAACAGTTTCTCCTGACCACAGCTTTGCAGGGAAGGCTCCAAGCATCTCTCTTCTTTGTTTCCCATTGCATGTAGGTAGCCACAGTCTGAAAACTATACGAATTAGTTAGGCTGGCGTCTATGGAAGCCTCAGGAAAGGAATGAAGGAAGCCTAAGAAACATGCTAGTTCATGCCAAGAGGCCAAAGTCACATGGGTAGTCTTGCCCTAACTCAAATAGATGTGAAGAAACTGGCTTAGAGGCCAACATTGGAAACACTATTCCACAGATGACAGAGACATGGCCCCTACTACCAACTGTGGATCTGGAAGGAAGGTACTAAACCAGAACTGCTGGATCCTACCACTGCAGGGGACTTCATAGGCACAATTAATCCAAAATGAACTTCAAATGATTGACTTGGCTTTGACCACTTGAGGAACTCAGAGCAACTTTAAGAATCTCCCACACAAAGAATGCCAATACCAAATCCTGGGTGTCGTAGTCAGGTGAGTCCCTTCCAGCCCTTACCTCTCTTTCTTCTGCTCCCTCAGATTCTTGCATAGCATGCAGACAGAGGTGGAAAAGCCAACCACAGACTTTTCTCCAAACATCTGAGAGATGGATGATACAGGGAGGTCAATAACGCACGTTAACACCACACCACTGAACATACATAAGAACTTTGCTTCTACTCATCTGAAGTTGACCAAATATACTAATTAATTACTGTCTTAGTTAGGGTTTTATTGCTGTGAAGAGACACCATGACCACAGCAACTCCTGTCAGAGAAAATATTTAACTGGGGTTAGCTTATAGTTTCAGAGGTTTAGTCCATTACCCATGGCAGAAAACATGGTGGTCCACTGGCGGATATGGCGCTGAGGCAGGCAGCAGAAGACTGGCCCTCTGGGTGTGTTTTGAGCATATATGAGACCTCAGAGTCCACCTCCACAGTGCCACACTTCCCCCAACAAGGTCATCTTACTCCAGCAAGGCCACATTTCCTAATAGAACCACTCCCCATGGGCCAAGCATTCAAACACATGAGTCTGGGGGTGGGGGTGAGGGGCATTCCTATTCAAACCACCACAATCACCATTCACCACACAGAAAATTTCCCTCAGAACCTCATGGTTATAGCAACACCATGGCAATCTAGTTATGGCCTAATTATGGTCCCCTGGCTTGGGATCTCCTACCAGGTTTTGATCAAGACAACATTTTGGCTGTGATCTGATCTCAGGACTTGGCCTGGGGTGGATGGTGGTTGATTTCTTCATGTGCTTGTTAGGAAGATCAGCTTCCTGAGGGGCTGCCGGCAAGAGGACATGCTCCTTGCTCTGCCGTGTGATCCTTTCCGCACAGTCACTCACAACATGGCAGCTTAGAATGAATGAGAGGGAAGGACCACACAAGCCATGTAGAAGCTAGCCTGTTCATCCTCTAATATTACAAGTGACATCCTGTCATGTTTAATGTGTTTTATTCACTAGAAGCAAGTCACCAGGGGATGGTGACATAGGTTATAAGCATCAGAAGGAAGAGATACCTGGGGTCAGCATGAACATCACCTAGTAGTATAATTAATTTTATGTGAACAACACACCTTCGACATCAGTCAAAGGGCTGTTAGAATAAACACAGAGATCAATACTGCTACAATGTGACAATACTCGCTAGTCTTGTGTGGCATATATGGTTACCTTGGAGAGACAAGTTAACGTCTTTTTCAAAGGCTTATTTGTAGCAGCTTTTGAGAAGTAGGGGGAATACGAATGGAAAATAATAAACATAGGAGTTCTGGCTTCATTTGTGCCCAACCTCTCCTCATATCCAAGCCATTAATTATTGAAAAGCAAATCTCAGAAGTGTTATTTCATCTCTAGCCACTCAGTATGAATCCCTGACTACTGGGTTTTTGTTTGTTTGTTTGTTTGTTTTTGTTGTTTTCCTCAGTCCTCCACACATTGGTCATAGCAATTGCTACAGCCACACACTAAATAAGTAAATGTAATAAAAGTTAAAAGAAAGGAAAGTGAGTCCAGATTGTAAATTGCCAAAGGCATTGTTTTTTTGTTGTTGTTTTTTTGTTTTTTTTCCTATTTCACTCAATGACAGAGCCTTATTGCTTAGTGTAGTGCCTGGGTCAGTGTTCAAACAAGGCTTATAATCAGAAAGCCACAGCTTCTTTTAAACATCTTGTATGGCTTTGTTGGTTGTGATGAATTAAAAGTACCAAACAAAGTATTCTGGGAAAAGAAAGCAAGCCAGAAAACCTTTCAGAAGCCTTTCTTCTGTTCAAGGAGCTGAGGTGGGAAGTTACGCGAATAAACAAGTAGCCATGCAAAATGGAACAAAGCCCCCGGTCATTCTCCAACTGGAAAAGCTGCGCGCTGCCGAGTCAGCAGGAAACAGCACTGGAGATGTAGGCTAGGTACAGCTGGGCGGTGTGGCAGCAATTTGCCTGACAGTTTTCTTCCGTGTTTCAGTGTAATTGAATTAGCATCCATGGAGACCGGCTCCCAGACATGGGCAAATGGAATACCAGGGGCAAGCACTGCCATTCACCTGACATTACGAGGGATTGAATTGCCATCCAATCCCGCACCTCTCCTTGCTGCTCTGAGTGTGCTCATTAGAGAAAATTAGGTGGAGGCGACAAGCCTGGGAACAATTAAAATCTTCTCACTTAGTGGAATCTCAGCAGCCATCAAGTCCCCCTGACAGACAGTCAGGCTTGCTCATCCAGTGCACACAACTGCTTCCAAATTTTGACCGGTGAATAAAAATGCATCCTGCTCAGGCTGAGCACCTAGAAAGACGCACCGAGACAACCGTGGTAGCAACCAAACAGAACATCATCCAGCACAAGGAAGCCTGTTTCTTTGGGCTGATGGAGCTTGATGTCAAGTCAAACTCAAGGTCCAGGAAAGCAGCACCCAGGATTGAGTCGGAGGGACGAGCTACATGGTAGGATGGAGGGTAATTTTAAATACAAAGATTGAACAGTGGAGACAGCAGTGACTAAAATTACCCAAAGCTATGGTCATGAACATGAAGAAAATGATATGTTGAATGTATTTTGAGGCCAGGGTAACCCATGACTAGCTAGAAGGAATGACTGACAGCTGCTGGGAAGAAGGGTTATATATATGAAAGAAAGAGCAAGATTTGGGACTGACAGGGTCCTGATGCTGAATCCTAGCCTTAAACCTGTGATGGTTAAACTGCATCATTTTCCAATCCCTCTTCTTGCATGAAGAAAATACAACTCTCCAGTAAGGTTAGGAGAAGTTGAAGGGTATTCAAGGGACCAGAGGCACTGCATGAGTAATCAAAACTGTGTCTTGGTTTGGTCTCTCCATAACAGATAAGGATTGAAAATGCCTGTCTATTTGGGATGGGATGGAAGAGATACGGAAGTGAGGTGAAAAGCCAACTAAGTGTGCATTATCAAGCCACTCTGCAACTGCGGGTACAGGGTATACTCCCCTGGAAGCTGTGGGGAAACAGGGAACATTCTAACTCATGCAATAGGAGCTGGAAATCTCATCCACACACTCCCATAAGTCTTTGGTAGTGGGCTGCTCATGGGTGGGATCATTCTACTTAGGGAGTGGCAAATGCACCTTCTTCAACTTTAGAGGAAGCAGCCACGTACCCAGGTGGAGAGGGGGGATGAATGCTGGCTTCGAAGCACTGATGTGCAAGCCCTGACAGGAATGACCGTCTCTGCTGCCCATGTTAAAATGAGGCATGGTGTCTCCGTTCCCTAAGAAAAACAAGAACGAAATAGCTGCAAATACCAAGTCTTCTGGTGTTTAAAGTACTCCCAAGATGACTGACAAAGAAGGGGCTGAAACCTGTCTCATCTCAGCCCTGGCCCAAGCCTTTCATCTTATTTCAGTGTTTACAAGAGTTCAAGTTGAAGTGTGGGACAAGGGGGAAAGGAGAGTCTCTCACAGTCCCAACAGTGTCTATCCCTGGGCCCCAAGAGGTAGGAATAGGGTGCATACTACTCACCTGAAGCCTAGCAGTGGGGAGCTTTGAGGATGATTGGGAATATTGTTCCCCTAAGATTGGAAAGGCCTGTGGATTGGAGTCACATTCCCGCCTGAGAAACCTGGAGCACACAACTGGCTGAAGTGGGTTGCCATCAGTAAAAGCTAGTGTTCTCTGTGAAAGTGGGAAAAGGTTAGGGAAGTAGAGGGGAAGGGGGCCAAAGGGAGAGGAAAGGGAGAGGGAGAGAGGGAGAGAATAAACAAAAAACACTGACCTGGAGGTATGTAAGGGACACTTTGCCTAATTTTCTGGAGGGGTAATGAGAGCCAGTGGCTATGGGCGTTGCAGAACTATGGCCAGAAGAATCATGGATAGTTACTAGAGGGAACATAGGTCAATGGCAGGGACACTTGTCTAGCATGCACAGCATCCTAGACTCAATACCCAACTCTGGAAATGTGGAAAAGGGAGAGACAGAGGGAGAGAGGTGTTCTACGTCAGTGAACCGCAGCTGAGGGATTTTTGCAATGACAAGTTTGTGCTGCATGCAGTGACCTGGAGGTGTTACAACAATACAACCACATTCTGTTTTAGGGTATGCACACCTGTAAAGGTCTGAAAAATCCCAGAGGAAAACCTTTTCCCTAACATATAAAGGACAGCATCCACATGGCAACTTGAGCATCCCTGAAGATGAGGTGACCCCACCCTTGCCCCAGTTCCTACAAAGGTTTTATCATTTTTCACAGACAGAGGAGGTGCCAAGGTTCACAAAAAATCTCTGAAAAAGTGACAGACAGCCTGAAGCACCCAGCTCACATGGCCTCAGTGAACAGAGACATCATCTATCCCCTAAGTCTTTCTAAGTGTCCCTGACAACATATGGAGGGAATTTGAATGTGTCACCATCACTCAGGAAATGCAAGATACTGGCCACATCCATTCCCACTGCAGCTTCTGCCTGCAGCAAGTCTGAGTAAGTGACCACTGGAGTTCCTTTGGCCATTACAGTGGGCAGAACATGGTCACCAGTCAACAGCATGTCCGTGGTGGCACACAGGTGTTTCTGCATCAGCATCTAGAGATGCAGAATGACATCTGTGATCAACTAAACAGAAAGAAGAGCCACTTAGCCTCAGGGTTTTAGAATGTTCATGTCCACAGTCAACTGGCTCCATCGCTCCATGGATCTGTGCCAAGGTAGAACATGACAATGGGGTAGGTGTCCTTTTGGACATAGACTACGGCACTGTTCCCCTCATGATGGCCAGGGAGCAGGACATAGAGTCCAAGGGGAAGATATACCCTTCAAAGCCACGTCCCCACTAAATGACTTCCTCTAAGCAGGTCCTATCCTGTAACAGTCCATTCAGCTATGAACTCAACAACCGATCGATCTGTTGATTGAGTTAGAAGCCAGAGCCCTCACGGTCCAATTGCCTCTCAACAGCTCATGAGCTGGCATTAGAGCCTTAACCCATGAGCCTTTCAGAGACATTTTTAAATTAAAACCCTAATAGATGTCAAAGACATTTTTTTTTCATTCACTCCGTCAGGAAGGACCCGTCTGATGGTTGTTCAAGAGCGGTGCGGGTGAGAACAAAAGTAGCTAATGCCACATATAAATTATGCAGAGGAAATGCTGTGTGTGGACAGCATCTAAAAGGCACTTGAAAAAAAGATGCCGGTCCTTCTTTTGAACTGCTTATACAGAAGAATGCTAACCTAGAATCGCAGAGGTAAGTCTTAAAGGTGTCTGGACAGTGCCTGGCCCAGGGTGGAAATGCAGGTCTTAGAGTAGGATAGCAGTACCTTTGTCTTCAGACGAGGAGATGCTGGGGATGGTCACCTCCAGGAAAGTCCCAGTCGCTACATTCAGCTTGCTCATTCGAGGTGGACGGCAATGGGAGGAGGGGGCCTGTTCTTCTTTCTTCCTGAAGGTGAACCTCAGGGTGCGTTGGGGAAACTGCTGGGGCTGAGAACCGAGACTGTGGCTGCACCCAGTCTCAAAATGCAGAGTTGCTCCCCCAAGCTCAGGCTCTAGCCACGGTGCTATCACAGGCAGGATCGCATCAAGTTCTGCACCATTTGGGTTAGGGAACGTTTACCCGGAGATCCCAAATGGCTGCTAAGAAACCAAAATGAGATCTAAGATAGAGTGATGCCTGCTCATGGATTGGGCCTCCTGTCTCTCGTACTGTCCCTCGTATGTGTACTGGGCACATATTGCTGACGTGTGTATGACCCACAGTTCAGTGGGGAACTCCCCAAGGTGGGAGCTTGTCTCTCAACTTTTCTTTGAATTTGTAGGAACTAGGCCAGCAGCAGAGATTGTAATAAAAGGCCAGAGAGCTTTGCACCCTCACACCTTAGAACCTCAACTCTGCCCCTTGATAGCTTGTGTGTGGCATCGGGAAGGTCACTTTGCCTCTCTGAGGTTTGGTCTCCTCATCTGAAATGTGGAACAAACATTATCGGTATATGAGTTTGGGTGAAGTTGAACTAATTACTATAATCATCATCACCATCATAACTACCACCACCGTCATCGTAATCAGCAGCAGCACCATCATCATCACCGCCGCTTCCATCACCCTGGTCATCATCTCATTTCCTTGCGGTTGGGTTCAGACAGTTTTGGTTTCCTTAAAGAATTTGCTAAAATGTGCCGACATTATTTATCAACTGAAGACAGCTTTGGGTACAAAGCCTGAGTTATGCAACGTAGACCCTGTTGGAGCCGAACATTTGTGTTTGGTTATCAGAGGAGACTCTCTCCAGTCCCCTCTGTCTCACGCTCCCATTCTGTGCCCACTGGGTCATTCCCAGTGGGAATGCAGTCAGACTTAACCAGATTTGACATCCAGGTCTCCAACAGGGCAGGTGTGATGTTTTCACGATTACCGAAAATGTCTGAGACAACAGCTGCATCTTTTGTTTCCAAATTGCCTTTCTGCTCAGTAATTCATCTCAGCCTGTTGCGCCATCTGTAAAGTGGGTCTGTAAACTGGCGTGTGTAAAACGCTCCTCATTCACAGGGCTGCTCTGGACTGCTCTGAAGATGGCTGCTCGGCCAGAGACCTTGCCCATCCACAGCTACTTCTACAGCAGTGGAGGGACTCTGTGTCCCAATCGACAGGATGGACCCGGTAAGGTGTGCTCTGTAGAACAAGACTGGTGGACTCCAGTGTGCTCTCTGTGAAACCTGATCAAATGTTCTGTCATGGGCAACTGTGTTCACTGTGATGTTTACACTGTTTAACCATTTTTAGGGAAGGCAGAATGACAAGAGAAGCCTTTTCAGGAAAGGGGGTGGGGTAGGGCATGGGCCGGGCGGGTGGCTGTAAGCTATCTCTTCAGCATCGGATGACTAGGGGGAACCAGAGGTCAGAGAAGACAAGCCTCTTTCTTGTCTGCCTCCAACAACGACTGCATGTGGACAGCAGTATTTCTGGCATGGAAGTCTCCAAAGGAGAGATGAGAGGGGATTGCGGTGATAGCTGTCACTCACTGCATGCTGCAGTAGGTGCCCGGTGTCAGTCACTGTGTTTAGTCCTCACAGTAGCCCAAGCAGTTGGTGTTATTCTTCTTCCTCAAAGCTGAGGATGGAGGCACAAAAAAGGGACCTCTTCGGGCCTCTGTTCTCATCTCCAGGTCCACAGCTCCATTACGTGTCCCATATTCAACCATCACTGAAAGGGTTGGGCTCTTGAACTCATTGGCACAGGAGACAACTTCCTGAACAGAGCATCAACAGTACAGGCTGTAAGAGCAACAATCAATAAATAGGACTTCATTAAAAGCTTCTGTAAAGCAAAGGACACTGCCAACAGAACAAAATGACAGCCTACAGACTGGGAAAGATCTTCGCCAACCCTACATCTGACAGAGGGCTAATATCCAGAATACATAAAGAACTCAAGAAATTAAACATCAACAAACCAAGTTGTTCAATTAAAAAATGGGGTGCAGAGCTAAACAGAGAATTCTGAACAGAGGAATACGGAATGGCAGAGAAACACTTAAAAAGAAATGCTTAACATCCTTAGTCATCAGGGAAATGCAAATCAAAATGACCCTGAGATTTCACCTTACACCCATCGAATGGCTAAGATCAACAACTCAAGGGACGACCATGCTGGAGAGGATATGGAAAAAGGGGAACCCTCCTCCATTGCTGGTGGGAATGTAAACTTGTGCAACCACTTTAGAGCTTTCTCAGAAAATTAGGAATCAATCTGGAGCCTTCTCAGAAAATTAGAAATAGTGCTACCTCACTATTCCACTCCTCTCCATACCGCTCCTGGGCATATATCCGAATTATGCTCAACCATACAACAAGAACATTTGCTCAACTATAATCACAGCTTTATTCATAATAGTCAGAATCTGGAAACAACCCAGATGTCCCTCAACGGAGGAATGGATACAGAAATTGTGGTACATTTACACAACGGAATACCACTCAGCAATTAAAAACAAGGAAATCATGAAAATTGCAGGCAAATGGAAGGAACTAGAAAAGATCATCCTGAGTGAGGTATCCCAGAAGCAGAAAGACACACATGGTATATGCTCACTTATAAGTGGGTATTAGCCCTATAATATAGGATAAACATACTAAAATCTATAGTCCTAAAGAAGCTGAACTACAAGGAGGACCCTAGGGAAGATGCTCAATCCTCATTCAGAAGGGCAAACAGGATAGACAGCAGAAGTGGGAGAAGACAGGGAGCAGGACAGCAGCCTCCCACAGAGGCCTCGGAAAGACTCTACCCTGCAGGGTATCAAAGCAGATGCTGAGACTCATAGCCAAACTTTGGGCAGAGTGCAGGGAATCTTATAGAAGAAGGGGGAGATAGAGATACCTAGAGGGGACAGGAGCCACACAAGGAGACCAACAGAGCCAAAAAGAATCTGGGCCCAGGGGGTCTTGCAGAGACTAACAACCAAGAATTGTGCATGGAGAGGACCTAGACCCCCTGTTCAGATGTAACCCATGGCAGCTCAGTTTCAATGTGGATTACCTAGTAAGGGGATTAGGGGCAGTCATTGACATGAACTCGGTTGCCTGCTCTTTGATAGGGGAGGACCTAGGGGAGGGACATAGAAGGGGGAAGAGAGAGGGGGATGGGAATGGGAGGAGATGAGGGAGAGGGATACAGCTGAGGTACAAAGTGAATAAATAATAAAGAAATATTTTTAAACCCCAGAACGAAAGAAAGAAAGAAAGAAAGGAAGGAAGGAAGAAAGAAAGAAAAAAGAAAGAAAAAAGAAAGAACAAAAGAAAGAAAGAACGAAAGAAAGGAAGAAAGAGAAAGAGTTGGGCTCAAACTCAGAATCCGAAAAGAAGAGAGTCTACGCTGAAGGCAGTTATAGACAAGCAGAATCAGGAAGCTTCTAAGATCTAAAATAGCACTCAGAACATCAGGGAACCAAGAACACCTAAACTTTGCCCCAAGAAAAACTTCCCCTTAATCTCATCTCCTTCCCAGTTCCATTGTCATAGCAACAAGAGAGGCTTGTAGGTGAAAGAGCAAGCTATTCTCCCAAGTATATCCCAAGAGCAAGTATTCTCCCAAGGGGTTCAGTGAACCGGTGCCACACACACATGCACACTCACACACACACACTCACACACACATATACATACACACACATACACACTCAGGGACACACAGGCACACACAGAGGTTCACACACTCACACACATATGCACACAAACACATACTCATGGGCACATACAGGCACACAGACATATGCATACAAGTACACACATTCATACATATACACAACCATTCATGTATACACACAGGCACATGAATATCTACAAGTACACACATTCACACATACACACACACACACACACTCATGGATGCACATATGCATGGACAGATACATTCACACACAAGCAGGAAGGAGACACAGTAGCGTGTTCTCTAGGAATCTCTCTGCTGTGTGACTTCTTACTCTCATGTCCAGGCTTTCCTTCCAATCCTACACAGATGTGTTATTTGTGGCACAAAGACTTTGGAAAACACCCCCCACTGGCATTGCACATTACCACTGGAAAGCGGAGTGAAGGGTGGTCACTGAGGGGTCTTCCAGGGATGCATAGTCCCTAACCAGAAAAGGGACCGAGAAGGTGGAAGAACTCTGATGGGAGGCAGGAACTGCAAAGGAAAGAGAGGGCAGATAGAATACATGAGGCATGGGGACAGATGTGGGGGTGAACTGCTGGGTGGAAAAAGGGACCAGGAAGAGAAATCAGCAGTGGACAGCAGTGAGATGAAGATGAATAAGGAAAAAGCCATGTGTGGAAATGCCGTTATAAAATCTGTTACTTTGTACGCTAACCTAATCGTCAATTTTAAAATGTACAGACCATTCCTGTGTGTGTTTTCTAACTCGGAGTAAAGGAAGAGTCGAGACAGGGGCTCATTCCGTACTCCAGGCTGGCCTAGGACTCCAGCGTGGCCTGCCTGAGCCTTCCAAGCAGGGAGTTAGAGGCATGCCTCACTACTTTATAACATTCTGTGGAAAGAAAAACAATCCATGTAGACATTAGAGCAAAAATAACCGGCTTAGACAGAAATGTCTCAGTGCCTCTGTCTCCTCACGAATAAACTGCAGATTAAAATGCTGCTCTGGACTGTGCGTTGCAAAGTTTGAGGGATAATGTATTCTGTGGCCGGGAAGATCAGCTTAGATCCCAACACCCATGTGAAAACCACGTGCGATGGTCACGTCTTCAACCTCAGCCCAGGGTCTGCAAAGACAGGAGGGTCCCTGCGGCCTGCTGGCAGCCAGTCTGTTTTGTGAGCCCCACACTCATGGAAGTGTGCCTATGAGAACAGAAATGCTGGGTTAAGTCGCATGACATATACACAATACCTTCATCCGTGTGTGTGTGTGTGTGTGTGTGTGTGATTTTAACTAGGTTGTCAGTCAGCAAGCCTCAGCAGCACCCCAGTCCCTCCCCTCACCAGAGGTGAGATTACACGTCACAGCTTGTTACGTCAGTGCCAGGACCTGAACCTGGGCCCTCATGATTGTGCGGCAAGCTCTCTTCCCCACGTAGCCATCTTTTCAGCACCCTAGACATTTCTTTTTAGTTCAGGTTTCCCTGAGACCCCGTCGGAGTGATAGAGCCAGACACTTGATGTCTTCTGGTTTCCATGTGGCATGTGTTCCCCAACACACACATGTGCACATGTGCCATACACATATCCCAACATACATACACACAAAAACTAAATGCGAGAGAGAGAAAGTGAGAGAGATAAAGGGAGGGGGCTTAGATAAATACCCATCAATCCCGTGAACAGCTGTACAGGTTGCATGTCAAACACAAGTGTGTCAAGTGGACAAAGCCCACACGTGTCAAGTGGACAAAAGTACTGCTTGCACCTGCCCAGCAAGCGACAGACCATAGCCCCAGATGCATCTTCCAGAAGAAGGGATGAAGTTTTCAAATTCATACTAGAGGAATCCCACAGCAGCACAAAACAGAATCAGCAGCTTCTTCAGGCCTCTGGAAGCCTGGGAAATAGATGACACTTGCTTGGTCCTCGAGACACAAAAACAGATTCCACAGAGGTGGAGTATCAGGAATGTCTGCCTGACTGAAAACCCCCAGCTTGGCATTTAACAGCTGGCTTACCCATCCGAGGGATGACAGAGGCTCCCCAAGCTCACGGTAATGCAGAAAATGAGATAAGTCGATTCCTTGTGCCTCTCCTATTCCAAAGCCCAGTTAGCCTCATGGGGGTAGACAATCTATTTCAGATAGCCAAGACCAGCCAAAGACACTAAACAACCCTGTGTTTGCAAACAGCTTGAGAGTCACAGCGTTTCACTTAAAAAGGTAATTTCTTGCTTGGAACAGTGAGAAATTAGATGCAATCTGTTTTGATTTCTTTCCAATTCAGGACACGCTTTAGTGACCAATTTGAAGACACGCCAGCCTCCTTCGGTCTGGAGGATGTGTTAGCTTGGTTTATGTCTCTGTTCATAAAGGAAGCCTAAATCACCCTACAGGAAGAACAGCCTGGGATGTGTCTGCTGCAAGCTTGGAGCCTGCCGAAGCTGCCTCTTCCTGGATCATATTGTTCATAGGAGAAAAATAACCACCATATCCTGGGCACTGTGTACCAGACCTAGTGCTAAAGACATCCATAATGTGTAGAGGAATTTTAATTCAGAACATGGCTGCTCTGGCAGGAGATCTCAGCCAAAGACCATCTAGGTCTGTGTGCTACAGACATGCCTTCAATCTCAGGAGACAGAGGCAAGCAAATCTCTGAATTCAAGACCAGCCTGGTATAAAGCAAGTTTCAGGTTAAAAAACAAAACAAAACAAAAGCTTAGTCCAGGTGTGGTGGTACATGCCTTTACTCCCAGCACTCCAGAGACAGAGGCGTGCAGGTCTGTTCAGTTTGGCTGAGTCAGTGAGTTGAATTCAGAGGCAGTTTTACCAGGAGAGTTTTACAAAGACAGGTTGAAGAGAGAACAAGCTAGATATAGGTGAAGACATAACTGGCCAGAGAATGAAGAGCCAGAAGATTAGAACACATTGCTAGAGTTAGTTTGAGGCCAAGCAGAGCAATTCAGTCAGAGGCAGAGAGAAGCCAGATTGAATCAGCCAGCTTGGAGAGGAGTTTGAGGCAGAAGAGCTGAGTTGAACCAGCCAGCAAGAGTTCAGAAAGAACTAGAAAGGGTGAGCTTATTCAGCAGTAAGTCTCAGAGGCTGAAAACATTCTAGACCTAGATTAGATTCTATGGAGGCTAGCGAGCTTCCAGGACTAGGCCTAGGTTAGCAGACAGAGGCAGTAAGCCTCAGATATGACAATTACATCTGGAGAGTAAAAGTGTCTTGTTGGGAATCAGGTGAAGAGGTGTCTTAGAGTTTCTGTTCTGTGACAAAACACCATGAATAAAGAGCACGTTGGAGACAAAAGGGTTTATTTGGCTTACACTTCCACACCATAGTTCATCACTGAAGGAAGTTAGGACAGGAACTCAAGCAGGGCAGGAACCTGGAGGCAGGAGCTGATGCAGAGGTCATGAAGGGTGCTGCTTACTGGCTTGCTCCCCATAGCTTGCTCAGCCTGCTCTCATAGAACACAGGACCATCACCACTACCATGGGCTAAGCCCTCCCCCATTGATCACTAATTGAGAAAATGCCTTACAGCTGGACCTCATGGAGGCATTTCCTCAACTGAGGCTCTGTCCTCTCTGATGACTCTAGCTTGTGTCAAGCTGACATAAAAACAGCCAGTACAGGGGATATTTTAGGTGCTAAGTGCTGGAACATTCTTCTGGTTTGGGAGAACACCCCTACTATGTGGGTCCTGGTATAAGCAGAAAAGGAGAGAATGGGGAGATGACTCAGTAAAGTGCTTGTCACCAAGGCATGAGGATCCATTTCATTCCCTGCACTAGCACCTATGTAAAAAGCCAGGCACGGTGGCGCACATGTGGCGCCACTGAGGAGATAGAAACAGCTGGATCTCTGGGGCTCACTTCCAGCTAGTCTAGCTGAAAGATTCAGTGAGAGACCCTGTCTCAAAAATTAAGGTGGCTGGTACCTGAGGAGCAATATGCTAAGATTGACCTGTGATCTCCACCTATATACACATGCATGCCTCTCTCTCTCTCTCTCTCTCTCTCACACACACACACACACACAGCAGAAGAACTAAGGTCACCATAAGAGCCTTAGCTCCATTACCCTTCTAGAACATTCTACTTTTCAAAGGCTTTTTTATTTGTTTTATTTAAATTTTTTAAAATTTATTCACTTTACATCTCTATTGTAGTCCCCTCCCTTGTCTCCTTCTAGTCCCACGCACCCTCTCTCTTCCCCCTAATCTCCTCCCTATTTCTCAGAAAAAGGGACCCCTCCTTCCCCACCATGTGACCCCAGCCTATCAAGGCTCATTAGTACTACCTGCATCCTCTTCCTCTGTGGCTTGTCTAATTCAAAGGCCATTTTTAAGAGCAGTTTTAGGTTTTCAGCAATACTGGAGGAAGGTCCAGAGATGTTCCAGATACCCCACATACATAGCTTCTCCAGTTATCTAGCATCCTTCATCCCTAGTGGAACATTCCCCAGAACCAATGAACCCACATGGACACACTGTAGTCAGCTGCATCTACAGTTCACAATAGGATTTGCTCTTGGAATTGCATAGTCTATGAGGACACACATCCATCATGACTCCATCAGACCTTACAGTTTCCACACCCTAAACATCCTCCAGTGCTCTGCTTGTTCATGTATCTCTCCCCCCAACCCCGGGACATCCACCAATCCTTTGACTGCCTCCCCCACCTAACTGGAGCCACACTGCAGTATGCAATCTTTCCAGATGGGCTTCCTCACTTGGCCATATACACTTTACTCTCTGTGTGCTCATGGCTCATTTCTACATTCCAATTTTTGATTAAATGAACCAAAGTCTGAGCGTCTTTTGTCTACATCCAAGAACCCTTTTACATGGATTTGTTGTAATCCCCACTTTATACAGCTGCAAGGACTTGGAGATAAAAGATTTGGTGGCAGAATAAGAAAGCTGCAGAGAGCGGGACAAATCTAGATGCTAGCACAGAGGTGAGAGGGTGCAGTCAAGGCATGATGGACAGCTTTGTTGTTGGGATGACTTGGCTATGAATGTCAGCTTCATCGTGTATGGACTGCTAAGTTTCCTATAAATCACTAAACCTCTCTCAGGGTGCCCCTCTCCTTTAAAGTTCAGGTAGATGTGCCTACAATGTGAGTTTCCTGAAAGGGCCATTTTTAAGATTTTATTTTTTAATTATGTGTAGATATGTGTGTATGTACATAAATTCAGGCATCCAGAGGCCAGAAGGGGGTGTCAGGTTCCCTGGAGTGGAATTATAGGCAACAGCTGTGAGCTACCAGATGTGGAATGCTGGGTACTGAACTCTACCCCTTTGCTCTAGTGCTAAGCTCTGGAGTCTAGTCCTCTGAAAGAGCAGCATGCACACTTAATGGCTGAGCCATATCTTCAGCCCTGGATTCTTGCAAACATTTTAAAACAGTTGAGTATGGTGGCTGGGAGAGATGGCTCAGCAATTAAGGCATTTCCTGATCTTCCAGAAGACCCTCATTCAGTTCCCAGTACCCATGTCAATTGGGTTACAATGGCCTCCAACTGCAGCTCAGAGCAATCTGATGTCCCCTTCTGGCTTTCATGAGCACCTGCACTCACATGTACAGACACCCACACAGATACACACACACAAACAAAGATAAAACTAATCTTTTATAAAACAATTAAGTATGATTGTCCTTAGTACAGCATATAGTTCTCTGTGAGTGAGCTTCTGTTGTTTTTATTTGTACACACGAAAATCTTTCTATAATATCTCATCATAATTGAGGGTTATATGGTCAGGTGTAGAGTTGCCTTTGGCTTTTGTTTTCATCTACCCAACTCCCAAAACCACAGTTGAGGAAACATAATGAGTGTTCTTTCCTCCAGAGAATCCTTGACAGGGGGTGATTCTGGAACCAGTCATTTATTCTGATTCTCACTGTATCCCAGGAAGACCTCACACAGCCTAGAAGGGTCCGGCTTGTACCCATTGATCACACTAATGACGATATATTTCCTTCCCTTTGCCACTTGATCCTCGGCTGCCCATGGCAGAACAGGCTACCCTAACCAGCCCTTTTCTTCTGACTGGAGTCACCCAGAACAGAACCAATTAAGGAACCCATTCATCTCTCCACTCCCCACCCCTTTAATTACAAACAGCGCTGAGAGTTGAACAATACCAAACAAAAGACAGATTTACTTACCCCAGGACATAAACAAGATTATCAGAAATAAGCATTCAGAGGCCCTTTGCTCCTGGAAGAATTTTAATTCACTGACCCCTGCCTTTACAGAAACTTAGATCTTTCCACATCATTATTGAGTCCCCAGGCGCTTTGCCTGCTTGAGTTATTTGTTGGCACACATTCACCAGCTGGGCCCCTTGCTCACACAGGCCAGTTACAAATGTCTCCGCTGGGGCTTTAACCCAGGCTCTTTGGAAACAAGAAAGGAAACCTGAAAGAAATTCTCCAGTCCTACTTAAGCTTTCCTACGGGGGTGGGGGGGGGGGAGGGGAGCGAGGGGGAGGTGCTTCCTGGAACTACTGAGGCAGGGGTTAGGCGGAGGTACAACTGCATTGATCAAACCACTTCGGGATGCAAAACACCTACCACCACACTGATATCCAGCCAAAAAGAAGACCACTGTAATGGAAAGGCCTGCTGTCGACACTAACTTCAAGCCCGGCTCCTGTAGAGGGTTCACCCTGGCTAGCATCAGTTTGCTCCAGCACCTCTCACCTGGTTTTCTCTGCATAGGCTTCCAAACTTCCAATTTACGAGCCTCTAGAGTCTCGTTGGTTCAACATTGGTCATGTGTCCATACTTAGACCAATCGCTGTGAGGAATGGATGGAATGTCCCCATTGGCTGGACCTAAGTCATAAGTAAAATCTTGTGTGTGTCTAGCATGTGTGGCATTTTGTCAGTTTGACTCAAGCTAGGCCCGTCATGGGAGAGAGAACCTTACGCCTCTGTCAGATTGGCTTGTGGACCCATCTGTTGGGGCATTCTCTTGGTTGATGGTTGTGAGAGGGCCCAGCCCACTATGGGCGGTACCATCCCGAGGCAGATGTTCCTGAGTTGTATAAAAAAGTAAATTGAGCAAGCCAGTAAACAGCTTTCCTCTTTCCCGCCTCCGGGTTCCTGTCTTGATTTTAAATCTGGGGAGGAAGGTGTCAGGAAATTCCTCTTGGAGATCAAAGTGAGACTTCTGCCAGGAGGAGAGAGAATGGCTGAGAGGTGCAGCCAGGGCAGCAACAGTCCGGATTCTAAATGCGAGCACGATGTGATGCTGGGTTTTACAGCGAACAGGGCTGGTCCTTGAGTTGCTCAGATATTTGGTTAAACATTGTTTCTGGGTGTGTATACGGGGTGCGTAGGGATGAGTCTAACATGAACTTATGACTGCCCTAAAATGAGGTGTGGGGCTCATCCCCTGAAAATAAGCAGATGTGATATAATATCGTCATCATCATCATCTCTCTTTATATTTTCTCTCTCCTTCTCTCCCTCCTCCCTCTCTCCCCTCCTTACCTTCTTAATTCTCCCTCCTCCCTCTGCACTTAGGCTCACACATAAACATTATCAGCCTTCTTGCTTTTCAAGCCCTTTGACTTAGCAATGGTTTGAGTGTTTGTCCCTTCTGATTGGTGTGTGTGTGCTGAGATTTTAGTTGCCATTATAACAGTTTTAATAGGTGGGACCTTAGTCGGAGATTAAGGCAGAAAGGCTCCAGGACTGGTATCATTGTTAAAAGGTCAGGGTGGTTCTCCCTTATCCCCTAGCTTGCCTTTCTGCCTTCTACTATCTGAAGGTACAGCACAAAGACCCTTGCCAGGGATGGACACCATAACATAGGTCTTCCCAGCCACCAGGACTGCAAGCAGTGGCTTCCTGCTTGTTATAAACTACCCAGTGCCAGGGTCCTCTGACAGAGCCCCACCAGATGGACCAAGATGGATTCAGAATGGAGCCATGGTATCAGTTCTTCTGGGGCTAAGCTCAGCTCTGTAACCAGGTAAAACAATTTCTTATGATAAATAGATGCAATAAACATCATACATGGACATGTGTGTTTCTGCATGGATGTGCACGTGCACACATACAGATACATACATGCAATCATACACACAAACACACACAAATGCATGAGTTGGTCAATTTCTCTGACATACCCTGGATGATACACAAGGCCACAGGACAACAAAACCTGCTTGTTAGTGGGGCTGGATCCTCTGAATACACAGGGAATTTCCACTGCCAGTAGGCCTGGAACGAGGCCAGACACCAGGGGTTTACAGAGGCCTTAGACTGGGTAATGGCAGGTTCCTAGGAGTTCTAAAGCAAGACAGATGATATCATGGTAGGGAAGCTCCATAGGAAGCCGCACAGTTGGATGCAGGGGTCCTGAGCAGTTACAGCTAGCAACAGCTGGAGCAGCTCTTCACATCTGCTTCCCTTCAGCTCTTCTGTAACTTTCAGCTGGGTGGGCATAGAGGACTCAGCCAGCGTTCGGCTGTTGTCCTTGGAGACTGGGAAGGGCTCTGTGCTGAGCCCTAAGGAGGCAGTCTGGGCAGGGCCAGGCAGCTGGAAGGAGAAGGAGGGAAGGTTGAAGCAGAGAGCAGAGCCTGATGGGAAGTGAGAGGCAGTGGTCCAGAGAACTGCAGCTGGCTGATGTGACAAGTAAGATGAATTTGTGAAACAGGCCGTACTCCCCAGTGAGGCAAACATGAGTTTACAAAGAAAAATGAAAGAGAGTAAAAAGGAACCAGAGGAAGAAAGGGAAAGAGAGAGATGAGTTTCTAGAGACTGGGTGAGGTGGGAGCCAGAACATCACAAAGACCACCTTGACGGGCCTGCAGCACTGTGGAAGGGCAAAGTCTGGGGCCGACTCATAAATAAGTAAATGAAATAAATAAGTAAAATTAAAATTAAAACCGTATGCTTAGGTACCAGACTGAAAGTTTCTGTGGCTGCTTTAGCTTTAGCATCACAGATGTTCTGAGATGGGAGAGTCCTTTAATGCTATAGATGAGAAGATGGCAGCCAAGAGTGTAAACACACTGCTGAAGATCCCGCAGCTACAGTCCAGGGCTGAACTTGGTTCTGTTTGAAAATAAGCATTTGAGCCTTTTTAAGGGGGTTCAGCAGAGCACCAGACCCAAAAAGGTCTCTATTGCAAAGAGGGAAAGCAGCTGGGAAAATGGCTCCTTGCTTGAGAGCTATTACTACACAATCATGAGGACTGGAGTTTGGATCCAGCCCCTGCGTAACAAGCTGGCCATCCAAGAAAGGTCTGAAAGCTCTGAGGAGGGCAGAGGTGGCATGGTCACTGGGGCTTGCTAGCTTCCCACTTAGTTGAGAAAATGCCATCCCTGGGTTCTGACCACCTTCAAGGGGCAGTCAGAGGTGTCAATGGAGAATACCCAGTGTCCTTTCCTGACCTCTGCACATGTGCACACACCTGCAAACACATATGCACAGGCACACAAATAAACAAACAAATCTGTATTTAAAAGTGGGGGGGCATGTTTGATCAGTTAGAACCTAGAACCGGAACATGTCATATATTGTCACCCACTTAGAAGGTCCCAACACAGATCAGCCGGCTGTGAGAGGCTGTGCCCATAATTCAGTTACAGAACAAGCCAGCCTGTGGTAGCTAACGGTGTATTCCACTAGACTAGGGCACAGTGCCCAAGGGCTGGATCAGACACTAGTCTAAACATTTCCATGAGGTATGTTTTTAGATAACACCGACAATTAAATCTGTAGGCTTTGCATAAAGCAGATCCACCTCTCATAATTCAGGTGCGCTCCATCCAATCTGCTAAAGACCTGAAGAGAGAGGTGACTGGAGTCTTCATCAGACTTCACGAGAGATGCCAGCTCTCCTCTTCATCGCCAGGCTCCAGCCCTCCCTACAGGGTTTGGACTTCACAGTTTCCATGGTCACACACAGCACTTCCATGAATTAAACCTGTCCATTATGAGTCAGACTCAGAACCCACAGGGGATCAGTTCAGAGACCTCTCGCAGATACCAAAATCAATGACACCCAAGTCCCTGTGTATAATAGGACACAGCATTCACACACAATCTAGTCGTGTGCTCTGGGGAACTTTTGCACCATCTCTAGAATCATGGAAATGCTATGTAAATGTTTGTTCTACTGTATCATTTAGGTAATAACATTAAAGGGAAAAGACTGTACATGCCCGGTACAGACAGATATGAAGGGCTGACTGTATCTACATCACACACACATGCACACATAGTGTGTTTTTACACAGGGTCTCTCACTGTACCTAGAACTCACTGATTGTCTAGGCAATCAGCTATAACCTCAGGCTGAACTACTTTTATGTAAATATGGAGAGGTGTTCTCAAAGTTAACTGATCATTAGGCAACAGAGAGGTACAGGAAACAGAAGTTTCTTTGGAAACAGTTGTTTCATGTTTTTTGTCTTTGGTCCCAGCTGTGTGGGATGTGGGAATGTTTTTTTTTTTTCCCTGTAGAAAACAGCCCCCATGAGAGAGCATGTGATGTTGGTCAGCTGGAAGCTATATTGTTCGAGGGGCAGGGTTTTCATGAGCAGCAGAACATCCTCATGTGTACTCTGAGAAGGGTTAAATAGAAGCCCACCAAACTACACTTTCTGTGTCTCTCTGCTTTTGCATTGCTACAGTTTGCATTCTTCGCTGGTCTTCACAGAGAGAAACTTCACAGAGAGAGCTTCTTGGGCTGCTTTGACAGAGTTTTGCCCCCTTCAGCTGCTGCTTTGCTGTTTGACTAGACTGCTGGTATCCTGATGGTAATCCCCAAAGGATCCATCGACCCTTATCAGCAGGAAGTAGATAAAGGAGATCTATAGCTCCCTTTCCTACTAATCTCCTGCCCAAGGTGGGAGAGGGGGTGGGAAGGGAGGTAAAGGAGTTTAAAAAGCTTAAATAAAGTAAGTGTTTGAAAAATTTACACCTGCAGGTACATACATACCTATCTATGTATGTAAGCAATCAGCCACAACCTCAGGCTGAACTACTTTTACATAAATGTAGGGGTTGTCCTTAAAGTTAACTGATCATTAGATGATAGATAGATAGATAGATAGATAGATAGATAGATAGATAGATAGATAGATAGATAGAGACATACATATATACAGACAGACAGACATATATGCATGCATACATACATGAATATTCTATTTAATGTGTATCCTATGGAAATTTCAAGCATCTAAGTACACACACACACACACATTCTATTGCTCTGTATCTCTAAAGACTGACTGAGGCACAGTGTAAACTTAATGTTTTAAAACAATCTTTTCAGGGCTGGTGAGATGGCTCAGACAGTAAGGCACTTTGTATATAAGCATGAGGTCCCAGGTTTGAATCCCCAGCACCCAGATAAAGGCTGGGTGTAGCAGTTTTACTTTCAGAGCCAAGAGAGCAAATAAGAGGATCCCCGAGGCTTATCAGCTAGCCAGCTTACTTAATCCATGAGTCCCAGATTTGATGAGAGTCCCTGCTTTTGAAAATAAAGTGGAAGGGTTGGATAGATGACTTGGTGTTAAGAACATCTGCTCCTTTTACAAGTTCAGTGGCCAGAACCCTTATGGTAGCTCTCAACTACCCATTACTCCTTCTTCAAGGGATCCAACTCCCTTTGCTGGCTCCTGCACTCACACAGTGCACAGACAGACACTCAGGCATAAACACATAGACAATAAATAAAGAATTTTAAAATAAGCTAAAAAATAAAGTGAAGAGCAATTGAGGAAGACAGCCAATGTTGACCTGTATGAGTACACACATGTGAGCACATCTATGCAAGTGTACACAGACACAGACACACAGACACACACCAAATTCTTTGGGTCTTACAGCCTGTAGCTTGGATTAAGGCAGCATGCCTAGGACTACTCATCTGTTTCACAATATCAGAGATTTCACTCAGGAGGCTTTGGGTGACATCAGCTGGGGCCGAGACTCAGGTCCAGGCAGCTTTCTAATAACTGAGAGAAGAAAAAAAGGTTCAGTTAGGACCTCAGGACAGACTGATCAATATGTTAGTAAAAAAGGCAAAATGACATGGCCCTCATGACCAGCCTTAGAAATCATATGCTGTCATTTGTACCCTATCTGTTGGTACCAGATTCAAGGTAGGGGAGGAAGCTCCTCTATCCACGGGAGCACACTGTAAACCCTCCTTAGAGGCTGCAGAAATGTGGCATCTGCCAGACCCTAGAATGCAAGTTCCTGTTTTTTACTCAAACTATAATTTTTGTGTTGATTAAATAAAATAATATTCAGAAAACCACATTGAATAGGGAGTTAGCAGTACAGTCCAAGGCCCTTTGCAGCTGTCTGTCTTCCCATCCGTGGTTCCTTCTTGTTCTGCAGACAGTACCCTGCAGCTGCTTCTTTGGCTGACCCATGCATCCTCCCAGACACCTGAGTTTCTGGGCCTGTGATAGACCAGAAAAATGGCATAGAATGGATCTCCCTCTTTACCCCTTCCTCTGGCTTTTCACAGAGCCCCCTGCCCCCCTCAGGTGGCTTTAAGGAGTGGACAAAGGATCTTAAGGTCAGGTGCTGGGGAAAAAAGACACAAAGACATTTCCAGTTTATGTGGAAGAAACAGGAAGGGAAGGGCACTTGAGTGATGCAGAGGAAACATAGCTGAGCAGTGGAAAGAGACTGGAGTTGGTCCCAGCTGTAGTGGAAAGTCACGTGTATGATGTTGAGGAAGCCTCTGAACCTCCCTGGGCCTCAGCTTCACCAGACATCTTCAAAGACACTTTCTTTTTAGGGCATGATAAAAATTAACTGACAAGTTTTAGACAATTTGTAGAAAGTCTGATGCCCTCCCTGATCTCTGTGAATGGCAAAATGTGCTGCTATTTTGTTCTCACTTCTATATAGGCATCATCTTCATGACCTGTTCTACACCGGGCAGCCATACTCAGCCTCTGCCTTAATCTACACACACACACACACACACACACACACACACACACAGTATGTGTGTGCAATGGCCATGAGTTGATTCACCTGCCCACTATTGACTCTCCTCATGCTAATGCAATATTGGGGAAAACACCGTTTCTTGTCACTTCCACCCTAAGAGGAAATGCTTGTGATCCCATCACTGGTTCCAAGGGTGGGCGAAAGATCCAATCTTGACCAGTCCCAAATGATCCATTATTTCTCTGACCAGGGTGATCAGACCAAAGATGGTCTTAGGATCCTAGTGAATCAAATGAGGATTTATCAAGAATCCCTGGGCAGTGGGAGGGGGAGGGGGAAGCTACTGAGTGTAGTAACTTGAGAGCAAATCCAAATCAGAGGGCAGAGATATGAAGAGATTCCCAGGTTTGAATGGTATTATTAAAGGCCTTGCATCTAACATCGAATACACTGTGCCTAGTGTATTCAATTTCATAAGCAAACAAATACTCCTGGCTTATTTTACCTTAATCCAATTTTAGTTGGGCTTTTATTATTTGCTGGAGAAAGAAACCTTCCTGAAAAGGAGGGGGAATTTACTGCATAGAATGGCAGACGATATGAGTGCAGCATGTGGTGTTCTTGTTTCTAAAGCTTCCTGTTGGTTTTGTTCGGACTAACTTCCTGTTGGTCTGCCCACACCCCCGGTCCAGCCCCTTCTAGGCACTCTCAGTCCCACAGGGTCACTTATTCTCACGTAGAGCGGTTTGACCACTCCCTGCCCAGCACCAGCCTTCCCACAAGCATTTATGATGGTGTTTCCCTAAAAAGAGAAACCCCTTCCTTGGGGGAAATTATTCTCTCCTGTGCATACAAAATGAAGAGGCTGGGCAAGCCCTCCTCTGTGATTCCATGCAATTTAAAACCCGTGGAGCGCTATTAAAAACCGTGGCATAGGAGAACGCTTTTCAAAATGCACTTCAGAACCTATTAGAGAGTCCTGGAAGCAATTTTACTGGGTCATAACCAATATTTTTTTAAAATGATAAAGAACAAAATAAAAAAAATAATAGGGTGTATCATATATAATAGAGGTGAGTCTGGGCTCAGGAAACTTCAGTTATAAACATACATGTACTATACACATGAACTATACACAGTTCAAATGTATCTTTCACTGTGTATCATGGTGCAAAAACGTTGAAAGCCAATGGTAAAAGTAAGTGTGCAGTAAAGGGGGAGGTTTTCTGAAAGTTAGAAATGAATTTAATTTTATTTTGAAAGCTATCAGACTTCTGAAAAACTAGAAAAATATTTGCAATAAATATTCCCAATAAGCAATAGCACCAGGAGTGATAATTTTCATTTTCTGTTGTTAAAATACCTAGGTACTTTACAAAGGAAGGAGACTTATTGAACTTGCAGTGTTGGAAGCAGAAAGTCCAAACAGCATTACATCCCCTCTGGCGAGGGTCTTCAGTGTCTGTAGAGTGTCATGGTGGATGCTAATGTCTGAATATGCACAAGAGGGGGAGGTTACGTGGCCAGACAGGAAGCAGGGAAGAGACGCAATGGTTGGGGCTCATTCTTCTATAACAACCTGCACTTGAAGGAACTAATATTGCATCTTAAATATTGCCTAAATCTCTTCTAAGTACAGCAATGTCAATGACCTAGGTGCCTCCCACTAGGCTTTGCCTCTTAAAGGGCCCCTCCATCCCAACACCGCCACAGGGAAGATCCAGCCTCCAACTCATGAACACTTGTGTTACAAACCACATGTAAGGCAACTCTGTTGCTTTCTTTAATGTTATTGCTTGTTAACTCTTTTGCATCTTGCATATTTCCATAATAAACAAGTATAAAATGTAAAAGGGAAGGTATTCTTAATTCTCTTCCCCCTTTTCAAATATTTTAATTACTTTTGATAGTTTCATGCATGTACACAATTTATCTTGATTATATCTACCTCCAGGTGCCCCTTCTCACTCCTCCTTGACACCCCCAACACATCCCCTCCCAACCTTCACACCTCCAAATATTGTTTATTGCTGGAATATTGGCTGGTCTTGCTGGCTTGATATTGTACTAGCCACAGCTGCAAAAAGGTCATGAGTGGAATGGTTATGACATGTCCAGAAACAGCATTTCATAGTATTCTTCCCCATCCTCTAGACTGTACATTCTTTCCACCTGCCCTGAGACTTGTGGGAAGAGTTTATATAGATGATGTCCCATTTAAGGCTGAAGACTTTGTATAGATGTCCCATCCAAGGCTGAAGGGTTTAGATGACAGTTGAGAGAGAGAGAAAGAGAGAGCGAGAGAGAGGTCCCATCTAAGCCAGAGCACTCAATAGGCATATTTTCTCAGTATCTGGATTGGTTATGAATGTCTTCATTAACTGATGCCCAGTGTGGAAAGAGGTTTCTCTGGCCATGGTTGAAAGTCATAGTAATAGGCAGGTATAAACATAAATATTTAGAAAAGAGTTTTACATGACCATTTAGCAAACGTCATTAGCAGGTTTCCTAATAGGGCCTAGGCTTTTGATTAAGTTTACAGTACAAGGCATGAACCCCTCTCATGGAACAGGCCTCAAATACCGTCAAAAGGTATTTGGTTGCCCCACAACATCATGCCACTAATGCAACAGTGGACACATCTTGCGTGACAGCTCCATACAGCACCAATGGTCTAGCACTAGGTAAGACCAGCAATGGCTCTTCTCCTCCAGCAGCCTAGTTAGCACCTTTCAACACTATGAAACCTAGCCAGCAGGGAAGAATTCTCCAGATCTGTTCCACATTCATTTTTCTACATCCTGAAACTAAAAAGTGTACAGCAACTTCAGCAATAGGGTCTTACCATCTAGTTCTAATGGATAACAATGAACATTGGAAATAGCCTGTGTTGCTTTGTGGGTGGCCTCCTAACCAACTACTTATCCCATGCCCGGCACTCAAGGGGAAATACTTTACTATTCTGCTTTAAGTCCATGGATCTTCCTGTTGGGAGGAAGATGCTTACAAAAAAACTTGGAAAAAAAATAAAATGTAATTATGGAAAAGAAGGGCTGAGAGGGGAGATGGTAGTCTGGCGGGAGATGCAAATCCTTCCCACTGATTTTTCCTATCATCGTGTTTGTTTTCTTCCTGTAGCTGCTGTCTGCGTGTTAAGATGCAGCTGTTTATATTGCAAGTGTCACATCCTTCAGCATCTGTTTGAAAGAGCATAATTTACTGAGTAAGAAGTGACACTGGAGCTGAGGAAAAGAGAGACAGTTCCTAGCAAGGTGCCGGGCGTCAGATGATGTGCAGGCAAGAGACAGTAGTGTGTCTCAGAGGCTGTCCCCGGATTTGATGCCACACTGACACAGGACAAGACAAATACACAGGAGACAGGGAAAAGATAAAGTTAAAAAAATACTGTTGGGAACTGAAAAATCAGACTTTTCTATCATGTCCATCTGGTGAAAGATGCCTGGGCAAAAAAATGGAAAGCCAGGAATGCACCAACAAATTGCGGGTTCAAAATCCTAAGCTCTGAGAAAGGAATTACAGAAGTCAGTAGGGACAGAGGGGAAAAAGAGATGGGGGAAATAGGGAAATTAAATTCTTATCTGTAGTGTGGCTCCCCTTCCGCCAGGAAAATGGAGAGAAAAATTGCATGTGAAAAAGGTGCAGCATTGGAAGGCAGACACACAGAGATAACAACCTCGCCTCATCATGGCTCTGATGGATCAGGCAGCCTCCCCCAGGATGTTCATCAGGGAATCTTCTCCAACCTGAAAGAGGAAGCCATTTGTTTTCCTTTTCTTTTCAGAAGGCAACTTTTCCCCCCTTTGCTTCTGTGTGCAACATGGAGGGACAGAATTGATACTTATTTTCATTGCTGTGTTTTAAAAATCATGCAGGCAGCTGGGTGGTAAAAGCTCTGAAGCAAGACAGAAGACAGCAGAGTGTCAAGTTGTTTGCATTCTAGACAGCTTCCTCTTGTCCTCAGAGTCACCTGTCACCTCTGGGGCACTCACTGGGCTTCCAAGTTGTCCCACTGCTTTATTTTGGAGAGGTGAACAAACTTCTATCCATCCCAAATAGGCACTGATGGTACGCGGGAGTTCCAAATAGCTGCAGCAAACTTGTGTGGCAATTACGCTTGGATTGGAACGTTCCCTCCCTCCAGGAGTAGGAATGAGGCTCAGGGGGTAAGCAAACTTCACATGTCTGAGAAGGCTGAGGTGTAGAAGGCTCCCAAGGGTCCTTCCCCAGAGTTCTAGAAGCTGTAAACAGCTGCTGGGGAAAGAAGCCCACCAGGCAAGATGCAAAGAGGGAGAGCCTCCTACAGAGAGACATAGCAGCAGAGTTGCAGCTTCTGTGAGTCATCACCAGTGGTGCTCTGTGGTGGGCTTTTGGGTGATACTAATGCTTCTGATCCTGAAGTAACTAAACCCTCACCCATATTCCTACTAGTAACCCAACTCAGTTCAGAAAGCTGGACTTCGGAGTAATCATATCATTGGTCTGTCTTGTGTTCCCTATCTAGGTTGAGTTCAGACATGTGTGTATCATGTCTCCCCAGGAAAATTGTCACATGTCAATCACTGGAGAACCCCACCCTAGTAGGAAAGAGAATCCCTTCCTAGTTCCCATCTCATATATAGCCCAGCACCTCCAAACACTACACGCTGCTGGAACAGATTGCATGCAGCAGATCTAAGGACCCTCCCTGGTTCCTTCCACAAATAAGTGCTAACAGGCAGTATATTGTGAGGGAGTCTTATGAATAATCTTCATGGCTTAGTTTGTTTTGTGTTCCTATGATAACCACTAGGCCCCAAAGCAACTTGGTGGGAAAAGGGTGTGTGTGTTTGTTTCAGTTTACAGTTGTAGTCCATCACAAAGGGAAGTCAGGACAGGAACTCAAGGCAGGAAACTGTAGGGAAGTTACAGAAGAAGTGAACTAGGAGTCTTCGCTCGTCCTACTCCTCCCTTCAGGGTCATGAAGGCTGGCTGATTTTATCATCTAGCCTCAATCTTACCGAGCAGTTTTCTTCTGCAGATTCTCATTCAGTTAATTCTTCCTTTCCAGTCCAGGGTTACAATACGGAGTGGCTTCTAGATCCCATCTTAGCCACATGAACAACACAACCTCATTCATATCTTAGCAGCTGGGTAGAATTCCACTGCAATAGTGTCACATAATTTGTTGGCCTAATTTCCTAGCAATATATACATAGCTTGAGAGACACGCATTCACCATCTACTCTGTACCTGGCATCTCTTTACATAGTGTCTCTCATTCCATCCTCACATCCGGACTATGAGGCAGTTACCACTATTACATCTACTTCTGAGAAGAGAAAACAGGTTCAGAGAGATGATGGCAGGGCCCAAGGTTGCATAGAAAGTAAACATGGATGTAGGAATTCAAATCCAGCTTTGCTTTGCTCCCAGTCTCAAGGCACTTGGGTCTCGGTATGAATCTGAAGATCAGCCCTCAATTAATGTATGTTGAAATGTGTTGTGGAAGTTTTGGTTTCTTTAAAAACCCAGTTATGTTATGTAAACATGGCGTTGCTTTACTACCACCAGGTGTGGGTTTTGAGACTGATTCAGGTTGTTCACAGCAGCAAACTATTTGCCTTTTGCATGCTCTGTGAGGAGCTCTTTGCCAGCTGCAGATAGTTGAATTCTGAGGACCCTGGAGAGGGAATAAATGCCAAAGCCCAGAGAGAGAAAGAGGGGGGACGCTTCAAGAAAAAAGAAAGCTGCTAGTGCTTCCTCCTGCTGCTCCTGGTTGCTGTTGCTACAGTTTGATGAGAAGTAGTTGGAGATATCGTGAAACAAAGGTTGAACTTGCCCAAGGAACCCAACGACCTTAACCAGCAGGAAGTAGCAAAAGAGAACTATGCCCCTTTCCTCCACTAACCTTCTTTCTGTCCTACCTGGTGTTGGGTGTTGGAAGGGATTGTGGTGGAAAAGAGAGAAAGAGGTATAAGAAATCCCAATAAAATAAAATAAAAAAAGAGTTTACAGGACTGGAGAGATGGCTCAGAGGTTAAGAGCACTGGCTGCTCTTCCAGAGGTCCTGAATTCAATTCCCAGCAACCACACGGTGGCTCACAACCATCTATAATGAAATCTGGTGACTTCTTCTGGCATGCAGGTATACATGCAGACAAAACATTGTACACACAATAAATTTTTAAAAACTTAAAAAAAATAGTTTAAAACAATAGTGCCTACAGAAATCTTTACATTTTAACTTTAATGCATCTAAAATATAAAAGAAGGTTGTCTACTGATGTGTACTCAACTGTAACATTTGCACAGAAAAATACACAAATAATGTGTATTGTTTAGCATTTGAACAGTTAGCATGGCCAGAGAACCACTGTTTGGATGAAGAGATAGAATATTATCAGCAGGATAAGTTCCCTGGCCCCCTCAACTCACCACCCCCTGTTTTTGCCCAAGAACACTTTATTTTCATTTTTTTCTCCATCTTCTGCAACATTGTATTATTGAATCTGCCTCTTGTGTACGTTAATGATTGGACTGTGTATTTATAGACTTTCTGGCGATGATGGAGAAAAATGGAATGAATTTTCCCTGAAAATACTTTTTTAAAGGTCAAACAATATTATGAAACAAGGGTTTTAAAAACATGAGTCTATGATAGACCGTGACCTCCAAAGGCCAGGAGACAAACTCGCAAAGAGAGACCCAGTTTACATGGAATGCAGAGGTTTTTTTGAATGCAGGAGAGACATTGATGAGTTGATCCATGGGTTGGGATGATTCAGGGATCCACAGAGACCAAGGCATCTAAGAATACACAGAGAGAGTAGTCACCAAAACAAAGCCTGGCCACAAAGGAAATCAAATAGCTCTCAAAGGTGCCTCACAATGTTCTGCCAAAACCTCTGGATATGTGTGGGTCAATTCAGAAAGAACCACCAGTAAGGAGAAGGTGGAATGCCCATGCCTCATAGAAAGACAATACTGGCATCAAATTTTACTAATGAGACTGGAAAAACTCATAACGTGTGGAACACTGAATGGAGTTCTCAGAAGGGGTTGTGTCCAAACTGAATCTAACAGGTTGAAAAGTAAGTCTGGGAAGGCTCAGGCTTACCTATGTCGCAAAACGAAGCTCATAAGTATCCATAGGAACATAAAATTATCCAGCATCTAGGAAGATAAAGGTTATAATGTCTGCTAGCATGTGGAAAAATTATCATACATGCAAAAAAGTGGGGAAATGTGACACAAAATAATATGAAAGTCAATGCTTTGAAGCTGTCTCATAAATTATAATTACCCATAAATAAGGACATAGAACCGCTGTTAGGGAAGAATGGACATGTTGTGTAGTAATGCAGAAGATGGGAGAAGGCTCAAAGTGAACCAGAGGGGGTGAAAAATGCACTGGCAGGCATTGAAGGAGGAAAGACATCAATGACGTGGAACCATCACAGCTTCTTGGACACACTTGTCACCAGTACTTTAAAGTCTTTTTTAGGTTCAGTTTATTGTTTGTTTATTTAGTTATTTGTGGGTCTGTGTACGTGTATGTGAACCTGTGAGTGGGTACCCTCAGAGGCCAGAAGACAGTATCAGAAAACCTGAAGCTGGAGTTCCAGGCAGTTGTCAGCCTCCCAGTGTGGGTACCGAGAACTGATTCGAGCCAGCAAGTTGCATTTCATTACAGTTTCTGCCTTCAAGTTCCTGCTTGAGTTCCTTTTGGGGAGGTTCTTCCTCCTGGCCCCAAGCTCCCAGAATAACGACTCATGAGACTCAAATATACTTTATAGACATCTAGACCATATAACTAGGCTGTTCTCTGACCAGCTCATAACTTAATAACCCACTTATACTAATTTACATTCTGCCATGTGCATTCAGGCACCATGCATCCTGTTCTCCTCACATCCTTCTGGTGAATCTCCCAGGCCTATCCCAGAATCCTTTCTGCCCACTGGATGTTCCTATTTTCTGCATAAACTATAGGCCATCAGCTTTATTACTGACAGATGCTACATCCACACAATATACAAGATATTCCTTCTACACCTTCCCGCACTTCCCACAACAAACCGTGACCTAGAAGTATAAGTTGGATGGACACTCTTCTCCTCTAAGTTGCTTTTTATCAGGCTGTGTCATTACCTCAAGAGAACAGAAAACTCAAACATCAACATATATTTGCATATTTTAATCTAAATATTAAATATCAGGTTCTCTGCAAAATCAGCAAGCTAACTGCTGAGCTAACTCTCCAGCTCCTAGAGTCTTCACCTGATGGCTCTAACATCTGAATCTTTTCGTATTTGTTTTTGCTGTTTCTGTTTTTCTCTTAGTTTTCTGTTATTAGGACCTATCTCCTGACATGGTGGTAATGTTTTAATGTAATGTGTAGGAAAATGTTTATTCTGAAATCTTAAATACTTGTAATTTCTGATGGTCAACTACAGGCAAAAAACCACCTGTAAGTCAAAAATGAAATTGATTTAACCCTGTGTTGGTATACTTTTCTGTTTGTCATATTCTTAGAGCATACCTTATCAGTGGATTCAAATTGGAAAGAAGAAAACTAGAAAATAAAGGGGGGGGGGAAGAGGGAGAAGGAAGAGGGAAAAGGAAGTATGAATTTCAAAACAAACAAACCAAAAAGACTTGAGGACTAACAGTGATGGTTAAAATTAATTTTGTACCTATTTTCTATTATATTTTATACCCAACTGTCTGGTTAGCTCCTATTGTCAACTTGACACAACCTAGAGTCACCTGAGAAGAAAGTGTCAAAAGAGGAATTGTCAGATCCAACTAGCCTAGCTGGTCCATGGGGTATTGTTGGGAGTGTTAAGAGATGTAGAAGGATTAAGCCCACTGTGAGCAGCGTCACCCCTAGGCAGGTGGCTCTGGGCTATGTAAGAAAGCTAAGTATGAGCCTGCCAGCAACCCAGCAGGTACCATTTCATCACAGCTTCTGCTCCAAGGTCCTGCTTGAGTTCCTGCCCTGACTTCCCACAGTTCCCACAATGAACTGTGACGTGAAATATAAGTCAGATAAGCCCTCTTCTGCTCTAAGTTGTTTTCTGTCGGGCTGTTCTATCACAGCAACAGAACAGAAAACTAGAACAACAGAGAGAGAGAGAGAGAGAGAGAGAGAGAGAGAGAGAGGATAGATAATTGTATCTTTTAGGTTCACAATAATTAACATTTATAGACACTAGGTTGGTAAGGGCCTCATGGCTGAACAGCACACAATGGTGACAGCATGAATGAGCAAGAGTGATCATAGGACAAGACAGGAAGCCAGAGAGCTACTCAGAGCTCATGGTCCTAACATGACTCAGAGGTCCTAAGAGGAACAGCTTATCAAATTGCAGGGCAGAACCCATGACTTAAGGAACTCCCTCCACACCTCCTAAAATTCCTACTACCTCAGCATGCCCAGACCCAGGGGATTTCCAGCATGTTAACTCGTTGGAGGAGAAACCCTAGAAAGCGCTTACCCTCCTTCTCTCACCTTCACAAGGTAATGAGCAGCTTTGATTTTCAGCCTTGAGTAAAAAACTCTTTCTTTTGACCCTCAAAAGAGAAATAATCCTGAATGAAGTAGGATGGAGATAGCTCCCCAATAGAAGTTGCTACAACTTGTTTCTAAAATGCTCCTCAACCTTATGGGTTCACGTTAAACACTTGGCGACACTCTTTGTGGTGGTAGGGCAGACTCCAGCATGAGGGGGATACCTGGAGGAAGATGGTCCCAGGGAATGTGTCCTTGGAGTCTGTATCTTCTCCCAGGCCCCTTCCCAAGGTAATGCTCTTTTCAAGTGTGTGGAGCCAAGCAACCACAGACCAAAGGCTCTTAAACCCTGAGCCAAAATTCACCTCTCCTCCCGTGTTCATTTTGTCAGATGTTTTTTACAGAAAGCTAACAGAATGAAGAAGCTAGGCAGCACAACAGCAAGTGGACATTGTATCATGTCCCAGCTCTATGTTCTGGTTTTATGCCCCTAAAGTGAGAGATGGGTGCTCACTAAGTGCTTGGTCTCAGGCTCTGCAAATCAACAAAACACCCTCCCACCATCAAGATGCTGCCCAGATGTAGACTCAGGACAGGAATGGGTCCTTTTCTGTCTAACACTAAGGAGATGGTTCGACACACTGCTAGAAAGCCATACCCTAGGATCCCACTTTAGCAAACTTTCATTTTAAAGCCACATTAAAATGTATCTACAAAATAAAGGATGTTTATAATGTGTTATTTGAGGAAATGGCTGATGAACAGGAGAGATCATGGGGGTTCCTATCCTTCTAGCCTGTTATTACTAAACCACCTGGGACCTTTATTTTTTATCTAATTGGGAAACCAGCGATGCCTCACATTTAATTTTAAGTCACTGGCTCTGGAAAGCTTTAGTCTTCTTCATTATTCCAAACCTTCATCGAAACCCTACTATGCACAGCCTTCAGGAGATAGCATGCCGAGTGCATGCATAGCTTGAGATAGAGAGAGGATCAAAAGCACAGCCAATATGGATGGTGTGTTGTTTCTACGTTGTTCTGCAATAAGTAACTACAAGATGTAAATATTTATTGTCTTGTCTCTGGAACTCGAATTCCCAACCCAAGGCTTCAGCAACACCAAGTCCCAAGTACTCACTGTGGGATAAAAGGGGGATCTTTTCCTGCTCTGCCTCAGCCATGAGTGTGTGCTGATGAATTAAGTTTAATAGGAAACAGCAAGTTGCTGTTCAGTTTTCTTCTCTTCTGTACTAAGATTCAATTTGCCTTTCCTCTTAGACTGCAGTTTGGAGAACAGGGCCGGTATGAGGTAGCATCGGAGAGCCTCCACGGGGTAAGGGAGCATGCTGTAATCCTCCTTTTATCTAATGAAGTCCCTGGATTCATGGATGTGGTCCAAATATACATTATCCAGTGGTATTTATCCAGGAGGCTCTGCACCAACACATTGCCAGCTACCAGGTGTCAAAGGAGATCCAAGTTTTATTTTTGCTCTGGGCCCAATAATTTGTAACTCCAGTGCCGACATTTCAGTAAAAACCCCCAGAAGGACGTCTCAGTGGCACTAGATATAACATAGTAAGGCATATGAAAGGTACTACCCACCAAAATGATGGCTTTTTCAATTGGCTCTTAATGCCAAACATATGTATTAGTCACGGAAGTCCAAGTGTTTACCAGATCTTCAGATTTCAATTCAGCTAACCCAGCTGGCGTCTGACACATTCTGAAATTTTCATTCTACTTGATACATCTATTTTTAATTCCTCTGGATGCCTTTCCTCTTTGGCAAATGGGGAGGAGAATTTGACTTTCGGTTCATATTTTACATGAATCAAGAAGGAATTAAGAATTAAGTAATAACTTTGTACCACAGTTGTCAAATCGTTCACTGTTAGGAGATGTGCTCACCTATTTGAAAACATGTTGGTCTCTCGGTATTCAAGGGATGTATGGAGAACACCTTACTTCCTTCAAGTGTGAATGAGACCACAATGCAAAGGAGATTAAGGAGGCAGTTGACCAAACACAGCAGGAATCTCCTGTAATAAGATAAGAGACAGGAGGCGCATCAGGTGGCCAGACAGTGATTTGATGTCGAGGCCTCCATGATTGCACCATCAACATTGACCCAGGTTTGGTTCCTCAGAAGCTAAGAGAGGAGTTTGGAAGAGGCTACCCAGGAAGTACCAGCAGGGGAGCAAGAAGTGAAACGAGAAAAATACATAAACCAGTCTGGGGTACCTATGCTGTTGAACATGGGTTGTAAAAACCGAGAGGAAGAGAAGGTGGGTCATCACCCACCAGCCCCCTTTGGTCATTGCCTTGAAACTATTCTTCATGGGTGCTTATTTCTTGCATTCAGAGTTTGTAGAATGTGTTCCTACAACTCAGTTCCAAGAGTGTGTACCAAGATGCCATTGGGAACGACCACAAATGCACATAACAGAGTGGGACTATTTTTAATATGACAGGAAAACACAAAGACATCTATTGAACCCATGTGACTCATTAGTTCAGTGCAAATCTTGTCACAGGTTAAAACGTGAAATTAATCCCCTGTCCCTAAAGACTTACATGGAAGGCCTAACTCCGTGTGCCTCAGGATGTGACCCTCTTTGAAACCAGGCTCTTCATAGAGGTGATTAAGTAAGAGTATGTACTAACATGTCACAGTCATTATAATAAATGTGAACACACATGCCAGAGAAGACCATGTGAAGACACAAGAGAAAGTGTGGCATGTGCAATTAAAGAGAGTCCTAAGGAGGAGCAGAATCTCTGGGCACCTTGACTTCACACCTTTGCGACTTCAAGTGACAAGAAAATTAGTCTCAGTTGTTTAGTCACCAAGTATGTACTTCTTTGTGTGGCACCCCTGGATGAAGAACACATGCAATTCAACCAGTGTTCACATTCTGCTCATGCTATTTAGAAAGCTGGGTGAAAAGCACGACTGTAACAAGAAAAAAAAGAGGCACAGATGTCAGTGTGGTGTGGAAAGTGAGGCTGACAGTGTCTAGTGCAACCTCAGGGTTTAGTAAATTGGCAGTGTGCATTATGTACATATGTCCCCTTGGTAAGAAACATAGCTGTTTAAGAATCAAATACAAACATTATTTTTTGAAATAATTTTCATGTACCTTTTGGGTTTTTAATGTACTTTTCCCCAAAAATTGGCTACCATGTTACTAAAAGAAACAAATACTAACTTGTGTGGATCTACCCCTTTAATAAATGAGACTCTCAAGATACTACTTTTGGCTTAGATGTAATAAAATTAATAAATTAAAATAACAAAACGAATTACTAGGAAGCAAAGGGTACCATTTCCCAAAGAAGTGTGGGTTTTAGACAAATTGGTAGCAAACACCTCGGCTTAGGAGCTGGGAGTGTGAGAACACTGGGTACCAATCATGTTGGCTGCCAGCACCATTTTCTACTCTCACTTTCTACCTACCACCCCCCTGCAGGACCTTGCATCTAAATCACCTTACATCGGCCTGGCCAAGACTTTCTCAGAACCATGTATCCGTGTGAGACTTCTCTTACTCAATCTTTCCTTCCACCTTCAACATAGTCTCTCCTGCCTTTTTGTTTCTTCACCTCCAAAGAATCTCCTTCAGGTCGTATTGGCTTGTCTTCATTTACATAACAGGATGCCTGGGACCATACAACTTATGAAGGAAAGAGGTTTCCTTGGTTCACAGCTATGAAGGCTAGAAGTCCAAACAACATGATGTTGGTTCTAGTGAGGACCCACCCAGCTGTGTTACATCATGGTGGAAGAGCACCAGAGAAAGAAAGATCACATGCAGAGGCAGGAAGTTAAGAGAAATGGGAAGAGGCCAGGCTTGTTCTTTTGTAATGAATCCTCTCTTTGAGCCAACCAATGTCCCAGAACTGCATTAAATCCTTCCCAGGGAAGCACTCCTAATGACCCAATTACTAGACCCACCTCTTAAAGTCCCACCTCTTCTGCATCATTACAGTGAGGGCCAAGCTCCCCAAACATGAAATCCTGGGAGATTCACTTAAAACATATCAAGGCAATAGCACACATAGAACCCATTCGAAAATATTCTTCTTGAAATATCTCAATTGAATTGCACTTTTATATTCTGTGTGTGTCTGTCTGTCTGTCTTTCTCAGGCGTGTGCTCCTCAGCTAAGTAGACTCAGAGGCAAAGATCAGAAAGCTTTCCCCACGTAAGCAGTTGCTCCTTGACTTAACAGTTTGATCTCAGAAGTGCTTTGGTTCATATGGTTCTAAAATAAAAATAGCTAACATTTGCCAAGTGTTTATTACATGCCAGCCAGTGGACTAGATGTTTTCTGGACATTATATCATTTCATGAGTATACAATTTCCACCACTCTATAAGGAGAAAATTAAGGCTCTAGGAGAAATTATTTGGGAAGTGTTGCACAGCTGGTAATTGTGGGGTGAGATTTAAACACTGGTTTAATTCATGAGCCACATGCCTGTGAAGAAGCCAATAGCATGTGCTTGCTCGCCTCAAGCACTGGGGAGCTCAGCGTTGATTTAAACCATTTAAACCCTTGGCCAGAGAAAGGAGGTGATAGCAACCATCTGAGACCAGAGCTCTGTGCACCTGTCGTGTCCCTTAGTTCAGGAATAACATGGCTGAACTGTCAGTGTGCATGACTTTCACACACATGATAAAAAACTAAAGTTGGGGGAAAGCTGGAGAACCTCACTTTGGTCTTCTGACCAGTCAACAGCACAACCAAGATTTGAACACAGGTCTTCTTGTTCCAAAGCCCTTCTGATTAACTAATTCTCACATGACTCAAATAGGTGAGTGATGACAAAGACACTGGGCATATCGTGTGGACTGGCCCCTTTAGTTTAGGCCTACTCCAACCAGATTATTATTACTGAAGCTACTCAGTGACCAAGCTAGTTTGAGGACAGATCCTGAACCATTTTCCACAGTACCCAAGTCATAGAATCACCTAATTGCCCCTTGACAAATGAGTAAATAAGGAAAACATGGTCTCAAGGCTGGAGAGATGCCTCCATAGTCAACAGTGCCTACTGCTCTTGTAAGTGTGCCCAGGTTTGGTTCCAAGGGCCACATAGAGCCGCTAACAAGTTCTTGTACCTTCAGCTCTAGGGGAAATTTGACACCCTCTTCTGGCCTCCATGGGTACTGCACTAAAATGCACACACACGTGCCCAAACACACACACACACATGCAAATGTGCACATGCACACATAATCTTCAAAGAAAACTGTCTGCATTCACGCTAGGGGTTTATTCGTAACACCACGAAGAAAGAAATTACTCAGTTTTGAGAAAAAAATGGATAAAAATGGAAATTATAATGTTGGGTGAAATAAGGCACACTCAAGAAGACAAGAATTGTGTGTTTCTTCTTACATGTTGGAATCTACGGGGAGAAGATCACACGGGGAGAGTGTGGAGAAGAGAGGGGAAGGAGGCCTAAGAAAAAGTGGACTGACTGAATTTTATTATACATATACATGGAACGCAGCACCCTGCCCAGTCAACACTAATAAACAGTGATGTTATGCTTGTGTGCAGACTTCCTCAAGCTGAGTACAAACCCTCCCCCTGTTCACCTAGATCATGTAGAACTAGGTGACTCCACCCCGCCCCGACCCTGAGCACCCTGTAAACTGGCCTTCCTTTGCTCCACCAATCCTGAACAGTTCCTATTTTGCTTTGCTTTCTCACACCCAGCCCGTCCCCTAAACAGGGCTTTGTTTAGCCGCCGCCTTCAGAAAACACTCCGTGGATGCCGAATGCTACCCACAGAGGAAGCAGGCAGACCCAGACTTCCTGTGGAGGGGAAGGTCAGGTTCAGTCTTCAGACAATGCAGAGAAAATATAGCAGCCAGGGGGAGGCAGTTTGCATTCCTGTAGAGAGCCCAGAGCCACCCTGCAGAGGGAGCGGGACTGGAAGGAAGATGGAGTCATGGTGGGACCCTAACCCTCACAGCAAAAGGTTTAGAGATGAAACGAGAACAGAATTGAGGCGGAATAAAATACAGCCAAGGAGAACACACGTGAATCAAAATATATGAGTTAAATTGCTGCGGGCTGGGCACAGAGCAGGTGATCAATAAATATTAGTCAGTGTTTTAACATCTGCTCTGCTGGGAGCCCAGAGCGACGAGAACGCCCGAGCCTTCCCACAGTCATTGAGGGCATCTCTGCACCTGGGCTACCCACGTGTGTTATTTCTTTAATCCTTAGCAGCCAGCGGAAACCACGCAGCCCCATTTTTAAAGACCTGGAAGCCCAAACTCACAAAGTTAGTTTTCTTACCTCAGTGGGTAAAACCTTGGGGTTTAGGATCCATTTAAGGCTGGGATGTCAGCCAGTTCAGAAATAAACAGCACATTGTATATTGTAGGCTCCCAATAAATGTCACACACACAGGTTTAACTTAAACTCATAAATACAAATATAGATGCGCGCGCCTAAATCTTTATCTGTACGTGGGCCTTGAAGTTTTCAGGTGGGGAGAGCAGTAGACACCTGCGGCTGATAATTGCAGAGCTGAAGGCACACATTTGAGCATTGACTACAAAGCCTGAGAAAACATTCTTAGAGACTAGCAACAGGTGAAGCTGACTTTGAAGTCTTACAGGCAATCTGAGAGCAGAAAAAAAAAAAAAAAACAATTTAAACACTTTCTCCACCCCCACACCACAAGAAGAGTTTGGACAATTTGGCTCTCCGTCCACCAGGAGGTATTCCTGCCCTCGTCTCCACCAATCCCAGCCAAGGAGGAAGCGGTTGGTTGCCAGGTAACTGAGCGTGCCCTGCCTGGCAGTTATGCCCCAAGGTTGAGCCCCATGGCCGACCTGCTTTACTCCCTTGTCTCGCTGGCTGAGAGTGGGGCTTTTGTCTGTAGAGTTTTATTTTTCCAGTTCACATTTTACTGTGCTTGTAGGAGAGAGGTATCCCATCCTTAAAAAAAAAGGAAAACTTACAAAACTGACTTTCCTGCTTCAGTCTCACGGGACGTCCTTGTCCTGCCTATGGGACACCAGGTGCTCAGCTTTCCAGTTAGCCCACGGAGAGAATCGTTTTCGCAGTCCTTGGACTTGGGGGCCTAGGAGAATTTTCTGGACGCTTTCCCACCAGTGAGTGCGGAAGGCAAAGATTCTGGAAAAAAAGCAACAAAAAGCCTTCTCGTGGAGGAACGGGCTTAAAGCCTGAAGTTTTTCAAGATGACCAAAGTACCAGCCACCCCCCAAAAGTTACAGAACATCCCCAGCAAGGCCATTTGGCCCTCTCCCGCCGCGGATCAACCCAGCCAGGTAAGCCATGCCTCTCTCTGCTAAACAAGAGAAATGGGTTAAGTTCAAGCCCGCCTGGGAGAAGGGAAGGGATGAGGGCCTAGATATATGTTGCTCTCGGTGGTTGGCTTCTCATAGAGAATAAAAACACGGATCAAAACGGTGAGCTGGGCCTATCCCATTAGGCAGTAATTCCAAAATGATGGGCTAAATCGACAGAGACACTGTAGAACATCAGGGGGAAATGAAGATGAATTGTAAGCTGGTATCACAGAGCTCAGTTCCAGGGATCTGCAGGGCTCTAAAGACAGGCCCTTCCTGTCTCTCTGCGGAGAGACCAGTTGCAAGGGTGTTGTACTTTGGGAGTTGCATGGTGGAGCCGCAGTTTGGGCTGGCTGTTTGCCTGCTGTGTACCATTTGGTAAGTTTCTCAGCACCCCTGAGAGATGAGACTGGGAGTGTCAGCTGGGCCAAAACAGTGCAGAGAGGAAGAGACCTCAACGTGGGAACTGTATCGACAAGAATGTGTGTACCTAGGTATGGGACACGCAGCTGTTTCATTGGTGCCGGTTCCCGGTCAATGCCTTCCAGATGCAGAGGTTGTAACTGGGTAGATGATGCTTTAAGTGTGATTAGTCTTCCTCCACCATGCCAGGGGAGGGAAAGTGTGATGTGAGCTCAGCTCTGCTCCGCCCGCAGGGATTCGGTAAAGTTCATGGAGAGCCTCAAAACTCTCCAGTTTGTACGTGGTCCAAGGCAGCCGCTCTTTGTTTTTGTTTTAAGATTTTCTGGTTGCTTTTTTGTTGTGTATATGAGTGTGTTGTGGGCATGCGTAGATGTACACTGTGACCGATAGCTGTGGAGGGTGCTGGGTTCCCCTGGAACTGGAGTTAAGGGTGATTATGAGTCGCCGTGTGTGTGTGTGTGTGTGTGTGTGTGTGTGTGTGTGTGTGTGTGTGTGTGTTTACAGGGAACAGAGCCCTGGTCCCCTGGTCCCTGCAAGAAAGCAAGTGCTCTTCACTTCTGAGCCAACTCTCCAGCCCTGAGGATGCTGCTCTTGAAATAGTGCTGCGTCTCTGTTCATCCCCTCCTTGCTCTGCCCACTGGGGTGATCCCTCGACAGAATTCGGCCTGGTGCCTCTCTTGTGGTCTCTAAATGTCTCACTGAGTGTGTCTGACCCAGGGCAGGCCCTTCTGGAACCAAACATTCTGGCAGAGCAGGAAGGGAAGGAGAGGAAGCATGAGTTGATTGTTACAGGAACAGATTCAAAGGGCACACATGGCTGACTGTCACAGATTGCTCTCTGGCTACAGGAAGTGGGGCTTAAGAAAATGACCACACAGCTGACCTGAAGTGTGCTTAGCTGAGCTTAGGGGTATTATCCGACATTCCCTCCACCTTCTAAGAGGGTGAGGACATCGGCTCCCAGCACCTGCAGTGTCTGCCTTGACATCACTAAACTCAAAAGATGGAAAAGAGCTGCCTTAACTTGGAGAGATCCTAAAACTTTCAAAACACTTCCTGGGGGGAGCCTCCTCCCAACTCAGTAATACAAATAATGAGTAGATTCTCCAACAAGCCATGTGGGTTTCAACCCCACCCTAAGGGTGACCTTAGGCAAATCCGTTCCTGTCCATGCCCTGCATGTGCCCACAATCCCCACAGAGAGGTCTGAGGAAATTCTCTCCTTTCACCTGTACTCCGGCTCTGGGAGCAGCCCTCAGGCTACCAGTCTTGAGCAACAAGCCCCCTTTTACCTGCTGAGCCATCTTATCAATCTGTTTCTTTAGAGAAAAAAAAATAGAACCTACAAAGCTTCTTTTTTTCATGATGCAGCTTCTGTTTTGTGATGGGTTTTGGTTTGTCTGTGTGTGTGTGTGCGCGCATTATATACACACGTCATTATAAAAGCAAGCTCCACCAGTTAATGAGATGACAGGCTGTGTCCTGCTCTCACAGACATTAAACTTTGGGACATAATGTGCCTCTTACCACAGGTGAGGTTTGGCTAAAAACTCCATCCACCCTTACAACACTGACTTTAGAAGCAGATGAGTTTGCAGAGGTAACATTCAAGCAGAACCCGACACACTGAAGGTCAGCAGCCATGACAGTGGTGTTCAATCTCATTAGTGACTGGAGGATGGCAATCTTATCCCTGGCTACGCTGCCCTCCCCGCCCCCCACAGGCCCTGAGATGTGGTTCTCTCGTGAGAACTGAGCTGTCAGGCAAATGAGAGAAGGGAATGAGGAGCCAGGCAGGACTCCTCTGACACTGAACAGACCCCAGCCTGAACATTCATAATGAGAATGCGGCTGCCCAGAGCCCAAGCTCACTCTCTCTCTCTCTCTCTCTTCTCTCTTCTCTCTTCTCTCTTCTCTCTTCTCTCTTCTCTCTCTTCTCTCTCTTCTCTCTCTTCTCTCTCTTCTCTCTCTTCTCTCTCTTCTCTCTCTTCTCTCTCTTCTCTCTCTTCTCTCTCTTCTCTCTCTTCTCTCT
>CM053766.1:111114919-111202386 GCA_028658305.1 Pachyuromys duprasi
GCAGAGGGAATTGTGGCCTGGAGAGGCACAGGGCCGATGAGAGAGCCTGGTGATCCTCCAGCCTCTAATCAAGGATGACACACCCCCTGCACAGAATCACTGATTACCTTGAAAAAGTAGTAAATTATTTAATGGCCGCTTGTGATTTTGTGCTGGAGAAAAAGGTAGGCGGCCAGACCCCTGAGTGCCAAGCAAGACCTGGGCCAGGAAAATAGCATGGAGCCTTTCTTTCTCTGAGGGAACCTGTGCTGACTGCACAAGGTAGTTCAATTCACAGGCTTGGAGTTTTTTGCTTGTTTTTTAAATCCCTCTCTCTTTCTTTCTCTCTTTTTCTCTATCTCTTTCTCTTTCTTTATGGCCTAATGCTCTGAGCTGGTACTACTCGCCATGGCGAACCTTCGCTGTATCTAATTGCAGACCCTGTGACAGCGACTCTTCTCCGTGATCAATTGCAAGGCAGGAAGGAGCTGGTCCATTACCTCCTGATGTAGGAAGAGTGATAGGCATGTCCTTCACCCGATAGAATGAGGCAGCTCTTTGTCCCTCTGCAAAGCAGAGGTGGGTGTGAGAAGGTGGACGCAGGAGGAGAAAGAGGCAGAGCATAAAGTCTCCCTCCTGTGGCTCAAACTGTAGAGACCAGAAAGGAGCCCTGCCTTTGAACTAAGTCCCTTTTGGACCTGTCCGGGGTCGAGAATCTGTGAACAGGGTTGAATGGCACCAGGGTCCATGAGGTAGACTTTTAAAGGGTTAAATAAAGTGATGTGTGAGAAGCGCTGAGACAGGCCTGGGTCTATAGGCTTGTGTTCTCTCTCTCCTCTGGCTGGCCATGAATGCCACCCCCTGCCTGAAGCAATACTCCACACCAGTGTAAAGTCTACAAGAGTCTGGGAGCTCACAGCAGAGTGGGGACCCGTCGTGAGCAGGCCCAGATCCCAGCTCAGGGAGAGACTGAGCAGCTCTGGGCCCATTTCAGATTTGCATGGGAGCTAAGACACCTTTCAGGAGTTCCTCCTGGTGGCAGAAATTCTCGACTCCTAAACCTTTAGGCTGTAGAGAAGAGAGCAGCCCTGGGGGGTGATCAGGCCAGTATTTCCAGATACTTGGAAACTGTGGCTAGAGAGGTCATGCATTTGAGACCAGCCTGAGCTACATAACCAGGTTCTGTCCCAAAATAATTATTTTACTTAATTAGTTAATTAAAAAGAGGGTGCCCATTAGTGTAGTTCAAGTCCCTTGGATTTAACTCTCAGTCTAGTCCCATCACTCACACTGAAATCCCGTGGTGAGCCAGAAGTCACTGAGAAAAATACAAAGGAAAACACTGTGTATTGATTAGGACCACTTCTGTCTGCAAGCACAAAGACAAACCAACAGTCCGGAGACATAAATGTGAATTTGTTTCTCTCATGGTAAGAACTCTGGAGGTGGGCAGCTTCTGTGTTGATTCAATCACTCTGGAATGCCACAACCTCTTCTCCTGATTACAAAATGGCTGCCCCAACTGCAGGCCTCACAGCCAAGAGCCCTAGGTGCCCCTGTGAGGAAACAAAGCCAGAGAACCCTCCCCGGCTTGTGTCCTCCTGTGCCTCCCTTGCCGGGATAGTGTTGCCATTTTTAGCCCAGTGTAAGAGCGACTGGGGTTTCTCCGAGGCTGATACAGAAAGCGGGGCAGGAGGCAGGTGGTTGTGTTGGAGATGGCTCGGGGTTGACAGATCAGTAGTGACTGAAGACAAATGAGCTCATAAAATCTCCAACACCAGGAGTCCCAAGACAGACGGATCTTGAAAATAAAGGCATCCTTGTCCTAGCCCAGCAGCCCTCAACCTTCCTGACGCTGTGGCCCGTTAGTGCAGTTCCTCACGTTGTGGTGACCCCGCCCCCCGCCCCAACCATAAAACTGTTTCCACTGCTGCTTCGTAACTGTCATTTTTTTAGTGCTATGAATTGTAATATAAATACTTTTGGAGATGGGGGCTTGCCGAAGGACCACAAGTTAAGAGCCAGTGCTCCAGCCCCCACCCAGCCTTCGCCCACAGTGGGACCTTAGAAAGCCCATCTGAGGGCCCAGGGTGATGTTTTGTTGTTGATTTGCCTGGAATGAGGGTCACCCAGGAGACTGAGGCCACTGCTCCAGGTGTGAGTGCATCTCTAGGGGATGAACAGAGGAGGGGAGATCCACCCTGAGTGTCTTTGGCACTGTCCCATAGGCTGGCAGCCTAGACATCACAAACAGAGAAAAGGGAGAAAGCCACCCAAGTGTGAAATTCTGCTCCTCTGGGCTTCCTGGCCGCTGTGATGTGATCTGAGACCACACCCTCCCCAGCCCGCCAAGACAAACCCCTCAAAACCGTGAGCCACAGTCAAGCTTTCCTTCCGGAGTCATCTCCATCAGATAGATACTGTAGACACAGCAACAGAATGAGAAACAGTGCTCAGGGGAGGAGAGGCATCTCCCCGACTGAGCAGCCACCCACAGAGCACAACGCCTGTACCAAACTGGGACGTCATTCTGGGGCTGAGGATGGCACCCAGGACTGTGGAACATTCAGGAGCTGTTTAGCTGGACCATGGCACGGATGGAGGTCACTCCATCTTGACCTCCTTCCTACATATGCTCATTCTCCAAACCTCAGCCATTCTGCCTCTGAATCCAAATGTTTCATGGGCTTCAGCAGTGAAGGGTACTTATATCAAATCTGACAGAAGCCAATCAAGCCTTTTTCAGGCTAAACAAGCCACATTTTTTAATTCTCCCTCAGAGATCTCTCTAACAGCTAAACTCAAAACCAATAATGGGTGGTAATGGGATACCTCCTATCACGAGACAGTGGCATTTTCCCCATTCCGGTTCCCGTTTTCAAACTCCGCTGAGGACACTGGCTTCGGGGCTTGATTCAGAGCTCAAGTCTCTCTGCCCCAACTGGAATGTATGCGGTCGGTGGTTTGTGTAACGGCTTTAAAGTCAACTGTGTCTGGTGATCTGTGTTAGCAGGAAGAAGGTGGCCTGAGGTTTCTCGGGATGTGGGGCTGGGACGGTTTGTGGGGTGAGAGCAAGGGTTTTATATGCTATAGCTCAATGGCAAGAAGGGCAGGCAGCCTGCCCCGCTGTGGGCAGAGACACTGTCAGGGTCATCTTCCGAGGTCACCCTGGACACCTACCTACCCTGCAACAGATGTTTGAAGGAACACTAACATGAAACAAAGCCGATGTATTCTCCCAAGGATCCCTGTCAAAGAGAATACTCATGAATGACTCCTGACCAAAGGGGCTAATGCTACCAGGATCCTATTCGCAACCTAGACCCACAGCTACCATGTGTCCCTTACATAAAGTGACAGGTGACAATGTCCACACCAGATCTGCACACATTCATAGGACTTTATGAATACCAGATACAATGCAAACTCTGTGGGTGTCATTGCCACACCATATTGTTTAGGAAGCAATCACATTCTCAGCAGAAATGGAAAGTGTGGAATGTGTGATACTCTCTGGTTGGTGGAATGCATGGGTGCAGAAGCCTTGGCTACTGAAAACGGAATATAAAGAAGCATGTGGCCTGATTTTTTTTCTCCTTTGTTCTTTTTTGAGATTATAATTTAATTACAGCATCTCTCCCTTTCTTCCCTTTCCTCCCTCCAAACTCCAAATGGTAATTCCTGCCTGCTCTCCTTCAAATTCATGGCCTCAGTTTTTTTTAATTGTTATTGTATGCATATATGTATTTACATATAGACCCTAAGTGTAACCTTTTCAGCTCCTACCATGCTACCTTCATGTGTATTTTCAGGGCAGATAGTTTGGTCCTCCGTGGGGAAGACCACCCCTCCCACTCCCAGCCTTCCTCAGCTGCCTGGAGTTCTTTGTACAGGCTCGAGGCCCCATGGGCTTCCCACCATCCAGTTTGTCGTGTCCATTGGAGTCCTCATTGTTCAGCTTACGTTTGGGTGGCCATTTTGATAATACTCCCGTGGATATAGCTCCTGGCATTACCAGGAGACATATTCTCACGGCACACTCCCTGGTCCTGTGGCTCTTACAGTCTTTCTGCGATGTTCCCTGAGCCTTCGGTGCAGGAGTGTTTTATGGATGTATCCTCTGGGACCCAACCCCACAACTCTGCAGTCTGATTGGCTATGGTTTTCTGTAATGATCTCTGCCTGTTGCAAAGAGAAGTTCCCTTGCTGATGGGGAGGACCACACTTAACCTACGGGTATGAGGACAGATGTTCATAGTCTGTCACTAGGGATTGTGCTGGTTTAGTGAATTAGCAGTTGCCGAGTCTCCTTCAACAACCATGACTTCATCAGTACTGAGGAGTTAGCTAGGTTTGTAGTGCGTGTACACACACACACAATCCAGGATGAGGGCTTATGTCCTTTAAGAGATTCAGAAGGTACTGTGCAAGCCTACCAAGTCTACCCCAGCCTTGTTTCTCCCTATCTGTGGTCTTTCAAAGTGCCCACCCTCCATCTCCTTCCTCCTCACAGACTCTTTCAGTCTTACCTTGATGGTAACCTTTAAACAAGCCTTCCCTGAGCACAGCCTCCCAAACTAGGTCACGGGCTCCTGTTAACCAGTTTCCCTGACTTAACAAGGTTTTCCTTGGCAAACTGACAACTTCTCAAAGGCCAGAGACAGGTCAGCTTTGGCTGTCACTGGAACCTCCACGGACCTGCCCACAGTGGACACGCAGTTAAGCTTTGCTTGAAGCAGGTGACTCCTTCCAGGACCTGTGTGATTCACAGACTATATTAAAACCATCACCAGTATTAAAGCCTGGCATGACAGAAGAGGCTCCAGGGGTCTAGACGGAGCACAGGAAGGAAATGACTGAGAGCTACGTCTCAACACTGTCAACAGAAACAGCCAAGCCCACAGTTTCCGGTGTCAGGATGATCCCAGAGATCCAAATGATGGCAGAACAGCCACAGCCCTTTGCCTGGAATGGAGAGTCTTGGCTCCCAGCTCTCTTGCTTACCTGTGTAGATGACTTTGGGGGCCCACGGGACCTCCCTGGTTCCCTCATGTTCATCTAGGCAGAGAATCTAACATGGAAACTGTCTGGCCTCTGTTGTTAAACCATGGAAGAGAAAAGCAATGACTTTCTGCCTATCAGGCATCCATTAAATACCAGGTGATCTGTGTATGTGATTGACACAACTCCTCAGTCCCGTAGAGCAGTGTGCAGAGCTGTGTGCAGAGATGAGGAATCCAAGCCTCAGAGCAGATTCCTGCTCAGGTAGAGCAGGTGTGTGAGCTGCTTTTCCCGATGCTCTAACATAAATACCTAGACAAAAGCAGCTTAAGTGAGTAGTAGTTATTTCAGCTCATGGTTACAGGGGTAAAAGTTATAATGACTGGACCTTGAAGTGGCCGGTCAAACCGGATCCCTAACCAGGAAGCAGAGAGTGGTGCATTCTGGGGCTCACCTCACTTTCTCCCTTCTAATAGGCTCAGGATCCCCAACCCTGGGAATGTAGCCACTCACTCTCACATTCACCATGCAGCATCCCACCTCCTAGAGCATCCCTCACAGATGTGCCCAGAGGTTTGCCTCCCAGGTGACCCTCCGTTCCACCACAGCAACAATTTTCCTCAGCACATGGCTAGACCATTGCTGGGGTTGAGGTTTTAATCCCAAACTGAATAACTTGAGAGAGCCTGTGTGGTTGAGAGGAGCCGTGTGGGCTGCTGCGACACCGAGCAGGAGGCAAGCGCCTCCCTCGGAGAGGCATCTGTTGGAGCAAGTTCTTAAGGAGTATATTCAAAAAGAAGTCTGACAGAAAAAGGAGAATGCTAATTTTAGCTTTAGGCAACACTCGTGAGAATCTGACTGTGCCCGTGACCACAGGCAAGGACATTTGCATCTTTTTGAGATCTTGCTGAAATATGCTGTCGGGCTCTTCTGGCACAGAGCACAGCTAAAGATGGGAGAGGAAGCAAGAAAAGAAGCAGTAAGCATGGCTTTGACTTGGCTTCCTAAACGGAGCTCTTTTGATGAAAATCATAGATGCCGACGTTTCTAATTAGAGCCACGTTTCTAAGAAAGGCATGCTATGATTGCAGGTCAATACACTGCCAAGGCCTGCTAGCTAAAGGAGAGAGGACAACAGGCCCAGCTAATGAGGACTGGGAAGTCAGAGGGAGGGCAGAGATGCTGATCATTTAAACAGCTTTATTGGGTTGAATAATTTAGGTAATCCAGTTAAACGAATTCCTTCTGAATCTAAGCTCTGACCTGTAAGATTTTGTTTTGTTTTCTAAAAACAACAAAAACCTCTGCACTGTAAATTTGATCATTTTTCTGATATCTAACCACTGGGCTTAGAAAGCAGAATGTTCAGAAAGTGCCCTGAGAGTCTGTGTGGGGTAACCAAGGACAGTTCCACATTGCACACTCATCCTCAGGTGGCAGTCAGTCCCACCTGAGCAGGGACCCACGATGTCCCACCGACCTGTGCCCCAGCCTGTGCTGGCTGCTCCACAGAGATGGATACCCAGTGATTGACAGGGTTCTCTAGAAGAACAGAACAACAGCATGGGTGTGTACGCTAAGACTGATTGATTGCTTTATTTGTGCGTATGTTTATGTGCACAGTGTGTCTGCAGGAGCCTATTGGTATACTGTTTTTTTATTTTAAAACCTTTTATATTTATATTTCTCATCTCTCTCCCTACTCTAATCCCTTCCAACACCAAGTAGGGGAGAGAAAGGATTAGTGGGAGAGGGGATGCAGTTCTTTCTTAGCTGCTTCCTGCTGGTCAGGGCCGTCAGGTTCTTTGGAGCCAGTCCAGTCCTTGTTTCAGTAGATCCCATCTTCTTGTCTCACAACAGCAACCAGGAGCAGCAAGGGAGAAGCAGGAGCCACCTTGTTCTTCCTCCAATCTCCACACTCGGGCTCTGGCATTTATTCTGTCTCCAGAGTCCTCAGATTTAAACTATCTGCAGCTGGCAAAGAGCTCCTTTCCAAGCCTACAGGAGGCAAATAGTCTGCTGCTGTGGACCATCTGAATCAGTCTCACATCCCACACCTGGGAACAAAACAAAAACATGTTTAGATCCACAACAGAAGTCCCCAGGGCACTGAATCCCTTGGAAACTTGGAGTTACAGGGAGCCATGAGCTGCCCCAGTATGGGCACTGGGAAGTGGACCTAGGTCCTCTGCAAAGCAGTAAACACTTTTAACAGCCGAGCCATCACTGAGGGCCCAGGATACACATTATAAAAGCAGGGTTTATTAGAGCAGCTTTTACAGAACAGGGGCTGGAGAGCCGAGAATGGCTATGTGTGGGCTGGAGAAGCACACACCCATTTCAGTTCAGTCCACACAACTGGATATCTCAACAGTCCCAATCCATCCCCATCTGAGAAGGCCCAGAAGCTTCTAGGATATGGAGGTTTAGGAGTAAGGGAAGGCTGCTGGTGGTATCCCTTTCCATGTTTGATGGTAGCCAAGGAAACAGAGGCCCTGTCACTCAGGAAGAAGCAAAGGCAGGCAAGGGACAGTTTTCCCCTCCGACCTCTTTTCTTTAGGGGGTGGTAGTTCAGACCACTCACTGTGAAGTGAGGTTCCCCCCTCTCACTTTGCCCTCTCTGGAAGCGACCTCACAGAACACCCAGAAGTGTGTCTGTCTCCCAGTCAAGATTAACCACTGCCACCCTCATCTTTCTAGCCCAGTAACCACGGCAAGTTACACCCTGTGCCTCAGTCTCCTCCTCTCCCCACTCGGGCTGTTGGAAGGACTGATGATGTAATGCTCAGAAATGTCCCAGATGTACAGGAAGTGCTCATTTGGGGGCAATCATCTCTCTCTCTCTCTCTCTTGCCATGTAGGGTTCAAAGCCAGTGGTCCCCAAATATCAAAAATTAAGATGTTTAAATGCTGACATTTTCAGAAACGACGGCTCTCCAGCTGTTTATTGTATATGTATTCCGGGGAAGGCACCAAAAGGGTAATGCAGCCACAATGTCTCCTTCCCAAGAGCCCTTGAAGCAAATGCCCGAAAGGCAATTAGCACACGATTGTCACCTATGTTCCCCTGCTTATTAGCGGATCTTGTCGTCTGCTAATCAAGACGCTCTTGGGTATTTTTAGAACTTTTAAAGGAGGCGTCTCAAGGCTCCAGGAAGGTGCCAGGGAATTTGAGAGAACATCAGCCTGGCTTCCTCCTGGTGAGATAGAAGGATGGTGGGAGTTGGGGCCAGTCCACAGGACCTGAGGGAGCAGAAACAGGCAACCTTGAGTCTTCTTTATTTTTTTTTAAGTTTTATTAGCAAATGTTAAGTATACATAATAATGGACTACATTATGACTTATTCATACACACACAATTTGTAGTTCAGCTGTATTCATCCTTGTTACCCTCTCTTGTTAGACCCCTTTCCTCATGTCAAAGACCGGAAACACTTCTGTTTTCATGTAGTAGGATATGCATGTATGCCCCAGTGAGGTGTGCATGATTGCCACAGGCCTGAGCCCATCCACACCCTGCGAAGCGGCCAGCCATGAGGTCCACCCCGCTGGGAGGATGTGTATAGTTAATCACTGATGCGACTAGCAGAGCCAGTTTCCTCTGATTTGCAGCCATCAGTAAGACATGCATTCCTGTAGAGGAGCTCTGGGCCGTAAGGAGGCACTCTGGTACACACTGGGGCACACTGCTGGAGAGAAGTGCCACCCTTTGACCCAGGTGTATCCACTCTTTATTCCCCTTGTTCTGCTTGCCTCTGTCTCCTAGACTTTCTGGGGAGGTGTTCAAGACCAGCCCACCAGTACCCCAGTTGCAAGGTGTCCCCCGATGGTCACAGCCCGGCATCACGGAATCATGTATGGAGGCAATCAGTCACTTCACAAATCCCTCCTTCTCTCTCCACTCTGCTGATCTTTTCACAGTGGCCAAGGCCCGTGGGCACATTTTTCTGCGGTGACCTTGGAGACTCCCATAAAGCGGTCTGTCTCACGTGTGCCTGAGTCTGCCGCCTGTGGCACCTGAAACCTTAGGCTCCACCAGAGCCTTTTCTTTACTTTGCTGTGTACCACAGGTGTCTCGGCATACCACGTGATTGACAGACACCCCCTCCAGCCTCAGGACAACCCTGTGAGGAAGGCAGCAGAGTCATTTCCATTTTGTAGAGAGGAAAACTGTCCCAGAGCAAAAAAGGGGGCAAGGGCCCTTGAGTGGAGACTGTGGTGGATTGAATAAGAACGGTCCCTATAGGCTCACGTATTTGAACGCTTAGTCATCAGGGAGCAGCACTACTGGAGAAGGATTAGGAGGTGTGGCCTTGTTGGAAGAAGTGTGTCACTAGGGGTGGGCTTTGAAGTTTCAAAAGCTCAAGTTAGGCCCAGCGGCCCTTTCTTCCTGCTGCCTGTGGATCTGGATGTAGAATTCTCAGCTACTTCTCCTGCACCAGGTCTGCCTGTGTGCCGCCTTGCTTCCCACCATGGACTAAATCTCTGAAATGCTAAGGAAGCTTTAATTAAGTGATTCCTTTTATAAGAGTTGCCGTGGCAATAGCGTCTCTTCACTGCAATAGAACACTGACTAAGACAGGGAGAAATCAACCCTCAAAACCAGGCCTGTCTGTCCCCAAAGGGCCACGTGCCCCTCTCCCCCCATGGATGCTCATGGCCACTGATCCTCTCTGGGACTGAGGCTTGGCTTCTATTTGTTGAGTTTCTCCTAATTCAGTTTCCTACTTCACTCACCTAGCCTGTGTCATCCTCCTGAGAAGTGGCAGCAATGTGCAGAGAGAAACTACCCTGTCCATAGAACTCTCACTGCAGGTAGCCAGGCTGTAGCTACCCACACATTGGCCTCTTCCTTTCTTTCTGGGTCTTCATCTGGCCCTTGTCCACTTGTGAATAACAGCCTCTTCTGGGGATTAAATGAGCCAAGTTTAATCCACAGTAGGGGTCTGGATGGAGGAAAGGGGATGCCAGGCTGAGGTTAAGTGTCCCCTAAGCAGCCAGCCCCAGTCAGAGGAAAAAGAAAATGCTACTTCTCAGAAAGCAAAAGGCAGTGTTTATTTCCCATGAGTGTGTGAAAACTGCCTTCAATCAATCTTAAATCTCTCTCCTCTCTCCCCTTCCCTCCTCCTCTCTCCCCTTCCCTCCTCCTCTCTCCCCTTCCCTCCTCCTCTCTCCCCATTTCCTTTCCTCCCTCCCTCCCTTTCTTCCCATTTCCTCCATTCTCTCCGATGTCATTGTTAACAGTGAAAAATAATACATTAATTATCTCTCCCTCTTTTAGCTTAATTTGATTAATTAATTATGTCAACAATTTCACATGTTTAAAAAGAGGAAAGTCAGAAGCCAGGCTGACCATTTGGACGAAGAAACCAGCATTTCAGACCAATTGCTAAGCAATCCCCACCTCATCTCCCAGATACATGAATGTCCTTCCATCTGCCCAGGATTGTGATGCCATCAGTCTGTAACTGTGCACCTCAGGCGAATAGATCACTAGGCAAGGCTGATGACAGAGCAGCCACGATCTTGAGGGCATCTCAACAGTGGATGACAGGACTTGCAAGCCCTGTGATCTCAGGAAAGAGCCTGGCCACCAGGTTTCTGGGCAGCAGTGTCCCATTTCGGAAGGCTTTGCCTTTCTGCTTTTGCAAAGGAGAAAAGGGAAGCTTTCCTTATGAGCTCCACACAGAGCACAGGGCTTCCCACGACACTGCCTGCTGACGAATGGGGGTTTGTTTTGATATAAAGAACCTGGTTACAAGGCACTAAAGTAGCCCGGGCAATGTCATTGCAGACAATTTCTTCATTTTATGCAGCCTGGTTCCCAGCACAGCATATCGCTGACTTCTGGGGGTGAGGAGTAAGTGCCACAGGCCAGTGGGTTCAAGCAGAAGTGGGTGGGGCACAAGCTCCCACAGGGGCTTCTGTGCTTCTGTTCAAGATGAGGAAGTTCCCGGGCACTGGTTTTGTGCTCAGAGGCACATGGAAGCCAACAGAGGCCAGCAACTCTTGGGGGTTATAAAAAGCCAGGGCAGTTATTCTAAATTGACCAGTCAATAGGTTCCCCCCGTTCTGCAGAGAGCTGACCTTGGGGAGTGAGTTACTTCTGCATTTTGATGTAGCCAAGACCACAGTGGAATCGGCTTAAGGGGAGGGAGAGATTTCCGCTCATGGTCTCAGAGATATTTCATTCACTGCAGTGGGGAAGGCATGGTGGAAAGACAAATCAGAGGGTGCCCCCAGAAGTGGCTCTGTGTAACTTCCATGTCTACCCTGAGTGGACCAGGCCCTGCTTCCAGCCAGGCCCCGCCTCCAAAAGGCTCCACTGTCCTTAAAGTAGATTTACCAGCTAGGGGTCAGGCATTCCAGACAGGAGCTGATCCAGTGGGGGACAGTTCCATCCCAACCCTAACAGAGAGCCAGAAAGCAATCTGCAAGAGCACCTGGCCCACTTCCCATCTGAGGGTATGTGTGTGGCATACCAGGAGTCCTTCCTGTGCCATCTACTGGATGAATAAACCACCTCTCAGACTCTCAGTGTCCTTATCTGCACAAGGAGGCTAAAGTTAGTCCCTGTTTGAGGTAACCAGCCTTGTGCTGCCAGGATATCCTGGTCCCACTAAGGATCCAGGGTGGTTATCCAGGCCGTGTTGATACTTACATGTGCTCTGAGCTCCTAATTATTTTGTCAGGTCCAGAAGCAAAGTAGATCAGCAGGTTCTTCTTTTCTTTCTTTCATTTTCTTTTCTGAGACAAGGTTTCTCTGCATAGCCCTGGCTGTGCTGGAACTCACCATATAGACCAGGCTGACCTTGAACTCACACAAATCCACCTGCCTCTGTCTCCTGAGTGCTGGGATCAAAGGCGCGTGCTTCACTGCACCCACTGCAAGTTCCTTTGAAGAAGCTACCTCTGACTGTCTCAGTATCTCCTCTCTCTCCAGCCCTTTGGGGCTCTCCAGTCATGGCCCTCCAGTGCCCTCACCATTCAGCACCGCCTTGCCTGTTAGGATCACCAGCAGCCCCCGGGCATAGAGCCTGCCACTGATGCTTGTCTGTTCCACAGCCATCTCTTAGATACTCACTACATCAGTCACTTTTATGTTGAAACCAAACACCCAACAGAAGCAGCTTATGACAGGAAAGGTTTGATTGGGCCTATGGTTTCTGAAGGGTTTGGAATCACAGCAGAAGGCAGGATGGAGCAGCCCTGCCAGTGGTGGTGGGAACATGAGGGAGAGAAGCTTCACATCATGGCGGACCAGAAAGAGCAATAGGACCAGCAATGGGTGGGAGTTGCTTCCCAAAGTCCCACCCTCCCATCCTGCCCTGCTTTTCCCCATCAGGCCCTGTCTCTGAAAGGTCCCGAAGCCTCTCCAGACAGGAGCAACAGTCATGGAACAAAAATCCAAAGAACAAATGACCCTGTAGAGGACATTTCAGATTCAAACCATAGCCTGGAGGCCAGTTACTGTGTTGGTAAAGCTCCCTGGAAGAGAGACATCCTCAATCAGCAGGGCTGCGGCCTCCCGGTATGTCCACTTGTACAAATGCATTCCATTTATTCTTACCTTCTAGGCAACCCAGATTGTTCTAGAATACTGTAGAGATCCATTCATTTTGGCCATGCCCTCCCAGCCACGGAGGGTGAAACCGCTAGGAACACGTGAGATCAGCAGGCCTCTGTAGGAGTCAAGGTTTCCTCAGACACGTCCCTCTCACTTTCTTATTCAACTCCTGCGTAGCTTGTTTGCTTTGTTTTATTCCGTTTCTTTCATACTCACATTGGCATGCAGATCCGTTTCGTTTAGAATTCCATATCTAGAGTCCTCCTAATGCTGGATTTCCGTTTTGAGACTCTGGCTGTGTAAACTCATGTCACACTGCCATCATTTTTTTTGGTTTTGGTTTTTTAGTTTTTGGTTTGTTTGTTTGTTTGTTTTTTGACTGTCTCCCTCGCAGGTCTAGGGCAGGATGCTCCCAGAATGCTTTTATTTTCCCCAGGTGCCAAGTGTAGCATCAGCACTGTGATGTCTTTTCTATAACCTGTCCTCCTGACTCACTCCTGCTCTGTCCATTATGTGCTTTATCCCTGTGTCTATCTATCTGGAGACCAAATTTCTCCAGAAACACAAACAAGAGAGATGGCTCATGCTTCATGCCAGATTGCCAGCAAAGGCCAAAGAACCAGCCTCCCCCCCCGCCCCCCCGCCCAGACACACACCTTTTGTCTCCATGTCTCACTCAGGAACAATTCTGCAGTTTCTTGCCTCTGTGTGTGTGTGTGTGTGTGTGTGTGTGTGTGTTTGTTTTCCAGGAGGACAACACATTTAGTTTTCTTTCAGTCGAGTCACAACGCTTGTCCAGCTGCTGCAAAGTGCACCCAGGGCTTCCCATTACAGACCCATTTCACAGGGTTTCCTGTGACAGCACAGCAGGCCTCTTTGTTCAGACGGAAGCAGTGCCAAATTTTCCCTCAAAAAATAAACTCCGTTCCAGTAAGGGATAAATACATGAAAAAACAAAACAAACAAACAAACAAAAAAACAGCAAACAGACACTTAAAATGGCAGCCAGGAAATCTTCCAACACTTAATTAGAAAAAATGTAGACATTAAAAAAAAAAATCCCCACAGTCATGAACATAAATTGAGGTTTTCTAGCCAGGGCATCAGCTGAAATCAAAATAGGAAATAAAAAAAACCTGATAGTATGTTAACATTTACCACCCATTTGCCATACTGACCGTGAAAATACAAATCCTAAAAATGTTTGTCCTCTCTTGCAACAATGTACAGCTTTCTTCGTCCTCCATGCTAAGAGATACAAAAGCTTAAGGGCCAAACAATACCAAATGTATAGGCTTCAGAAACCATCCAAGGGAGGGCATTCACTAGTTTTAGCTAAAATACACACTGACAAGTGATCACATACAATGATGTAAAGGATTTTTTTTTTTAATAAACTTTAGTGGAATAATTCTGAAAGGCGCTCTGGGAAAATGGCAGGCAGTTTAAGGTAGTAGCCAATTTGTTTCAGCCTCCTCCAAGTCCGCGGTCTAGGATCTGAACCCGTATCTTTCCCTAAGCTGGGGGATAGAAGTAACTGTGTTATGAAGGAAGAAGACTCAGGTGAGTGATTTATTCATCAGAGCTGCTATGACATTGCCTAGGGTCTCACTATGGGAAGCCTGGGAAACATTCGTGCATAAGGGTATCGCCCTAGCTGACTTAAACTGGCCCCATACAGTGATGCATTATAAACCCTTAGTGTGAAGCCTTTAAAATCAAAAATCCAGGTTGAAAATGGTTTAAAGGAGACAAGTACAGCCTCTGCTGTTGGAGCTGTCAACTCAGGGATTGTCTCGATTATGAAATCTTGCAGAAGGTATTTTTCTCTCTTAGAATCTAGGCGATGACACCATTCTTTACTCCAGATCTGGCATTTTTTTCATCATCACTGTCTTGGGAATCATCATCTGCTCCATCTACTTGTGGTAAAACGACGTCCTCTCCACCGCCCAGGTGATCCATCATCTCAGGGAGACGGTCAGAATTAGACATGTCCTCATCTGAATCACCCCCCAAGTCTCTCCGGTTACTGACGCCCACACCACGCCAGTTAAGCTTTGCCCTTTCCTGTGCTAACCTAGGCCACGGCTGGCCAGGCTCTCCGTTCCGCAAACAACGTCAAGATTGATCTGGCCGTTTTTGGTTTTTTTTTTTATGCTTGGAATCATTTGGATCAAGACAGTGAAAAAGATCATTTCATTAAAATTATTACTTCCTCTGAGACAACTGGAAGTTTGCATTTCTCAGTCGACATCAACATCTTTACTGTCTTCAATACAAAATTCAATGAATACATAGTCCCTTCGGCCATACCACTTTGCTGAAGCAGCCTGCATGGTAATGAGGAGGGGAACTGGTGGGCAGGCCTCAGCGGCGGAGGCTGGCGAGCTGACTCCCCTCCCACAGTAACGCCAGCATCCCCTGCCCTGTCCCGGCCTTTCCTCTCCCTGTGTGTCCTGAAGTCTTCTCCCTTGTAGATTTTCCACAAATCACCTTATTCTTCTCCAAATACTTTCTTAAATTACAACAATTTTATTGAAGTAAAATATCATGTAGATAGAAAAATGGATATAGATTAATGTACACTTTTAGAATTTTTTTTAATAGTGAACATACAAAACCAAGATACAGAGCATTACCGGAGCCCCTAGAACTCTCAGCTCCCTGAGGCCCGAACCCCCTTCCCAGGCTGAGTGCTGCCCCCATCCCTTTTGCCTGACTGTGAAGTTGTCTCCCGGAGCCGTGTCGTATGTATCTGTGTAACACTGTGTATAGGGCTCACTGCGGGACCTCTGGGAGTAATGGTCCTTGCACCCTGTTGTTTGGCTTTTGACTACGAGAAGGAAGGTGCCGCTGGCCATTTGTTTACCTGTTAAGGGACGTTGGGCCTCATAGATTTTGTGTGGAGGAGGAATGATGATAAAGCACGCGTGCACACACATACACGTACACACCCCCCCACACACACGTGCACGCACACACGCCGCTAAGGGTGATTTTGGCATTTGGTTTCTCAGAAGGTGCACTCATGTTCATGTCCAGTAGGTACTTCTGGCCATCCACAGTGGCCATATCTGGGAAGCTGACCACTAGGTGTGTCAGTGGCTGTGGCAAGATACCTTCAGAAGCAACTTGGTGGGGAAGGACCTATCTTAGCTTGCAGATTCAAAGCATGGAAGGAATTGTAGAATTCACAGAAGCAGGAACAACACCATGACAACAGGAGTTGGGAGGGGGGCGGCTGTGCTTACTCAGGTCTGGCAGCCAACCAGGAAGCAGAGAGCTCATCCAGAACCCTGACAGGCTAAAACCCAGCAGCTCTGACCAGCTCTGCTGTCCAGGCCCCGTGTCCCGTAAGTGCAGTGTTGAGAAAGTCCTTCACTCTTTTGCCTGCCTAAAAAATGCTTTTCCTTTGCTGAGCTGTACTGGGCATTTTCTCTGGCTACCAGACTGTAGTGGGCGTGTCTTTAAAGTGGCCATTCTGTTTTATAGTTCCCAAATACTCTTTGTTCTGGACTTTCTGCCCAGCAACTTTGAAATTACGGTCTTGGCTGGTTAGCTCCCTTTTCCTTCTATCTTACAAGGAAGGCAAGTCCCCCCTCCCAGCACCCCCTCTTCCTCAGAAACCCACAGCGCTCTAACTGCCAGCCATGTCACAGCGGTGCCGCTTCCTCTCTCCCAGCTCTCTTGATTGTTTTTACCTATTGCCCTGTGAGTCTGTTTTATCTGATTGGGGGGGGGGGGTAATACATGTTTATATATGTATGCTTGTGTGTGCGTACACGCATGTGTGGAGGACAGAAGTCGGCAACAGGTGTCTTTATCACTTTACACCCCTTTAAATTTAGGTGTGGAGGGAGAAACAGTGTCTCTCACTTGACTCTAACCTCCCCAGATTGGTGAGACCCAGACTGCCCAGCGAGCCCCCAGGATCGTCCCCCGAATCTCCACCCCATCCATCACTCTGAGGTTACCAGGCATGTGCTGTCGTGCCCAATTCACGGGTGCCAGCGATCTGAACTCGGGTCTTCATGTTTGTGTAGCAGGCATTTTACCCACTGGGCCACCTCCCCAGGCCAGACCCATTCCTTTGTAACCATCTTTTTAAACTATAACTTCCACACAGTGCATATACGTGTAATACAGTACACACACCTGGGCTCTGCAGCTTGATGAGGTGTGACAAACACATGTGCCCACGTGACTGCCACCCAACCCAACCCAGAGCACCTGTAAACCTCAGAGTGTCTGCCTCCCCCTGACCCCAGCCAAACAGTGTCCGTGTTGTAAGGCTGTCGGCCCATTTCTTCCGGTGATGAGCTTGTCATGGTCCATGCTTTTGTGAAGCTGCCCCTCTCTCTCCTCACATGTGTTTGAACCCCACCCATGTGATCAAGCATGATCAAGCATGTCTTCTGTTTCTGAATCGTACTTGGTGCTGTGAATGTACCAGGCTTTCTCCGTTTGCCCATTGATTGGCTTTGAGTCCTTTCCCATGTCCTTCCTCTTTAAAATCCGAAAACCAGAGCCGTTTGCTGACACACCTTATTCAGGAAGCTCACATTGGAGAGCAGAGTGTGGCCTCGGCCCTGACGTAAGCCAGAAAGCCCAGAGGCAGAGACTCCTGCCCTATGAGCCATTTCAAGCAGGAGGAATATGGCAGGAAGAGCAGTACAGGCTGCCACAGGAGCAAATGTCTGAAGAGCGGTTCCTGCCGAGGATTCCGGGAGGACTCTGGAAGACGCCTGGAGACGAGGCTTGAGGATGACTGTGAGAGAATAGGGTGAAGACTAAGGCAGGCCCCGGGCAGCTCTGCAGCCATGGGAAACAGATGGAAGGTGACAATTGGCTGCGCGTCCACACGGGGGAGGCCGACATTATGGCAGACAGATGTTAAACATATCGTTTCATTTAGTCCTCACAATGACTGTGAGAACAATAGCGAGTTTCATTTGATGATCGGGAGTCAGACTCGGGAAGATGAGGCGACACATCCAGGTGACACCACAGGGTCCAGCAGCTCCAAGACCCATGTTCATGCTTTCCCTCAGACCTGAGGACAATCCCGATTTCAGCTGACTGGGGCTGGGCCTTCAGTGCAGGGAATGTGGTAGCATAGAGGCAGAACACACATCCTGCCCCGTAATTTTATCCACCGAATATATACAGATGGCATTTGCTGGTTTGACCACAAACAGCAGACCATCTGTCTGGCCTCACTTATAGTTAAGTCACTGGGAGCAGACGTAAAGAGGCCCTGGACGGTCCAGCGCTAACCAGTCTGCATGCCACGTCTGCAAATGTACCATTTGGGGGTTTTGTTAGGTCTTTTGTTTGTTTCATAGTCAAAGGCAAGGGTTAAAGAAAGTGGGATCAGAGGACTGGGAAAATGGCCTAGCTGGTAACAGGCCCGAGGACCTGAGTTCAGCTCAGACTCCCCATGCTGGGGAGGCAGAGTCAGGAAGGTCCCAGGGGCTCCCTGGCCGGCCAGCTTAAGAGACTCAACCTGACCACCAGTCCCAGGCAGATACCCTGTCTGAAAGACAAGGAAGATGGCTCCTGAGGAATGGCATGCAAGGTTTCCTCTCTGGCCTGCACACACGCATACTCGTGTGCTCATGCACGTGCACGCACACACAGGCATGCACACACATACTCTCATACTCACAGGGACACATGCACACACGTACTTTCTCATACTCACATGCACCCGTGCACATACAGGTGACTCCATGCAGTGTGCAGCTAAGACTCCATCTCTTCACATCTTCCAGGGACCGGAAGCTGAGGGATGACAGGAAGTGGGCCCCAACTCAGCAGCCTCAAGGCCCGCTCTCATAGAGCCTCTTGCTCCAGTGAGGCTCCAAGTACTGATGCTTCCGCAGCCTCCAGCAGCATCCCCTCCTGCCCCTGTCAGTGCCCTAGTGTGCTTCCTACTGCTGTGATGGACACTGGCCAAAGTAACCTGGGGAGGAAAGGGTTTGTCCGCATCACTTGAGGGAAGTGAAGAGAGGAGCCCCAGGTGGGGCCGTGGTTGGGGGAACACTGCTTTCCCTGGCTTCACCCCGGGGTCTCCATCAGCCTGCTGTCCTATGTACCCCAGGACCACCTGCCCAGGACCACCCCAGGGGCAGCACCGCCCACGTGGACTGGATCTTCCCCCATCAATCCTTAATCAAGAACCACACACACACACACTCCCAGTGCCCACAGGCCAGTCTGATGGAAGCATTCTCTCAATTTAGGCTCCCTCTTCCCGAGTGACTCAAGCATGTATCAAGTTGACAGACACAACCAGCTAGGGACCCATGCTCAAGCCCACAAGCCCAGCAGAGGGTGGCATTCCCATTAAACTACAACCCACACCCTCAGACTTCCAAGCTCTGGGCCTGCAACCAGGAAACTGCACCTGAAATTGGGTCTGTCCTCATTAGCTGCTGAAGATGGTATCTGTCGCTGGCTGCCGTGGCTTTGAACTCCAGCAGAGTCTGCCGAGCCCAGTCCCTCCTGCCCCTTTTCAGTACCGGGAAGCCTTTCACATCATTACTGGGAGTTTGTAAATGTTCAAAACTTTGGTTTCCATGGAGACACCCCCCCCCGCACATTATGAACACAGCCCCAGGTAAAGCATAGGCTCCCCACCACCTCACTATTAATGCCCCGACCTGTGCTTCTCTAATCACTTCTCAGCATTTTCCTCTTCCTCCTCCTTGTTTCCTCTCATTCCAGAAGAAAGGGAAGAGGGTGGAGAAAGAGCAGCCCCCTTTTCTTGGGGAGGATTAGGTAATGGGACTGATGCAGTCTGGCCTGTGGGGGCTGCAGAGTGGGGGACACCAGAGAGGAGCCCCAGCCTGGCAGGTGGGCACGGGATGAAAGCTCTGAGTCTGCCCTTATATGGGGCGCTCCTTGCCTAGGCTGAGGAATGAGGGCTAACGCTGGGCCCGAGAAGTCACCATATTTGGAGAAAAAGGACCTGAGGTGGAGACTTCCAGAAAGATTCACAGTGAGCAAAGGGCTGAGTCTGTCTCCTGGTGAGTCCCATCACCCAGAAAGGTGAAAATTGCAAGCAGTTTGGCAACCGGAGTGGGAAGGGGGGAGCAGAAAGAAGCCTTCCAATTCTGTTGCAGTGAAAACACACGCACACATACACACATACACACACACACTCATACTCAGATATTCACATGCCCCCCTCACAACACACGTTCACACTCTCTCACATGTATGCTCTCTCACAAACTCGCTTGCTCACACAATGCTCTTTTTCGCATCCACACCCACTGTCACACACATGCTCCCACAAGCTCTCTTGCATGCACATGCTTGCCACATATGCACACATAGGGCCATACGCATGTCCACACATATGCTCACACGCACACGCACGCACGCACGAACACACACACACTGTTGTTACTAAATGCTCACTGCGTTTCTTAAATCCACAGAGTAAGAGAGGCTCCGAGGCTGAAGGAGCATAGAGCCAGGCCAACCCTTGCGCGCTGCCTCAAGCTCCCAGGCATCAGCCTTGCCAGACAAAGGCTGGCATGTGCGGCGTCAAGGACGTGGGGGAGGGGCTGGAAAGATGGGTCGGTAGTTAAGGGCACTTGTTCTGGCAGAGGACCGGGTGGAGTTCCCGGTACCCACACAGCAGCTCTGGGAGGAGGGGGATGTGCTGCCATCTTCTGACCTCCACCGCCACCGGGCACTTGGGTGGTACATACACTGCATGCGCACACGACAGGCAGATACATAAGACAAAACACAGAAATCTAAACCTTGGATGCAACCACAGGCAAGTTACTCTGCCTCCCTGAGCCTTAACATTCTCCTCCATAAACTGAGAACAGTAACTTACCTCGTGGGGAGGTTATGGGGATAAAATAGAGCAGCCCCAGCTGGTCGTGACTGTCAGGGGTCGATTAGTGATGTCTGCTGGTTCTGGCTCCCAGCACAGTGGTAACACAGAGCGAGTGCTGCTATGCTGTTGTTGAATGAATGTGATTGGGGGGAGGGGAAGCAGGGTTTCAGAGGCCTGCCAAGGGCAGCAGGAAGTGTGTGACTCACCTAGAGCCCAGTTCCTGGATGTAAGAATTTCAGGTTAAAGTGTCTTTAAGACCCAGGCAGGGAGCACTGTGAATGAGCAGAGATGGAGAGAGGACAAGGACACAAACGTCCTGTCGCGCTCCCTCCTTCCCCCCCCCAGGTCAGCCTTGAAGCCCCCTTGGAAAAAGTTGCCACTTAAACCGTTTCAACCCACTGGAACCTGGGGGGCATCCGATTCGCCCCTCCCCCATCACCCTTGTTCTTGGATCGTCACAAATAACACAATCAATTTTTCAAGTTCAGTGCCTCTCCAAGCCACAGAATCCATAATGAGTTAAGGAAAGCGTATCAAATAAAATCACCACACTGTTGTTAAATTCTTGGCAGAGTCTCCCGAAGCCTGTAACCCACGGGGTGTCTGGGACAGAGGCTCAGGTTGTCACCGTAATGAACTGCCATGCTCATTCAGGCTTAGGAGAGGGCACAGAACACCACGTTTGCTTGAGAGACGGTGTACCTCGCAGGGGTGACACCTTGTGCCTCGTTTACAAGGCAATGATCCCCAAAGACATGTCACAGTTGGATGGGCCACAAAGGGTCCCTCCCAAGGCTCCTTCAGACTAAGCCACAGGGTGAGTGGGAGGAGCCTCGGTTCCCCAGGCTCGTGCCCTGCATTTGCAGCCTCAGGTTTGAAGGGTGGTGTGCAGCCCTCAGGAAGAACAACTTCAGCCTGTAAATGGCAGGGACTTCCATCCAAAGCACCCTTTCTCTCAAAGACTGTTTTGGAACATGTAAACGGTTTCACTGCTGTTAGCCACAGAACCCTTCATTCTCAGCCGCCGGACACACTGGCTTTCCCTCACTCTTGTTCATGGGTAGCCATTGTGCTCAGTCAAGTTCTTTCTATATGGGAATAAAACACTAAGGGCAGTTCACACAAAAACCATATGGGAGAAAGCCTTGGTGCCGGGAGTGTTGGTGCGCGCCCATTACGCCAGCTCTCAGGTTGCTGAGGCAGGAGGATTATAACTTTAAGCTCAACAGAAGGCTAAGGAGACTGCTCAGTCATTAAAGTGTCTGCTTTGCAAGTATATGCCTGAATTTGACCTTTTGCAGGCAAAAGGACCAGGTTAAAAAAACAAAAACAAAAACAGGGATGGGAGCATGTGTCAGTGAAAACCTCACCAGGAAGGCAGAGACAGGCAGAAAGCTTCAGGCTTGTCGGAACAGTGGGGGAGTGCTGTGTCTTCCAGGCACCCATGGGCTCTCAGGAGCTGTGATCACAGGCACAAGACCTGCAACAAAGCTGGCCTACCCTCTGTCATGGAAGGGGAGGCACATGATCCCCCCCTTCCCTGAGGCTCTCTGGGCAGCTAACAGTTGCCAGAGGGAGGGAGATTTTGTTCTGTGGTGTAGTCACTGTAAATTTTCCATGCTCTGTAAATGACCCCTCACCCATGCTCAACCCTAGATAAACTCTTTGGGTCACACACAACAAAGATGCAAAATCTATAGAGGGAGAACTGGTTGGTAAGAAAAGGGGATCAGCAGGTAGGAAGGAAAAGAGAACGTAATGGGATATATATGATCAGAATGCATTATATAGATGTATGAAAACCTCATAAGAAACTCATTGTTATATATTACATAACCTATAATTATTTATAAAAGTATATATAAAGAGGTCTTATTTCAATCCAGTGCAATGACTAAGGTTAGGATTCACTCCATGAGTTCTCACTCATTAACCACACCCCCGCCTCCACCGCAACAAATCTGTATGGCCCATTTCTAAGCATCCAGATGTTTGGACAGTCCACTGGTTCTGACTGAACAGCTGGATGACTGACCGCGTCTCCCACGTTTAATTTGTCGCCCAGACAGGCTTTAGCAAGCATACTGAGCTCATAATCGCCAATGAACCTGCACCACCGCCATCCCCATTCCCTCCCTTGAAACTATTACTGTTTCTGGTTTCTGTGGCAATGAGAATGCCATCTCCTCTCTGCTCCTGCTTGAATGCCCAGCATTTCGCTCCGGGTGGGAAGCCAGCTCACCAGGCCACTCTGATGAGCAGAGATGACCGGCTTCAGCAGCTGGACTCACAGGCTTTAGGACTGAAATCTCAAGGTCTCCCCTTCCTCAGAGGGAGGGCTGACACCCGTGCCGCTGGGTTCTTGTGGGGCCTAAATGTGCTAAAGCAGTCAATGTGACAGCACTCCAGGGCAGCTGTGAGGAGCCCACCCTGCACGCTGTTATCACCCCATCTGATAGATGCAGACGGAGGCGCTGGGAGAAGCTAACTAACACGAGAAATGGTGTATTTGGTTACTTTTCTAATAGCCGCAGAGAAATACACACTTAAGCAACTTAAGGGAAGAGGCAAGGGAGTCCCAATAGGCTAGTGATTCTCAACCTTCCTAATGCTGCGATCCTTTAATACAGTTCATGTTGCCGTGACCCCAACCACAAAATTCTTTTTGTTGATACTCCAGAACAGTAATTTTGTTACTGTTACGAATCGTAATGTAAATATCTGTGTTTTCCAATGGCCCCCAAGAGGGTGGTGGCCCACGGGTTGAGAACCACTGAAATATGTCTGTGAAGAATGCACTCCCAAGGGCCTTCCGCTGGGCACCATCTCCCAGGAGTGCCACCAGCTGGTGACCAGCCCTCTAACACATGGCTTTGAGGGACATTTAATAGATAAATTTCAAGCAACCAGTTCTGTTTCCTTTTTACTCTTACCATTTCCACACACAAATAATATTAGAAGCTGAGGAAATGGCTCAGTCAGTAAAATGTTTGTTGTGCAAGTGTGAGGTTTTGAGTTGAGATCTCCAGCAGTAGTGTGAAAGCCAAGTGTGGTGGTACAGTCCTACAATCCCAGAGAAAGAGAGAAACAGGGGGACCCTTAGGGGCTGGCTCTACAGTCAGTAAAGGCAAACTGATGCACTCTAGGTTCAGTGAAAGAGCCTCCCTCAAAAAGTAAGGTGGAGGCAAGTGAGGGAGACGTCTGGCATTAACCTCTGTCCCCCCATATGTGCAAACACACATAGCTACACACACATAGCATGTGCACCCAGACACATAAACATGTATAAATGATAACAAACACATTAACCTTGTAAACAATCATGATATCAAGAACAGAAAGCATTCATCAACACTGACTGTATCATCCCTAATCTACCCTCACCCCCAAAGTAGATATGATTATTTTGACCACTTAGTGAGGTTCCCCCTGTACCCCTGCTTTGATTAACAAGAGAGTTTGGAATCAAACCCAGGGCAATCCAGTCCTAAAGCTTCAATGTTTTATCTCTACCCATTTTCTCCCCAACTAACTGTAACTGTGGGCTCCAAGGCACATTACCAGGAAGCATAAAGAAGAGCCTGCTACGTGCCAGCACCGTGCAAAGGCCCTCCATTAATCCCACACCAGCCTTCTGTGGGGGTTGTTATCTGTCCCGTTCTTCAGACACACAGACTGTGGCCCAGAACTGTTCCATAACTGGTTAATAGGCCAATCAGCATCCCAGATGCTGGTTCATGCTCTTACCCAACACAGCCCCTGCCTCACAGGACAAGGTCCATGTGCGCTGCTTCAGTGAGCAACAAGAAGGTGGCTGATGTTGATTTCGTCTGCCAAAGCCCTCAAGACACATGACATGCTGAGCCTTCTGCTCAGGCCATGCTCAGCTCAGGTTTGCTGGGGGAGCAAGCAGTAAGTAGCCTGTGCCAGACCCACAAATGGGACCTTGGCTCTAAGCACACTTAGCAAGCTCCAGATCTGAGATGTTGGTGACAATCGATAGCCCAAATCCAACCTATTTTGGCGGATGTGGGAGCAGGGTCATTTTATGATCACCAGTTCTCCACTTTTCTAGAACGCCTGTCACCCAGCTCAGCCTGGCTTGATTGTATTAGACAGGTGCCCAATTCTAGTACTGAGAGGAAAGGAAAGAGGACACGCACATACACGATGAGAACTCATGCCAGACCTTTGCTAGGATGCTGAAAATGGCTGCTGCAGATGGCCAAAGATCAGGAAACACATATGCCAGCATCACAGCCTTGTGTAAAATCACCCCATGAGGGGTGTCCTGCAAGACATTCACAACTACATTTAAGCGAGGAAGCACAAAGCATTGTTCTCCAAGTGGGGCACACCCAAATACCATGTGCTGCAGGTACCCAGGAGGTGTGAGGAGGGTGAGGGGGAGGGGGCTGAAAAATAGCCACTGGGGCCAGCCCCGCTGCCGCCAGGGTGTTGATTGGGAAACGAGAGAGTGCAGAGCACTGTCTCGGGCTTTGTTGGGTTCCATGAACAAAGTGTAAGCATGGCTAGGCATGGCAGGGTGGTTTCAAGCCGTACTTAATCTCTATCAAGTTTCCACGAAATAGATGCTGGGGTCAGCATACAATTGCTGATATATAGTGGGACCTCAGAGAAATTGTATTTGAATGAGAATCTTCGAGAAACACGTGTAACGAACTGTGCAGAGAGCCCTCATGGAGACCAGCCCACCATGGCCAGCCACCGAGATTCACACCCATCACCTTGTGGAGACTGCTTAAAGCTTGCAGGGTGATGCCTATCTGAGCTAACCCAGGAAAGCTACCAGAGCGGGGGACTTGTGTCTTGACTTTGAAGTTCAGCAGGCTCCTTGGGAGTCTGAATTCCCTGCCCAGATTAAAAAGTAAAAGAGTCACATGAGTGACAGCCAGCATGCAAGGAGAGATGTCAACATCTCCACCCCCGAACTGGGCCTGAAGAGAATGTGGTTGAGAGCTGGTAAGGCCAGTAACCTGGGTCATTCCTCACACACACAGGTTCTCCAGAGACAGCTTAAGAGTTCGGGAGCTTTCTGGAGATGTTTCAAGTGTTCAAGATGGATGCCAGCTTTGTTTTAGGCCCTGAAGAGAATAACCAGAGCCGTTGAGACAAGCCTGTGCAGAAACTGCCTCCTACTGGCTCCCACTGCATCCATCTAGTTGGTACAGAAAGTTTGCCAGGAAGAGAATGTTTATACTAAGGTGATTGGCAAATACTGTGAACCAGGTTTTTTTCTTCTTCTTAGTAGTAGTAGCATTTATTGAGTAACTACCAACAATAAAATGCATCAAATATTTTGGCCTAAAAACTCAAGAGATGGCAAAGACGGCAAGGATTTCAGGCCTTCTCTTACCACATCTGGAACTGGGTGGCAGTATTTCTTCCAGAGGGAAGAGGGCCCCCCGCACAGTCAGCAGCAGTGGGCAGCAGGATTTTCAGTGTTACAGATTTACAACATGCATTTGATTTTTAAATTCCCTCCGGTCCCTTTCACAATGGAAAGTGGAGCACCTCTGCTTGTGGTGAGTTTGATCTTCAGCACCCTCATACCCTTGTCTGTCTCTTAACTGTGCTCCAGTGGGCCTTGAGCTCAGAGCCTGTGCAGGCCAGTGTCTGGCTGTCAGCAAAGGCTGTTGTTTGTCTCTTGCTGTTTTGGCTTCTTTTATATTTACTTTCCACTCCTGCCAATAGTGGCTTTCTTTACGTCCATAAGGCACTAGCATTGCTCTCCTTCTACCAGCTCTTAAAAATATCTACTAGTGTACAAAGCGATGGGTTTCATGACGACGTGTTTACTCAAGCATATTCAAAGTTTGGGCTGTATTCAACCCATCTCCCTCTCCTGCTCCCTGGCCCTATCCCTGCTTGTCCCTTCTTGTCCTAAACAGCCCTCCTTAATTTAAAAGTAATTCTTAAAATCCTGTATATATCTGTGTGTGAGTATGGGCACGTGAGTGCAGGTGCGCATGGTGGCCAGAAGAGAGTGTCAGAGCCTCTGGAGCCAAATTTACAGGCAGTCCTGAGTGGCCTGACATGGTGTTTCCAGCTACCTCTCTAGTCTCCCTAAACATTTTTAACGTGTGTGTGTGTGTGTGTGTGTGTGTGTGTTTGAGGGAGAAGGAGAAAGATGTGACTCTGTTTTTCTGAGCCTGGCTTATTTGCTTAGGATGCCACTACACAGTTCCATCTATTTTCCTGGAAATGACAGGACTTATGTTCTTTATGGTTTAAATGAGACCACTTAAAAGACAAATACAAAGAAATTAGTCATACAAGCGATGAAAGGCATGAGGAAGATCTCAAGGGTGGTCTGTGAATGATCAGCACGGTGGAAAACACAGACACGCCCTGGATCAAGCGGACTTGGTTTGATTACACCCAGCAAAGAGAGGTCACCTTTCTCCATTACTGTAATCGGTGAAGCTTCCCCTTCAAATCAAAAGGCTTGTTTTGTTTCCTCTCTCCCCCCATCACCATTTTTAAATAAAGTTCATCTTCTCTATTTCCATTGTTGGGCCAGAAACACTCGGTCCTAAAGCCTTTTTGTTTTTCTCTGTCTTGAGCGTCTGACATTCCCGAGGAATGGAGCCCTGATGGCCTCGAAACGAAAGTCCGGCTCTTGGCTGTCGGCATCTCTCCTGTGGAAGCTGCTGTCTTCATACAGAAGGAATCGTAGTTTGCAGCCAACAAGCCAAACCATCACTACAACTAACTTCTCGTCATCCCATGTGGGGGACGCCTGTCTAGCTTGCTGCCTCAGGAAAATGAGAACCGAATGCCACAGAGGTGGCATGTCTGATGGTGGTTGATTTTACAGCTGCCAACGTTTGTGGCGGTCCCCTGCACCAGGCACCACGCTGAGGGCTCCCCATGTGTGCTGGCTGGTTTTCGTCAACATGTTACCGAAAAGAAGGAACCTCAGTGGAGGAATTGCCTCCATCATATTGGCCCATGGGCTTCCCTGTGGAGCATCATCTTATTAATGAATTATTGATACGGTTTGGTCAAACCCACTCTCAGCACAGCCACCCCTGTGCAGATGGTTCTGGGTCGTATAAGAAAGAAAACTGAGCAAGCCATGCGTAGCAAGCTGCGTTCCTCCAAAGGCTGTGCTTCAGTTCCTTCTCCCCAGGTTCCTGTTTAAGTTTTAGCCTTGGCTTCCCTTGATAATGGAGTGTAACCTATAAAATGAAATCAGCCCTTTCCTTTCCAAGTTGCTTCTGGTTGTGGTGTCTTATCACAGAGACAAGAAACTAGTACGGAATGTGTTCTGTCACTCCCACCTGCACCCCATTCTAAAGAGAAGACCACTGGGCGGAGAGCAGCAGAGCCAAGACCCCGAATCACAAACCCGTGACAAGGGCTTCTCACGTCAAACCTTTAGCCTTTCCAGGGAGAAGTTGAAGCAGGTGGCAGGAAAGGTGTTCCCACCTTCCGGGCCTCAGATAATTGTTCCAGAGAGAAGCATCTGCAGCCAGCTGTCCAAAATCCGAGAATTTGGACTCTGGCTCTTTTTTTTTTTTTAGGTTTTTTTTGTTGTTGTTGTTGTTATTTTATTTTTATGTGTGAGTGCTCTGTCTGCACATACATCTCCATGTCACAAGAGGGCATCTGATCACATTGTGGATGGTTATGAGCCACCATGTGGTTGTTGGGAAGTGAACTCAGGACATCTGATAGAACAGAGAGTGCTCTTAACCTCTGAGCCATCTTTCCAGTCCTGGACTCTGGCTCTTAAGGGATTGACAGAGGTAGATGTTGAGTATGGGGTCCAATAAACTCCAAGATCTACTACCATGTTGGCACAGCCGCAATGGGTGTGCATAAGGAAACAGAGGGTCCAGAGAAGAGGAGAAACACAAGAAGCCAGTGCTCAGCAGAAAGCAGACCTAGCTGAGGTTTCCCACCATTGGATTCCATGAAACATCCTACTGCTTTTCAAACTTAAATTGGGTAAATGCATTTCCTTTCCTATGGACCACATATTCCCCAAAATAGAAGTCTGAGAAGCCCAGAGAAGTCTGAGAAGATACCAGAGATGGGTGAGCATCTTGAAGACAGATGGAGGGATGTGAAGTGTCTGTGGGTCCCTCCGTAATGCCTCTGCCCTGCTGCTTTAGGGACAGAGAGAAGGTGCTATGCTGGGGAAGGCAGTGTCTGGGGGACAGTGCTCTGCTTAGGGCTGCAAAGCGAAGGATGCTTCCATTTGGGGTTCAGCAGCCACTTAAGAAGCGACCACAACTTCCCACAGCTTCACCGCTAAGAAAAGCAGTAAGGTGACAGGTCTCCGGATCCTGCAAATCAACTTCATTTTTTGTCCCTCTGTCGACTGCAATGTGAGACAGCTTGGGGAGAAATTAATACTCGGAGTCCATGTCAGCCTTGCTGACAGCAGATCAAGGCTGAGAGACAAATTGCTCATTACAGTTCAGGGAGCCAGAGCTGGGGAAAGAGAGTAGCGCCATCCCTGTAAGCTCCAAGCAGCTCCCACCAGCGGCTGTGCACAGAGGCCCTGCCCTAGTCTCTGCCGGCCTGCGAGCTTTTCAGGGGGGGGGCTGCTGCTGCCAGAACAGCTCATTCACATCTCCCTGGAGCCCCCTGTTGGTCACTGTTACCACCCTGTCACTATCAGGATGCCTAATGTTCTGGAAAGGCTATGTGTGTGTGACCTGTCACCTACTGATTCAGGGTCGTGGTGGTGACCCTCTGTGGCAGCAAGACCGACAGGCAGAGGATCCCTAGAATAATGATAAACCAAGCAGGGACACACACACACATGCACACACGCTCGCCGTTGCCTCTTGCCTGAGTCTTCCATCATTCTCTTCCAGCTTCCTCTCTACCTCATGATGTTTCAGCTAGATGATGGTGACAGTCAGAGGTGTCACGTTTTGTATGTTGAGTCATGCGTGAGTCCCTGACCCAAACAGCAAGTGGGCACTGCCACCAGCTAACCCATGTGTCCTGACTCCTTGGGCCAGAGCCATATCCTGCCTTTTTAATTTGCATGAAAATGCTTACGTGGCTTAGATTACACGCTCCATTGGGAGCCAAGAAGGTGCTAGAAAAATTCATCTGCCCCTCCAAGTTCCCTTGCCACCCCTCCCCTTGCTGGGTGCCTCAGAGGGATGGAGGGTTAAAGCCCCTCCCCTATCTTGTTCTTCTGATTCTGGCTGCATTCAGCCAACAGGAAACACCACAGAGAAGTAAGAGGCTAGAAGAGAGTGAGTTGAGAGGTTGGACCATGGGCTCGTGGTCACCTTTGTTGGGGGGACTTGGTCTCTTATGGGACCCCCACAGGCCATGGTGTCTGTCAAATGTTCTCTCCTTGTAGCTTAGACCTATCTGTTTCAGCTGCTATGTCTCTCTCCCCTTTAGGCCTGAAGTTGGGAAAGGCTCCTTGTCGCCATCACATGTGGGATACACTGCCCAATCTCTCAAAGAGTTCCTTAAACCTTGCCCACACCTTTGCAAACAATCCCTGGCTGCAGTCTCCTTGAATCCCCAATTTGAACCTGTTTGTTGATTGTTGGTTTCCTTGCAAGGAAGCCAGCCCAGCCCAGCCACCAGTGTTTGTGGAGTGGGTGAACGAATGAACTGATGAGTAAGTGAACGAACATGTCTGAATGGACAGGCCTTGTGCAGTGCTTCATCCAATCCTCTCCAAGCTCATCTCAGTCCCACAATTGGGCTGAGAGAAATGCATCCAGAGTACTGTCCCTCCCACCTCGTTTCCCAGCACTCAGCAGACCTCCAATTTCCCTGTTCTCAGCCATTCTTATCAGACTACAATTAGACCCTGTCTGAAAAAAAATTTGCTTCCATCTCTTGCCAAGAAGGGAGCATCCATTCTGAGGGTTTTTTTTTTTTTTTGGAGTGGGAGGAGGGAGAAATATATTTTCCCTGCCTCCTTGTTTTCTTTTCACCCATCCACCAGGGCCAGTCTCCTAAATTAGTACTTGTGGCCGGGATAATTCCACTTTGCAAATGCACAGATCACTGATGGGCTCCAGGAGCTGTTATCTGGGGGCCGTTGTACAGCCAAATCCAAGGAGCCTCTTTGGAGACAGCGTCTGAGGGCTGTTGTGCATAATGACCACTGGCCGAGTTCCAGACACGGAGATGGTGTAGCATACTCCCTCCAGGGTGTTTCAGAATTGACACTGTCAGAGCAAATGGTGATTTAATGGCTACACGACAGGAGCTTTGAAACAAATGGTACCCAACACAGAAAAGTGTGGGTGACAACCACGATGCAATCACACCACAGTCTGTGCCCAGTGCTGTCATTGCTAGTCAAGCATCTGGAAGGAGCCGCTCTCCTCTGGAAGGTCAAGTCCACACGGTGCCGAGTCTTTGAGGAAAAAGAATCAGTGGTTGATGCTTCTCTGGAGAATCCTCCATAGTCTTGTACAAGAGGCAGCCTCCTACCTCTCCTCTCTCCCCTCCCACCTCTCTCCCCCTCTCTCTAACCTCTCTCTAACCTCTCTCTCTCTTTCTCTCCCTCCCTCCCTCCTTCCCTCCCTCCTTCTCTCATACCTCCCTCCTTCCCATTTCCTCCTCTGCCCCCCCCCTGTTTTTTCTTTTTTTGACATGGGGTCGGGTAAAATTTGAACTGGCTCTGCACCGGCTTGTAGCTGAGGAAAACCTTACGTGTCGGATGCCCCTTTCATCACCACTTGGTGCTAGGGACTGTTGGGCTGAATTCAGACTAGGCAAGCATTTGCACCAATTGAGCTACATCCCAGCCCAACTCCTTTAATCATTTTAAACACTTTATCATTTCATTAGTGTGCAGTGCACTAAGTGACAGGTTCCCGAAAGACACTCATTCAAGTCGGTGACACACTTTTAAGGTCCTTCACCCTATCTTGTCCCCTCCCACCTCCTCTAGTTCCCTTTCTTTTTCCAATCATCCCCCCCCCCTGCACTTCTAATGATGTCACTCTCTCACCTTCCAAATTTATCCCACTACATGCAATAATACATATGAGGAGTGAAGAGAATCCCTTCTCCGTTTCCCAGAGGTGAGAAAGAGAGAGAGAGCTGTCTTACATGGTTTGAACAAAATATACATTCATGCCTTCTAATATTTGCTGTATTTTCTGTAATGAGCAGGTGGGAAATTTGCTGAACTTTGTGTGTGACAGAAGTCATAAATTCATCCATTTGTCTGCCCAGAGAATAAAGGGCTATTCAAAAAACAAAACAAGCAACAACAACAAAACCCTTAACTAGAGTTTTGTGTCTGTCTCCCTTCCCTACAGGAAGCACATGTTTTGTGCATGTGCGCATGCACACGAGCGCGCGCACACGAGAGTGTGTGTGTGTGTGTGAAAGAGATATGAAACTCCTTAGCACCTTTGTTATAGAGGTATGCATGCAAAGGTGAAAGGGTACAGAGTGTGGATGCATAGGTGCAGACTTGCATGTGTTTCACTTTTGGAACTGGCTTCTTCCAGAACTGAGGAGGTTTAGTGGGCAAAGTAGTTTTTGAGAAAGCATGAGTACCTGAGTTTGGACCCTCAGCATCCATAAAATAATTTGAGCACAGTGGTGCCTGCCTCTGACCCCAGTGCTAGCCATGGCAGGATAGAGACAGGAGGGTTTCTGGGACTCTCTGGCCAGCCATCCTGGCTGAGGCGACAAGTCCCAGGTCCAATGAGAGACCCTGTCTCAGATAGATGATAGGTAGATACATACATACATACATACATACATACATACATACACAGACACAGATGATAGACAGGGAAAATGATTGCTCGATAGGTAGATAGGGTGGAGAGTGATTAAAATAATCTAAACTTTGCCTCTGATGTCCAGATGTATACCCACAGGTGCATATACCATGTATGATTATGTAGGCAAACACATACGCACACGCATACACAATTTCTTCTTTACTAATGGAATTACACTACAGGCATTTATTTTTGCAAGGTTTTACATCTTAAGAACGTGTCTCCTGGGGACTTTCCAAGTTGGAACCAGTGTATAACTACTCTTACTCATCAAGCATGGTGGGTCAAACTCTCAGGAGGCTGAGGCCGGAGGGTCACGGGTTCAGGCTGTTACAGGTCATGTATGGAGATCCAGCACAAGGGGCTGAGAGTGGCCCTCAGCAGCACTGGCTGCTCCAAAAGAGGACCCAGGTTTGGTTTTCAGCACCCACACAAGCACCTGCAACTCCAGCTCCAGGGAGCTGATGTCCACTTCTGGCCTCTGGGGCACACCTGCACTCATATGCACAGAAACGCACACATACCCACCTAACTGAAAATTTCCTCTACAATTAAAAGACATTTAAATGTTTGCAAATTCAGTAGCCAGAAAAGCCATTGCCTTATTCTTGTGCTGTCCTTGTGACCAGCTGACTGATGTGTTTATCATCAGTTTGAGTTTTCACTTGTAACAATCAAGCGTGTGTCATACCTCTGTTCCTACGGGATGGCTTGTTTTGTTTTGTTGATGTTTTTAAAATTTCTGTCTTGAAAACATGTAATCAGAAAAAGCTTAAGATGGTTCTTAAGAACAAACAAGGCTTGAATCATCTCTTTGTTTTCACCCAGATCCTCTACTGTCCTTCAGCAGCACAGAAAGTAAACACAAACGCCCTTCACTCAAAGGGTCGTGGTGACTCAGTTTTCAAGCTCCATGCATTGGGTTCTCAGCCCCCTGCTAAGTGTTCAAAAGCAGTGTGGGAGCCTCACGTGAAGCACTGCCTTTCCAGAGTCTGCTGTGCACGGGCAGCATGGGAACTAGCTTTCTTTTCCATTGGGACCTTTTCTGAGCCTTGTGAGCCTTGCTTCACTCCCTGTGAAACAGCACTCTCTGGGGTGTCAGAGGATGTTTTCCTCTTCTGCTGCTTCCCACCATATCCCTCGTAGCTCTACAGACCTCTGGTCTGAAATGTTTGACAAAGGGCGGGGGGAGGGGGGGACTCTGAGGAGCACTCTTTCATGCTTGGCAGAGGTACGTGAGTACCGTGGATGCTTACTCTTCACACACGCACCTCTGGAACACGTTCTGCACCAGGGTCAACAGCCCCCACCTCACCAGCCACATGTGGCCCACCACTTGTTTTTATGAATAAAGTTTTATTGGATTAATCTGGGTTTTTTTTTTCTGCCCAGAACACCTTCTTCACAGATGCATCTTAGTGTAGATATCACTTCACCTAAAAACAAGACAAAACAAAAAAACAAGAGCCCTTCTCTCATCCCACTGAGTGTTCCTTGTTGGAAGCAGGCAAAGGTCCTGCCCCAGCTTCATCATCTATAGTCGTTACATCACCCTGTGTGCAGTGATAAAATGCCTGTCTCAGGCCTTCTCTCCCCAGCAAGATGCTTCATGGAATCAGGAGTTTCGTCTCTCTCCTATAGAGTCATATCCCTGAAACCTGGCTTTCAATGGACTTTCAGTATATATGTTTTTAAGTAGATGAACAAGGACCACCAACAAGATGGCTCATTGGGTAATGGGCCAAGTTCAAACCCCAGGATCCACATAGTGGGATAAACTTCTGCAAGTTCCCCCAGTCCCTTCTTTTTTTTCACACATATACACACAAAAGGAGACGATAATTAGTAAATAAATTAAATAAATAAATGATGTACGTTAATACATTATTTAAGTGGCTGGAAAGCTAGCTCAGTGGTTAAGAGTATTCTGCTCTTGCAGAGGACCTAGGTTGGGTTTCCAGCACACACACGAGGCATCTCACAACGTCTTGGACCTCCAGTTGCAGGAGCTCCAGGGTCCTCTCCTGCCCAGTTCAGGCACCTACACTCAATGGTGGCATCCATACAAGCAAGCTCCCACACATACACATAAGTTTTAAAACTCTTTCAGTAAAATAGCCGGAAGAATGCACGGATGAGAGAATGAACGGATAGAGTCACTGAGGGAGTCGGTGACTGTTGCCTGGCTATATAAATAATGACACGAATCATGCGATGGTCTCTAAGGTCTCTTCTCAACTCTAATATGTGCACGAACTCTCTGGAAATCTTATCAAAATGCAGATTCTGGTCCTCCAGCCAGACTGAGGCATAGACCCTGTAATTCTGACAGGTTCCCAGGCAACACGGACACCCCCAGCTCCTGAGCCGCTCTCCGGGCACCAGGGATGTGGGTGTCTCCAGCAGATAATGCCGGCAGGTGGGTTTCTTCGCAAAATGCTTTCTCCTTGGACTTTCAGCGGCATTTGTTTCCCTAAAGCTTCTCAAAGCAGCCATGCCGCCAGATGAACTGCCGTAACCCCTCTTCATCTCCTGGAGTTTAATCTCGGGGCAACCAAGCATGCCTTGTTAAATCCTGGCTGATTAGATTTCCTGGCTGGCCAGGGCTCTTAACCATTTGCTTCACAGAGGCACCCAGCCCCATGGGGTTTGGCTTTTCAAAGCCTGCGAAGGGAAAATGTTAGGTTGCCAACAGATTCCAGAAGCATCAGAAAATGCACCATCACTCAAATGACTCCACCGCCACCGCTCCCAGGGTCCCTAAAGCCACTTGAGACTCACTCAGAATAACAGATACAAATATGGGAGTGCATGTATCTATCTGTGAAACAGAACATTAAAACACACATAGAGCACACATCTAGATAAATATATGCACATATATGTATCTTGTGCACAGACTCCCTGTGAAAAAGCCCCTGTATGAATCTCCTTCCTTCTCTCAAATGCCATAGACATCTTGTTGCTTTGGGGCCTTCCAGAGGATCCTCTGCGTGGCAGGTGCTAAGAGCTGCCAAAGAGGACCTGGATTCATTTGGCCCCTCGACAGATGCTTGGTGTGTAGGTGTGTAGGTGTGGACAGGATGTGAAGCTGTGAGCCGCTGCCTCAGGAAGCTGTGAATCAGAATGGCGCCTAAGGCGCTTCATGGGTGGGTGTGAGCAGGGTCCGTAACCGCCTTCGGTTTCCGCTTTGTTCCGTGGTGGCAGTGATAATCCCGACATGAAAAGGATAAGTGACTGTTTTGTTTGTTGGAAGAGCTGGTTTCATTTGGTTTGGTTGGTGTCATTTTTTTTTAAACAGGATCTCACATATCCTAGGCTGTTGTCAAAGCCCCTACATAGCTAAGTATGCCCTTGAATGCCTCCTGATCCTCCTGCTTTCACCTCCCAGATGAGAGGATTACTAGCACGTGACATCATGCCCACTAACACAGTCGTTGGCAGACAGCAACATAGCATTCATGACGCGCAGGCTTGGGGGTCTAGCACACAGGGGTCAGCAAATGAGGCCCACTGTTGCTGCCTCTGCCCTTCTTGATACCTATAGAAAAAGGAAGAAATTCTGTCGTTCTTACAAGTATCTTTTGGAAAGGAAGTATGTGCCATGATCTCACACACCTTGAGATCAAAGAAAATGTGCAGAGGTCTGTTTTCTCCTTCCACCTCATGGGTTCCAGGCATTGAACTCTGGTTGTCAGGCGCTGCTGCAAGCTCCTTTATCCAGCGCAACATTGCTCTATCCAGCTAGGAGATTTGGTGTTTTTTTTTTCCTTTTCTTGTGTGTGTGCCTATGTGCATGCATCTGTGTGTGTATGCGTGCATGTATATGTGTGTGCGTGTGCTTGCACTCATGTGGGCATGTGTGGATAGGACTGAGGCTGATGTGCACCTGCTCAGTCACTGTTCCAGCGTATTCAACAAGGCAGGGTCTTCTCTCAGTCAAGCTCAGAGCTTTCCGATATGGATGGTCTGGCTAGACAGCTTGCTCTGGAGTCTCCTGTCTCATTCCTTTTGATACTGGAAAAGCACACAGCCCACCACACCCACTAGACACTTACACAAAATTAAGTTTGGTTTCAATTAAATGAAAATTAACTGGTTAAAATTAAATTTGGTTTCAGGCAATCTCACACATGTACAAAATGCACAGCACCCATGCTCACCCCCAGCCTCCCTACCACACCTGTTAGCCATCCCCCCTCCGCTCCCCACAAATCTCTCGTGTCCATGACTTTGCGTTTTGTTTGTGACCCACTGAGACTAACCAGGGCCATCTGTTCGACCATGGGTTTGGAGACCTCTGTTGGGGCCCGGTGTGCTCATCAGAGGGTACATAGCCAAAGACCGCCAAGAGAATTTCAGTGTATAGGTTGAAAGATACTTTCTCCGTTAAATCAGTGAAGGTCCCCGCCTTTCCTCTTCTGGATCCTGCAGAAACGCCTGCCTGGGGTTGCCACCTTCTGGTTGCCTTCTTCAGCCCACCAGCAGCATGCTGGGCATGGGTGAGTGACCAAGGTCCCCGTGCATCGTTCCTTCACTCCTTGTGCAAAGGTACAGTACCGCAAAGGGCAGAGACCAGAGCTCAGGACCAAACCCTGCCAGCGAGCACTACAGTCCCAAAGCTGGACATCCCCGACTGTAAGAAGTACAAACCCTTTCAGAGACCAAAAGAGGGTTTTTCCTAGAACACAGGAGTCCAAGGAGTTCAGTGCTGGAAGACACAGACTTCTCAAAGCTGTGGTGTGAGGACAGGAGACATTATTGGTTTCTGATTACCTCTCATGCTCTCTTTGATGAGCGGCAGATGTGGCTGCTCTTGGGAGCCTGCTTCTCTGAGAACTTCTCTGGCCAGACCGTCGTCACAACTTTGCAGCGTACAAGAGCTCCGTCTGCTTTACCTTAAATGAGCAAAGGACCCCTAACCCAAGCTTCTTCCCCGAGAGTTTAACACTGAGCGTATCAGTCGTGGCTACTGTGCCTGGCCTGGCAGTGCAGCTCAACCCAAGGGCACATCCTCTGCCCTCGGGGTGTTCCTGTGCATGGAGATGAATGGGGAGGCGACGTGGGCACGTTCCTGTGTGTCAGTGTGGGGACCAGGGGACCACCACCTCCGGAAGCAGGACACACCGCTTCCTTTCATTAGCCCAGAGCTCACTGATGACGTGAGGCCAGCCGGTGAGTGCTAGGAGCTCCCACACCCAGCACCGGGATGACAAGAACACATCATCACAGTCAACGCTTTTTTTTAAGGGTTCAAATTCAAGAATCCATGCTTGCAAGGCGAGCGCTCTGCTGGTTAAGCTGCCCTAACAGCCCCCTTGAGGACACATTTTTGTATGCACGAGTCCCTCCAAAAAGCACAAAAATTAAAAACAGCGGCGATAGTGTTGTGTGAGAGACTTTTCCACACACGCTTATTCACCCCAGCAAGGGAACACAGGACCAACCAAAGTAATGAGCACCCCAGAGTGCAACTTGACGAACCATTGAGTTTTTATTGGGGTTGCTTTAAGCAGCAATGGGGACATCTCCAAAAATCCCACCCCCAAAAAAGTGACAACCAGAGAGTTCTCTGCACGCCTTACAGGCAGCTCAGTGAGTCAGAGAAATCTCCTGCCTGCCGTCCCAGACCACACTCCCACTTACCCCCACCCTCACCAGCCGTTATTCCTTCCTTCTGCAAAGCTGGGAAGGGGTTCCACTCTCCCAGACCCTTGAGGTCTTGTTTACCTCCCCTCCAGGGGTCTCTTGAACCTCCCTCTCACTCCTGGAGGGAATGTTTCAATTCAAAGGAAACTGTTGTTCAGCAGGGAGTGAGTGCATCTACCTTCGAGGATTGGAGCTTTCACGTTGACATCTCACCCAACCAAAGGTGCGTTGTACACGTCCAGTGAAGTACGCTGCCATTGTTGGTTCCGTCAGTGATAGCCTGATACAGAGCCTAGTATGTACCGATGCTAAATGAATGTATATGGTATGAATAAGTGAGTGAGTTAGTGATTGAGTCAGGACTCCACATACTCATTATTTGATGTTTCAGGGGGAAACGGGAGGGCGGGGGTGGGGTGGTCATTAAACTCTGCCCTGCCCTCTAAACCAAGCCAAGTGCAACATCCCAAGCCTAGACCTGGAGTTTGCAAGGTTCAAGTAATACACATATAAGAGCATTTGAGGGTTGCCAGGTGCTCAGGGCACATTTTACAGGTCATTAAATCTCTAGCTAGACAAACTCAATCATGTGCACTCGTTAAAACGAGATCTGGGCCATTTCCGAGATGAGGCTCCTATGCTGCAAACAGAGCTTCAGAAGCGGAGGTGGGGAGTGGAGGGGTAGGAACTCACAGAGGGCTTCTACCCGTCTCTCACTTCATCCTCTCTCCCGCCTTTTACCCTTGCCTTCCCGGGTCCTGTGAATGCCCTGGATGTATTTTTCCTGCACCTCCACTTATGTCAGAGACCTGCGAGTTCAGGAAAACAGTGAGAGTGTTTATGCTGCTTAAATAGAGCCACCATAAACAACCTTTGGGGTACACAGTGAATCCACACCGACTCAGACAGCAAGCAATGGGGAGCGGTGTGCAAATGAAATTTCTCTCCCAGTGGCTTAGAAAGAACCTGCAAAGTGGCATCCCTGTCCCCACAACTAGACAGGCTACGAGAGGAAGGGAAATGTCAGCACTCTGAGCTTCCTGCTCCTGTGTGACATTCTCAGCAAAGAACGGGCATAGAGGAAGCGTAGATGCATTTGATGGAGCTCACCTCAGCGGCAGGGCAGATCATAGAAGGTCAGATGGCCTTCTGTGGCTAAGCAGGGCTATACTGACACCATCAGACATTAAGGAGTAGCTTTTGAAAGCAAGTGTGTGTGTACACACACACACACACACACACACACACACACACACACACACAGTGATCCTGTATATAATCAGGTTAAATGGCATCGCTGTTAGGCACACACTCCTCCAAATCTTTCTCCAGTAACTTCATTCTTTGTGCCCATGTTCCCATCCTTGGCATCTTAAGCATATGCAGTCCCAAATCCCAAGATCCCTTACCAACAGCAGGCCCTTAATATGCCCCATGAAATGTTTGTTGAACTAATCATACTGCTTCTAGACTTTTTAAAAAATGATCAGTACTGCCGGCTGATAGTTTGCTACATGTCAGGCAGGCTAGGTGCCTCGGGAGTAATTGTTATAGCCATACCAGAAGGCAGATATGACTCAGCATCCTCACCAGTGTAGACATAAAAACATTGAGACTCAAAGAGAATAAAGGACATGTCCAAGGTCATACCAACAAGGAAAAGAGGTCAAATGTTTGGAGCCTGCATCTGTCTGGAGCTAAAGTCTGTGCACTGAGTTCTTGTCCCTGTTGTCCATCCCTTTAACCTGAAGCCCTTTCCTGAAGTTCCCTCTGATTTCCATGGAGAAAGCAAGTGGCAATTTCATGGCACATGGGATCTCTGTGTTTTGCATTATCATACCACCTGCAGGGCCCATTCTCTGCTTCCTTTTAAGTTTGGGGTCTCTTATTGCTCCCAAGCATTCTCTCAAATCTTAGTGCTCCCAAGAATTCTCTTCAATCTCAGATGCACCTCTAATTCCCAGATGTGTCATGATTTAAGTAAGAATGGCCCTCATAGGCTCGAATGCTTGAATACTTGGTCCCCACTTGGTGGAACTCTTTGAGAAGGATTACGAGGTGTGGCCTTGATGGAGGAAGTGTGTCACTGGCTTTGAGGTTTCAAAAGCCTGTTCCTAGTGTCTCTCTCTTACACCTCTCTCTCCCTCTTTCTATCTCTCTCCCTCTCTCACCTCCCTCCTCCTTTCTTCCCCTCCCTTTCTCCCTCCCTCTCTTCTCTTCCACATGGTTGTGTCTCAAAACGTAAGCTCTCAACTACTGATCCAGTGTCGTGCTTGCTTGCCTGTTGCCATGCTCCACACCAGGATGGTCATGGACTAACTCTGAAAGCCAGCCGCAGTAAACTCTCTTCTATAAGTTGTCTTGGCCATGTTGTCACTTCACAGCCATTAAAAAAAAATAACAATCACGAAGACAGGAGGGCTCGCAGGAGCACAGAAGCTGTGCTTCTCACAGGTGACAGGTATGACAAGAATAGCCACGTGGCTGACGGCTCTCCCCAAGACGGCTCACAGAAGTTGAGTATCTCCATAGATGCCCAGATGAGGCAGCCGCACCCCACCCCCACCAAGCTGTCACATCTCCCACCAAATAATTTCACTTGCCTCTATATTCATTATGCACTCCACAATCATTTGGCTCCTGAAAGCACCTACTGACCCCTTAAAAAAAAAAAAAAAAAACAAGGCAAGCTCTGACCCCAGGAACTCACACCTGATTAGGGCAACAGCCACAGGTACCAACCTCTGTGGGGCATGAACTCTGTGCCCCACGAGGAGAGGCTTGGGCCTGTTGCCGTGGGAGGACAAAGAACCCAGCCACTCAAGAAAGACCTGAAGGATGGCAAGCTTAGGAAAACTGCATGGTGGTGATAATATTGAAGTTGGATACCGGCAGGGGAGTAGAAGTTTTTCAAGTGAAAGAGAGGAGGTTGAACAGGAAGAAAGAGAAAAATATTGCCCTCAGGGGGCCTAATGTGCTTCCAGGAGCTCAGTGTGTTTCAGTGACTTCAGGACAATGTGTGAGGTGTAGAAGAGGAAATAACAGATACACAGCCGAGGACTTCCTTCTGAGGCCAGCAGGGAGCCCCTGAAGGGTTTTAAGTGAGCGTAATAAGTTCTGCACTGTAGAAAGATGGGGTATTCATTTTCTATGGCTACTATGGTCAGTTACCTACAATGAGGTCATTTCAAGCAACGGAAATTTCATCTCTGACAGTTGAGACAGTCCTAAACCAGAGGGCCAGCAGGGTCAGTTCTCTGTAGAAGGAGATGCTGCTCCCTGCCTCTCTCCCAGCTTCAGCTTCCCATGGCTCCACAGCCCCTGGTGCTCTTTGCACACACACATACACACTGCCGTCTGCTTGCTTGTCCAGAAGGCTCCCTGCATGTTGCATCGTCTTTCTTTGATAGATTCAGTACCTACCCTGATCCACTGCACTTGCCCTATTATATCTGCAAAGACCCAGTTTCCAGATAAGGTCCCTCGATTGGTCCATCTTCATCATCATCTTGACAAGGCTTAGAATGAACTTGGGAGCACGCCTCTGAGCACTTCCAGAGAGTGAGGTGGGAAGACACTCACTGAATGTGGGCGGCACCAAGCCATAGGCTGGGGTCCTAGACTTGAGGGAGAGGGGAGGGGCTGGGGGCAGGGAGGCTGAGTATAGGCATCCATCTCTCTGCTACCTGACTGTGAATGAAGTGTGGCCAGCTGCCCATGCCCCTTAGGCACAGTAAACTCCTCCATCTTTCCCTGCATTTGTCTGGTATTTTGTCAACAAGGAAAGTAAAATTCCATCACATTCAGAGATCCTGGAGGTGGAGCCAGGGGGGCAGCCAGGGAAGCTAGCCTAGTGGAGAAGGAAGGAGTCATGGATGCTGCGGGAAAAGGGGGTGGAGCCCTACCAAGGACTTTCATGAGGGCCTGTGACACTGGGACCACAAGAAGGTGGTTGGGAGGGGGCTTGGTCTCCACACTTGCTTTCCCTCTATTTTCTGATGGAAAATGCTGTCCACCGAGCTAACCAGTATTTTGAGGAAAACATCCTGCCCACCTCAAGGATGCCTTGAGTCTTAATCTTGCTGTAATGCAAACTGGCCTTTTCTAGGGAGGCTGAATTTAGGACAGGCCTTCAGGATCATCAGAGGAGCCCATTAGCAGAGCTCATAATTGTCTTAATAGCCAGCATTTATTAAGCACACACTAAATGCCAGGTGCTGTGCAAGGCACCTCAAATTCATTATCTCCAATTCTCCCCACGCCTCTAAAGAGAAAGGCAATATTTTTAACATTGTTTTAATGGATGAGAGGATTATAATCTACCCAGGGTCACAGGAGGGTGAAGCTGAACTGGGACCCAGGGCCACATGATGCTGAAGGAAGCTCCTCAATGAGGAGGCAAAAAAAATTAGTGGGGGAGCACAGGGCTGGGGATATGGTGGCTGAGTTATTAAAGATGTTGGGAACCTGGTTTAAGATCCCAGGCACCTAGGTGAAAAAGCCAGGCATGGTAGTGGATGTCTATAACCTCAGCTCTGGGGAGATGGAGACAAGAGGATCCTTGGAGCTCACTGGCCAGCCAGTCTAGCTAAGTCAGCGACTTTCCAGTTGTGCGACAGACTCCAGGTTTTCTTCTTTTATACTCGTGGGGCTTCTGTTTCCCACTTTAACTACAATTATACTTCAGGTGGGATCCAGAAATCAAGGAGCAAAGACCACGGGGAGTTATTAGGGCATCCTACTCGGCCAGCAGGTCCCCCCAGTGTGGTTAGGACAGGAGGATGCTGTTACACGGATTCTGAGGGTGAGAGGACACTGATGCCTCCTATGCGCCTTAAACCACACTGCAAGCCGAGCCTGTGTTCGAGATGAGCGCTGCCCAATACACGCACTTCATTTTCAAGGCTGAATAATGCCTCCTGTTATTCCTATAAGTATAAATTAGTCTCAGAGTTGGTTTTCGAGGGTCAAGGCAGCAGGAGGCTATGTGGCTCTCAACTGGCGTGAGTAACAGAGAAAACGATACATTTAGACATCACTAGCCCAGGAAAGAAAACTGAAGCCCGGTGGTCTATTAGCTGATAACCCAAGTAGGTCTGTCTTTGTGGGGTCATGTTGGTTTTCCTCCTGCCTGAAGGCACCTCCCAGCAGCCTGGCTAGTTCAATTTTAACTCCAGAGAACAAATGTCATACCCCTTGGGGAGTGAGTACAGGGCTCCAAGAATGGGTGTACATAATTGTTTGGAACTAGGCACTTCAAGGATGCTTGATCTGCATACAGCACATTCCAATCATAAGAATAGAAACATGCTACCTAATTAACATATAGGCCCAGGGAGGGGAGGGCTAGCAGGGAGCTGTATCAGAGGTCATTTATCAAATGTGGTTAAGAGGCATCTATGTCTAGAGACACTCTCCAGATGAAGTCAGGCAGAGAGCAGGAGGCCCTGCTGAGGGGAGGGAGTCCTGCCAAGCTCACAGTGGCTATCCTGACCAGAACTGCAACCTCAATGAGAAGGGTGCCTCCAAAAGGGTCAAATATCCTTCTGTGTTGCAATGATGCCTACTAAGCCTACTTTTCTAATCCCTGTTTTAACTCTCCTCCTACTTTGACCCCAAGTCTATGAGTTCAAATCTACCCAATCTCCAGGAGGATAAACATTCTGTCCATCATTTCCTGTGTCCTTTTATCTACCTCTCTACACATCCATTTGCCCATTCCTCTGTCTATCCATCCTTTCCTCAGCTCACATACCCATCCATCTGTCTACCCACCTATCAATCGCTACCCATTTATCCACTCTACCATGCATTTGTCACCTCCTCTCCCCACTCACCTGTCATTTCTGCCTGACTGTCCATCTTTCCTTCTGCTCAGCCATCCATGCTTCCACTCATTCATCTGGCCATCCATCTCTCCCCTATCCTTCCTTCTATCTACCCATATGCCCCTCCATCCACCCATCCATCAGGCATTTATTTCACAGTTGTTGTGTGTCAAACCATGTCTCAAGACTTGAGATCCACTGGCAAACCTGATGTGTTCTTGGCCATGAGGTAGCTCAAATACTCCCCAGATCTCTGGATCTCCTTCTGTACCCCACCCTTACTTAAGCACTGAGACCATCTAAAGATGCCCAGACACCCTGCCTGGGGGCTTTAATAGTGATGACAGACATTAAGCACTTAATCTTCTTTCATTGGATGGCTCACATCAATTGGCATTTCCCTGGAAGTTGAGATTCCTTTTCCTTAAACATTAGTAAAGCCGTTCAAGATCCTCGGCAGTGAGGATTATAAAACTTCCACCATCACACTTCTCTGTTTCTAGATCATCAAAGTGCACAGCACATTATAAAACTTCCAATTAAACCTCATAAAACTCTGGTGTCAGAAGCAGGGACCAGATAATAACCCTACTTTGCCCATGAGCCCAGCGGACCAACAGCCGCCATAATTCCATGCCTAGCCTGAGGTTCTGTCGTGGCTCACCTGTGTTTTACCTCTTCATTAACAGTACATCTTATTAATTACAACAATTAATTAATTACAACATTAACAAGTGGCATTTCTTGGGCCCCGCCGTCATAAACCCAGGTCTGACATTCTGTATATATCAGCTGACTGAGTCTCCACTGGGGCCCTGTGAAGTGGGCCCTGGGACTATTTCTATTCTGCCCACGGGGAAACCTTTGCTCTCTTGTGTGCCAGTGACGCTGGGCAGTGAACACAGATCTATAAGAGCCCCCTCTCACCCTTCTTTTTGACTCATCATGCCTACTAGCTGGCATACAGGCAGGTGAGGCTCTATGTTATCTTGTCTGCAGCTGTGTGTCCTTGGGAACACTATGTTGAAGACACACAGGAAGGAAAGCTTACTGGATGGCCAGTGCACGGGTTGGGTTTGAGCCTGCTGTGGCCTCGTGTGACTCCTAAATGTCATGTACTGCAAAGTCAGTCCACCAAGTCCTATGTTCATGGTAATGGAGGCAGGGCCTTTGGGGAATAATTAGAACTGAGTAGCATTCTGCATGTGGGACATCTGTGATGACATTAGTGACAGAAGAAGGAGGAAGAAGAGGAGGAGGAGAAAGAGAAGGAGGAAGTGGAGGAGGACCAAGGAGGATGTCCCAAACTACCCTCCCTCACCCCTCAGCGCTCTCCCCTTCCCAGCCCTGCTTGGATGCTGCATCTGGACTACATCACCTTTGCTCCTCCAGCTCTGGCTCACATCTGCACAGGCTGTTGGCACACACCACCTCTGCACCTGCTCTTGGCACACCATCTTCCTCCCTCTTACTTACCTATTTTATGTTTTAGTTGAAAAAGTGCACATATTAGTGAGATGTAGTGTATGTTCTGTTGTGTGAATCCACTGTGCAGGGATTAAATTGGGCTAATTAGCATATCCACAGTATCACATGCCTACCCCCACCAGTCCCTCCCGAGCATGCGCAGAACTAGAAGTCACTTCCTCTAATCCTGACTGCTCATACTACACTGTACTGCAACAGCCTGTCCTGTCCATCTACTCTCTGAGGCGGCTTTAAAGAAGGATGTGTATTGTGGTGGTGGTGGTTTGGTTGTGAGGTTTGGCTTATTTTATTGGGAGGAGTCTGGGGGTTGAATCAAGGTCTCATTATATAGCCTTGACTAGGTTGAAACTCACTATGTTGGCCAGGCTGGACACAAACTAATAGTAATCCCCCGGTCTCCACCTCTTGTGTTCTGGTATTGTAGGTGTCAGTCACCACACCCAGCCAGAAGTCTTTTGGGCTTTTGTTTTGTTTTCATTTGTTTGTTTTGGGTTTTTCTTTTTTATTTGTGAATTGAATCTAATGTAATATCTTGGACAGTAACGATGATTCCGTGACAGGTCTAAGGGTTGGGAGAGCACAGAGTAAGGTGCAGAGCATGGGAGGAAAGCAAGGAGACGATAGCCAATCATCAAGAGCCTCCAACAGCATGAAAAGGAGGGGATGTATGAGGCCAGGCAAAGGGGGTCAGCCTTGACTCCGCTCCAGATAGGACCTTAACCAAGCAACCAAACCAGAGAGCTAGAAGAAGAGCACCCAGCGGGACTTCTCCAGCCCAGAACCTCACCGCCTCTTCCTCGGTACATCCAAGATAAGGCTAAGGAAGTCTTTGCAGCCCTGCCTGACGCTATGCCCTGCAATCTAGCAGTCTCCTACCTCTCTGGCACTTGCTCACCTCTCTCTGATTTCGCATGGTGAACCTGCCTCTATCCCCGGGAAGGCATGAAAATGAGAATTTGATACCATCAGAGGCGCCCCGCCCCCACCCCTTTGCATGGTTCTCCTTGGTTCAGTATTTCACATCTGAAAATAAGAAGCTGCGGCGGCGGTGGTGGCGGCTGCAGCGAGTGCCTGTCTGGTCCTGGCCTGCCTCACTCCACCCCCAGGAATGGTGTTGGCTAACTGTGGGAAGGAAGGTGCTCTGCTTTTCAAACAAGTCTGAACCCCAGTTAGTTCCTCGGAGGCTTGATCCTCATTGGTGGCTGTGGCTTCTCATCTGGCGTTGTTATTGATTTGGTCAGAAGTAATTAAGGAGATAATTCTTACTCAATTACATTTCCCCGGATTTCCTGAGGTGGCTAACTCTGCTCCCCGGCTGCATTTTTTTTCCAAATTAATTTTGTCTTGACTCTGAAACGCAGATGGATATTACCTGTGCCTTCCACATGTGTTGATTTTTGTGGAAACAAAGTGGGGCTCTGTGTTTTCATCCCAGCCAGGGCCCTCAGACCCTTTCAATGTAAAGCATAACAAGCTTGAAAAATTCAACATAAATATATTGAAGAACAGGAGTCCTTCTCCTTCCCCCAGTCCCCTTCCTTCATACCTTTGCCCAGGGCAGCCATGACACTTTGGGTATCATGGTTTGGGTGTAAAATTGTCCCCCGTGGGTTCATGTTTTAAAGATTTTTTTTCTCCTCAGCTAACAAGAGCTGTTTTGGGAGGCCAGGAAAACTTGAGGGTGTAGTACCACAGTCTAGGGGTACAAGGCTGGCTTTGTGTCCCCCACCAATTCAAGGCTCAAAAGTCAGGAAAGAATTGTTGACAGTCAAGCACAGCTGAAGTTTATTCAAAGCAAAAGTCACAAGCAAAGAAACAGACCCTTCAAGACAGGAGGGAATCCAAAGTAGGAACTCACCTTCCCATCAGTGGGTGTTGGGAGATGAGGGGAACTTAGCCAAGGCAGCATGTGCCTTTCCAATTTTCTTGCCTGATTGGGTCCCAAAGAGCCCACCTATGGGAAAGCATCCCCCATGTTCTAATGCTGGGGAAGAATCAGGAAACAAATTACACTGTCCACCCTCTGGCCATGCCAATTAAAGTGCACAACTAGAGTTCTTTGCTTGAGTGGAGAGCCTATCTCATTCACACTGGCCTCTCATTGGGTCTGATGGGCAGACATCATCCCCTGGGGGTGGGCTTTGAAGGTGACAGCTGATCCCTAGTTCCCGCCCTGCTCCCTATTCCCGGGGTGGACAGCATCTGCCCCCAGACTGCTGCTGTGATGGACAGAAACCAGGATCCAAGGTGACTCTTTCTACCTTGACTCACTTCTGTCAGGCACCCCATCACACAGACACAGAACAGTCAATGTGCGTATGTGTGTACACGGCTCCAAGTTCGACCTGCACGTCATCTCAGCTCGCCTACACTTAGAATGCCAGTGACCCGGTGTGAGAGATGAGTCCAGGCAACCCTGTGTTCCACACCACTTCCTGTCTCCCAGGGTCTATTCCCTCAAAGGCAATGCTGCCGTTAGTTCCCCCTGTGGATTCTGATTCTATACTTTTTCAAAAGCTTTATTTTCATTTTGTGTGTCTGAGTATTTTACCTGTGCCACATGCATGTAGTGCCTGAGGAGACCAGAAGAGGGCATCTACTCCCCTGGAACTGGAATTAGAGACGGTTGTGAGCCGTCAGTTAGGTGCAGGGAACAGAATCCAGGTCCTCTGCCAGAGCTGCCAAGCTCTTAACTGCTGAGTCATCTTTCCAGTCTTGAATCCTATAACTTTTAAAGATATGTTACATAAAAATGTTCCCTTCTCCACCCACCATAAAGATAGCATCATTGGTCCCTTACCTTACGGGTGGGTATTTTACCAACCCCCTGTGTACCTTATGCTGCTTCATCATTGCCAGGGTCAATTGTTTTCTTTCTCAGTTATACACCTGTGACTTAGGCTTCCAGGCTCTGTCTCTGAGTTGAGTCCAAAAGTTAAAAATCAACAAATCAGTGTTCGCATCCGTTCAACCACTCACTCAACAAACAACTGCCAGGAAACCACTCAGTGATTGGCATTGTGCCCTAGACCAAAGATGCAGTGTGACAAGGTCACACTCTCTGCACACATTGCATGGCTGAGGGCCAGCGAAGGGAGTGAAGACACAATTTACAGCATGAAAAGAAGATTCACTTAAATCGGTGGGTTTAGGCACTGTGTTTAAAATATGAACGCAAGAGGGAAAAGAGCTAAGCCAAATACAGCAAGGAGATTTTAAATTGGAGCTGTTTGCTTTTCTTTTTACTTCATAAACATAAGCAGAATCTTGAAACTCAAATTTTGACCCACTTGCCAACCGAGGGCTGAGGCTGGGAGCTCCAGGACGCAGCTTAGTGGCATTAAGCTCTTCCTCCAGGGGCTGAGAAGCGAGGCCACCACAGCTGCAGCTGCATTCCGCGTTTGTCCAGCCTCTCCACTCACTGCTTGCCTTCCCTTTGCTGTCCAGAACACACCAGCTCAAAACATGGCTTTGAGAACAGCTGGGGACAAACATCTGCTCATCCATCTAAAAAGTGCCAGATCAGTCCCTAGGATGCCAGCAGGGCCAGCCCAGGACACCACACAAGGGACGCCTAGAGCCATGGAAGGGAACATCCTGACTTTCTTTGTCATGCTTGGCAAAGAAATGGACCTGAGGCATGGCCTTATAGAAGCTGTATGACCAAGTACAGTGAGAAATTAAGATAAGATGCAAAATTTAGCATGCATACCAAAGGCTCAACAACAGAAAACAAAGTCTGGCAACAACGGGATGAGTGGGTAGAGGAAACTCTCATATGCCATTGATGGGGATATAAATCAGTGTGCCACTGTGGGTGTCCTCAGAAATCTAAAGTTAGAACTACCACCCACTCCAGCTGTGTGACTTCTTGAAATTATACATCCAGAGGAACTGAAGTCCGCATACCTGAGGACACCGTTTCTGGGGTGTGGTTCCCAATAGCCAAAACCAGGAATCAGCCTGGATGCGAATCAACAAATGAGTAAAAACAAAGCAAAGATTGCTCACGTATACAATTGATTCCGTTTGGATAATATATCCACAGTAGGAGGCTACATTAGGCTATTTGTAGGGAAAGGCATGGAGCCAGAGGATATCATGTTAATTAAGTGAAATAAGCCAAAAAACAGAAAGACTAAATAGCAGTGGCTGGAGAGATGGCCCTGTGGTCAAGAGTGCTTGCTTCATACACATGTCAAACTCAGTTCAAATCCTTAGCACCCATGCAGAAAGTTGGTCAGGGTAGTGCACACACCTTTAACGCCAGGACTGAAGACATTCCAAGAGAGTTACTAGGCACAGCCCACCTCCCAAGGGAAAGGATTACACAAAGAGGTGGGAAAAGGGTTGCCGGAGCCATCTTGGGAGCTGTGTACCAGAAATGAATGTAGGAGAAAACAAAATCTGAACATGGTGTGTGTGTGTGTGTATACACTTATGTGTGTAAGCTGGAGGGAAATGTTGGGTGTCTCCCTCAATAACTCTCCACCTTATGTTTTGAGGCAGAGCCTCTCCCTGAACCTGGAGCTCACTGATTTGGATAGGCAGCCATGGAGCCCCAGGCACTCCCACTCCATCTTCATCTCTTCAGCGCACGCCTTACAGGCATGTTTTGCACCCAGCATTTTATGTGGGGTTCAGTTCCTCATGCTTACATGACAAACTCTTTGCTGTGTGCATGCATGCTCACAAGGGGGAGAGGGTGTGTGTGTGTGTGTGTGAGAGAGAGAGAGAGAGAGAGAGAGAGAGAGATTATATAAGCTCTCTAGAATGATCCACAAAACTTGGTAACACTAGACATCTTTAGAGAAGAATGAAAACAACTCACAAGACAGAAGAGACATGTTTTTAGCTGTCTCCCATTTGTCTGTTTTTAAGCCATTTAGAAAAACTTTTTAATGAAATGCACTTCATTACTTATCTTAAAGTGACCTCTCATGTCGCCTTCACAGCATTGCCAGCCTCAGGCATATTCTTTCCTGTTTTAGGTCATCAGGAGAGCCCTCATAACCCCCCTTTCCCCGCAGCCTCCAGTCATGCTCTGTTCCCCAAGCATGCTGCTAGGCTGTGTGCCTGCATCTAAACTGCTGCAGGGGAAGAGGGGTGACATCTTCCTGCCACCCGTCTCCAGAACCATGGCCATGGCCTAAACAAACAAACAAACAATAAACAGACCTGAAGGAGAAAGCCACAGTGGGTTTATTGAGGCATGTGTTCGTTTGTTTGTTTGTTTTACACGACACTGGTAAACACTTTGGAACGATGCCCAAAGACCAAGGTGGGGACTGTGTATTCTCATGCTAAGTCTGACGAGAGAAATAGATCATGGCGGAGAAAAATGACTGGAGAGAAAGAAGAATGATAGATGTTAATAAATTAGTATTAAGGTTTTGGCTAGAACTAGTGAGATTCCCCCCCCACACACACACACACAATATATACTCTCTGTCTCTCTGTCCATCTATCTCTCTCTTTCTGATATGGGGCAGAACATTTGTCACAGGAGGGAAGGCCTTGTTGGGCATTTGGAGGCACCTTTTCTAGATTTTATGAATCTAGAAATCATAGAGGTCATCAAGAACACAGAATCTTAAGAGAGCAGCGTTCTGGCTTCCATAGCATACTTCAGGGAAGGAATGGAAAGAGACAGACAGAAATGACAGTGGAGAGGTCAGAGCTACTTCCCTGCTAGATTTCAGTGGGTTTTGTGAGAAGCCAGCAAGCTGTGTCTGGTGTCTACAGGGCACCTCCCCACTGAGAGTGAGCTGTCTACAGATGCCTTTGCTGCCCAGCTCAGGCCACAGGCTCCCTGAGAAACATGATGACCTCTCTCCCTCCATCACACTCACAGACTGTCAAAAACTCTAATGGTCTTTTCAAGCATTTGACTGTAATCTCAGTACCCAGAGGCTAGAGGAAAGATTCACTGCTGCTACAGCAGTAGCAGCAGGAAACTGGGGATATCCTCAGCAAACTTGGGCTATCTTTGCCAACTTGCCAATCTCTGTGTCTCTAAATGAGGTCTGTGTAAATGGGCACTGCATGGCATCCTGAGGAAGGTGCTGTAGAAATCGCCCCCGGAACCTCGTGGTCACACCAAGGCTCATGTTCCAACCAACTCTAACCAGCTCTTTTGTTTATTCCTTGGTTCTTTCCTATTTCACCAGCAGCTTTAGCTCAGCTGCAGTATGGAAGATCCCAGGCTTTCCACATGAAAGCTGAGGTTGAAAAGCTAGGTGCCAATGGGAGGCTGAGCTAGGTCCTGACTGAAGCAACTCAAGGATGGGAAGGTTTATTTGGGCTCACAGTTGGAGGGCGCAGGCCACTCAGCTGTGGGGGGGGGGGGTGACCACAGCTCTTGTTTGGGCTGATTCCTCCAGGGATTGTGGAAGACATTGCCAGTCAATTCAGTTCCTCTGATGGCAGGGTGCTTCTGACGGCCTTTACTGCTGGCAGGAAGTGGGCAGTGGCGCTGAAGCCCCCCGTTTCCTCAGAATCTCGGTGCATTCTCAGATACACAGAACTTAAGCAGTATCCCACAACTTATTTCCTCTAAGTTCATCCGGGATTCTGAAGGACAGCCTCACACCTCACCACAGGGACTTGGGTTGGTTACCAGGATCTGACAGCTGTACCACTTATAGCTAGTCTTTCAAAAGACCGTGTGAGATTAGCATGTTTTCTTGTTTTTTTAAACCAGTGCATTGACTGCTGGCATGCCAGCTTAGTCCCTGGCTGGCTGAGGATCACCGAAGCTGGCAGCCGATTTCCATTTCAATCAAGTGAGAGCTGAGAGAGGCAGAGGTAGACAGATCAAAAGAAACTGGAATGTGATTGAAAGCGATGGCTTCTAGCACCACCTAGCGGTAAACCTCCACATCGCTGCCCTTGCTGACCGGAAGGCCATTGGAGGCCATCTGGCTGTCAGTAAAGAGTTTGTTTGGAAACGGTCTCATACGCTCTCTCAAATTATTTGTTTTTAACTCTGGGTCTGTGATTCAATGTGTAAAAGCCACAAATGCTCATGACGGTGACAGGAATGTTTGCCCAGCAAGCCTGATTAAAGCTCTCTGTATCAAGCCAGGAGTAGAGTTTCTCACAGTTCCCAGAAGAAGACCAAGCAGGAGGTATGTTGGAACCCTCACAACCCTGCAGAGAGCGTCAAAAGAAACAAGAGCAGAGAGGTGAGAGGCTGTGTGCACTGTCCACAGCTGGCAGCGATTGAGGCTGCGTCTGGGAATGGAGAAAAGACAGCATGAAGAAATCTTTTGGGAAGAAAGTCAATCACTCGAGGCAGCTGTTGGAGCAGGAAGCCACCACAGGCACCGCAGAAGCAGTCCCCACAAGGGTTTGGCCATGACCCAGTCCAAAAGGTCGAAGCTTGCTGACCCCTGCGTCAGAGAAGGGTGACAAGGCCAGAGGCAGCACTCCACACCAGCATCTTAGTGACCTTGAAGGACTCACTCGTGGGTCCCGTGGGTCCCCTTTGACAAGACAGGGCCAAGGATGCCTGTGAAGGGTTCCTTGGAAGGTGAAACAAGGAGAGAGTAAGGGAAGGATGCTCCGAATGCCAGGGGCGCATGGGACCTGTTTGTCCCAGCATGGCCAGAGTGGTGTCTGCAGACCTTACCACATTAGAGGCGCCTTGTCCCCTTTCTTCCCCAGGGCTGTGGCCCTTTAACACCACGGAAACTCCCCTGAGTTAATAGGAACTTGCTTATACCCTCCCCCAGAAGACAGTCTCCTTTTCTATCATTTCACTTCAATGTCCAAACTTGATTTCCTGTCCCCTAAGTACGTAAGAAAGTGTGGAAAAGAGGAGGACTACTGGCTCTCAGCCAAGAGGTTCTTGATGGACTCAATAGAATGCGTCACACTTCACTTTGAAACCTTTGCCTGTGCCAAGGCCCCTCTCTCTGTGTATCCCTGGGTACCTGTTTTATGTCTTTATATGTCTGTGATTGTTAGTTTTTGTTTGCTTGCTTTTTCTTCTCAACTTGACCCAAGCCTAGACCCATCCAGGAAGAAAGGGTCTTAATTAAGAAAATGACTATAAGATTAGCCTAAAGGTAGGACTGTGGGAGCATTTTCATGATTAATAATTGATGTGCAAAGGCCCAGCCCACTGTGGGAAATGCCATCTCTGAGCAGGTGGTCCTGGGTGTTATAAGAAACCAGACTGAGCAAGCCATGAAAAGCAAACCAGTAAACAGCACCCCTCCATGGCCTCTGCATCAGCTCCTGCCTCTGGGTTCCTGTCCCTACTTCCCTCAGTGATGGACATTGATGTGGAAGTATAAGCTGAATAAAACCCTTTCTTCCCCAAGTTGTTTTTGGTCATGGTGTTTCATCACAGCAACGGAAACTCTTAAGAAAATGATCAAAAAAATAAAATAAAATACCCATTCTCCCCAAAGGAAACTGCCCACTTCAGTTGCAACCTGAAGTCTCAAGTGCCCACCCCCAGCCTACTGAGTCCACCTGGTCCCCAGAAGGAGCCTGGAATTTGCCGAGCCTCTTGCTTGCTCACTACTGATCTCTTCTCAAACAGTCTCCCTCCCCCCCCCCCCACAGCTCCTCGGAGCATCCCAGCTGTTCCCCTGACGTGTGTATCAACTTAGGCACATTTAACGGGAATTCATTTCCATCTTAATCTGACTCCAGGAAGATCATATTTTAAGGTCTAACAAAGATGAGTTTGGAACATCCTTTCATAAAACAGAGAGAAAACAGATATTTAGAAGATTGGCTCTCCGGCCGTGACCTTCAACGGATCATGCTGATTTTCTGCCTCATAGAAGTCTTTATGGTGAAATCTAACAAAAATTCAGTGGATAAGCTATTCTTAAATCGACAGCTAGTTCCTACTATGAACACAGGATACTGGCGAGGGAGGCGGTATTAAGAACACGTGCTTTGCAGGCCATGGTCGTGCACACCTGCAGCCCCAGCACCTGGAAGGCTGAGGCAGGAGGATCATGAGTTCAAGTCAAGCCTACGCTACAGAGAGCCTTTTACAAAGAGAGTGCTCTGATGTCACTTGAGCCCAGTTCCACAGCCAGAATTTGCCACTTAACAGCATCTTTCTCACTTTGGCATGCCGTCTTTTTCATCTTTCTAAGTGTCCCCTGATCCCCTATGACATGAATTGCAGTGTGGGACAGGCAGATGGCATCACATAGTTGAGTAGTAATGCCCTTAGGACCATGGGTAGTAGCAAATGGGTGAATGGGATTAGCACAAGCTCTGCTGAACGGATTGGGAAACTGACACCCCGGGAGTGAGTGTGACTCAGTCAGCATCAGTCAGATCTAAATTACAGGCGCAGGCCTCCCACCAACAGCAACGTCCATTTCTCTTCTAACAAGTCACCTCCAAAAGCAGCTCTCTCTAGAGGTCGCACACTTGCCCACCTGCTCACCCCCATCAGCCTTCAGAGTGGTCCATCACCAGATGTTACAAGGCATCTTTCATGGTCCTCCTCTGCACAGTCTGCGGTGGGATGCTGCTGGCACGTGCAGAAGGAGAGATACACAAGGCAGAAACCTGACTGTTTTGGGGGAAACAGAGAACGAGATCATCACTCATACCCACAGAGCAACAGGAAAACCAGAGGCCCCAAAGGCTGACAACACCCCCAAGAAGAGCAGGGACAGATAATCAAAGGGAACTGTCCCTAAGATGGGTCTCCTGCAACCAGGCTAAGAGCCATGACCCAAAGCAAAAAGCACAGATGCATGTGGTCTTTTCCTGGCACTTACCTTGCCCTTTTCTTTCTTACTGTTCCCCAGCTTTCTGTGGTTTTTAGCTTTGTAGCAGGAGTAAATTCCTCAGTGTGGAGTTGTTGGGAAGTTACGACTCCTGGGTAAAAAGGCCCCATGTCAGTGTTAATATGAAATACAAGGACACAAGGCAAGAAGGTCCCTGGTAAAATGCATGCTAATGGAGGAGGGTGATAACCTGTAATGATGTGGAACATTCAAAAAAAAAAGGAAGGGACACTTAGGGGCTGGTAGATATCCTAGAGTCTGGAATGTTCCATAGAGTCTCATTTTAAAAGTCTGACAGTACTGAGAGGCTGTCGAGCCTTTAAGGGGCAAGGCGTCCTTGGAGGTCTTTGGGGCACGCCCTTTAAGGGGATTATGGAACCCAGGTATCTCGCTTACTTTCTCTTTTACTCAGTCCTTTTACTTAGTGAGGTAAGAGGTTTGCTCTTCTGTGTTCCTCTACCATAATGTGCCACCCGCCTCCCCATGGCCTCAAAGCGATGGGTCCAGTGCATCACAGTCTCATCATGTGAGACAAATCTTTTCTCTTTGTAAGTTGGCTATGCGGGGAGATGTGTTATAGTGATGGAAAGCCCATGAACAAAATGGCTTTTGATGAAAATTTGCAAAGGAAATGACAGGGAAAGACCCCAGCTCTGGGTGTCCCAGAAAGCTGCAGGAAATACTGGGAACACTGGCTCAGGATCAAAGGATAAGGCCATCTGAAGTTAAGATCTGTGGTGACCTGCGTACTCCAAGCAAGAGCCAGCCTTCCAGCCCAAAAGGCTGCTTATGCCTTGCTAGTCCAGGCTCAGCTATGACGCAATTATTGAACCCATGTCAGGACCCCCAAACCATCTCCTTTGGACCCTTATTTCTATTTCTTGAACCACACATGGGTTGCCTATCGTTAAAAACTGCATTTCCCAAGATCCCTAAGTTCAAACAGTTGAAAGCTCCAACAGGGAATCAGAGAGGAGGAGGGGAGGCTTTCCCCATCTATCTCTCAAAAACTGCAACTGAACCTGCCTCCTATGCTAGGCAGGCTCACCCCAGGGCTCCTCAGGACCCTTTCCCTTAGTCCTGCCCTATGGCTGGCCAAGGCGCCTCTCTATGGCTAATCTCCAGGGTTTTCTTTGCTCCCCCTGCCCGACGTTCGAATCTTCCGACACTTCTGTGACTGCTCCTGTCTTTCTGCAGAGCTGTGCGGCGTGAGCTCCTTCCTCCCACCCAGAGCCTGCCTGATACTCTGCATAAAACAACTCACTCACATCATTCCAGGACCCTAGACAACTCAATTTAAATGAGCATTAAACATTTATATATTTTTTCTGCATCAAGAGAATTAGTCAAAAATTGCTCTACAAACATGAAAGATACCATTATTTAATTAGGATTAATATATGTAAATTAGAGAAAATTAGGAAAAGGAACAACCCCAGTCAAAATGATTGTTTAATTAACTTACAATTCAGACACCATGATATGACATCTCTATTGTTGATTTATTGTATTTACTTCCATGTTATTCTATTATGACACGAATTCTTTGCCATCATTTTTTTTAAAAATCATCCGTATGAGACAATAGAAAATTGTTAGAAATTTCTAGACAAAAGAAATATGAGCACTCTCTAGGATCCAATATATCCACGTTGTATAAGCCATTGAAATCACACCCACTGTCACCCCTCTACGCCAATAAACAAACATCTACAGCAGCACGAAGCACTGAGCAACAGAACTGACCCGTCTCCATAGTGCGGGCAAGCCACGGCTTCGTCCGAAAGGCCTGTCTGCTGGGCACTGAGGATTCTGAGGATGGTTCGCACCTGCTGTGGCAGCTTCCTCGCGGGGAAGCTACCTCATCTCTTTGGATGGAAGCAGGTTTTGCTGAGGGTGTGTGCACCTCAGATTCAGTTCCCAGCACCCACGCTGGCTGGCTCACAGCCTCCTGTAACTGTCGCTCCAGGGTACCCAACATTCACTCCTTTCTGGTCCTCACGGGCACCCACACTCACCCGCACAGACTGACGTGTGTGCACAACAGTTAAGAGTAAAGTGAACATTTTAAATTATACCTCAAAGTTGGTTTGGTTACTAAGTGCCCCCACACCAGCAACAGAAGGTTTGCCTGTCCGCTGGGGCAGTGGCTCGGTGAGTAAGCACTTGCTTTGCAGGCGTGAGGACCTGTGTTTGATCCCAGAGCCTACACTAAAAGCCAGGCACAGTAGCATGTGCAGTCCAGCAGCGTAATCGCCGGTGTTTCCTCCCGCACCCCAGCTCCCGAAATGATGCCTCTTAGACCTTGTATTTATGAGTATATGCCTAGGCCAAAAGCTTTGGCTCATTCCCCGACTAACTCAGAACTCCATCACCCAGGTACCTACCAGTTGCCACATGGCTGGTTACCTTCCCTCCAGTTCCGTGTATCCATGTTCCTCAGAGTCCTGGGGTGAATCTCCCGCTGCTGACTATATCCCAGAGTTCCTCTCTTTCTCCTTATCTCCTGCCACAGCTAATAGGCCATTAGCTTTTTATTGACTGTTGATACTTCCATACATACACGAGATTTCTTCTACATTTCCCCTTTTAGTCCAAATAGAAGGCTCTTTCTCTTACTTTCATAAACTATATACAACGGGCCATATCCTTTCTCTCCATCTTCTCGTTATCTTCTCTTTTCTCCTCATAGACCCCATCCGAGACCCAAGCTCAGGAACAGAAGTCATGCCTACCTCTCTTCTACCCAGTTCAGGCTGTCCAGCTTTTTTTTTTTACTAACCAATCAGAGATAACTGAGGAGCAAAGTTTATACAACAATAGATTGTTGTACAGAGAATGCATTCATCTGGACTGCAACCAGATCTTGGGGCCCAGAATTTAGCATCTGTATACATAGAACACCAGACCAACTCCAGCAATAGTGGTAAGAGTGGCTGGGGAGGAGCTAGGGCCTTCCTGGAAGCTGGCTCGCTAGCAGGCTGGTTTACTTAGCAAAGTTGCAGGGCAGTGAGAGGCCTTGTCTCAAAGTGGACAGCACCCAAGGCTGTCCTCTGACCTCCACAAGCCTAAGCATACCACACAAGTACTTGCTCACACCCCTGCACCCACCCACGTGTGCATGTGTATACACTATGTGCATGCATTTACATGTACATGTGCATGTACCCTCACATACAAACACGTGTCAGACTCTGTGTGCTGAAGGCTCTACGCCCTGGGTCAGTGGTTCTCAACCTGTGAGTGGCATGTCAGAGATCCTGCATATCAGATATTTCTGCTACTGTTTATACCAGTAGAAAAATTACAGTCATGAGGTAGCAGTGAAATGACTCTATGGTTGGGGGTCACCATAAAATGAGGAACTGTACAAAACGGTCGCAGAGTTGGAAGTTTGTCCTGTACAATGTTCAGAAGAGGGCCTTCTGGGAATTAGTTGGGTAGCAAAACTCTGAATCAGGATCAATCCACTAAGGGGTTTGTGATCTGATGGCAGTATTGGGAGGTGAGGAAACTAGGACAGCAAAAGGAGGCCAGTGGGGGGTGACTGTGAAGAGCATATTTTATCCCTTGCCTTCCCCGTCTGCTTTTTCCCTATTCTCCCTCTCCCTCATATTCCCCCTTCTCACCTTCCTTCTCCAGAAGTCCCTCCCCTCCCTCTCTCAGGTTGGCTTGAGGTGAGCAGTTTCCTCCACCAGGCCCCCTACCTTGACACCATCCTGAGAGCAACAGACCCAGCCACAGACAGGAACCTCTAACATAAGATCACAAGCTGGAACAAGTCTTTCTTCCACTATGTGCCTTATTTCTGATATTTCTCTCATAGCAAAGGGGGTGACACACACATACCACACACCAGCACACACACATGCACCACACACACATATATCACACCACACACGAACATACATATATACCACACACACACCACACCAAACAGCACAAACACACCATATACCACACCACAAACACACACCACACTACACACACATACACCACACCAACATACACACATACCACACACCACACACAGCACACACACCATACACACACAACACACATCACAGTACACACACACCATAAACACACCACACCACACATACAGACCACACCCGACACTCACACACATGCATGTACACACAGAACAGACATATGGATACACACTTAGATCACACCCAGCCCCAGCTTCCTGAGCACCGTGTCACAGGAGGTGTCTGAGAGGCTCACCGGCACACCACCATTCCAGCAACACGGCCAAAATATGTCTACCTTCCCCGAGCTTGTCTCGCCGTTGTTTGTGAGGGCGACATGTTCACTCAGTGCATCTTCAGGGAAGATACAATGGGGAACTCAGAAAGAGAGGAGGACCATCTCTGCCTGCGATTTCTACAAAACCTAAAACTCATGCCTTCCAAAAGCCTGTAATGCATTGCGTACCCGCATCTCATTCACCCATACTGGCTCACAGGACAGCTAGGGGCCAGCCATTGAGCTAAGGGGATATGATGGCGCTAGTTGGGATCCATCATTCACTGTCAGCCCTGCTGTAGAACCGCTGGGATCCCCTAAGACCTCGGTGCTGTTGTGGGGTGGGAGTGATCCCCTAAGCAGGGAACTGTTATCAAAAGGGTGAGGGGGCTGGAGAGAGAGTTGGGCAGCTAAGAGCACAGCCCGTTCTTGCAAAGACCTGAATGTGTGTCCCAGCACCTACTTGCCAGCTCACAGCTGTCTGTTGACTCCAGTCCCAGGGAAGGTGGCACCCTCTTCTGGCCTCGGGAGGTACTTCAATCGACAGATAGATGGCAAGGTGTGTGAGAACACCAGTGAGTGTAACATAAAAGCTTAAGAAAGTTCTTCTCATCCACACATTCTTGCTGAACGTTGGTCTGTGCCCCCTCTTCTGTCCCCTGGGGTGAAGGCTGATGGGTTTACCACCAACACTCAGCCAAAAGTTTGAAGTTGTCTGGAATGCTGAATTGAGTATATTACCCATGATCTGATTGGTTGCTAATCATGGCTAGAGCAAACTCTGTGAGTGACCTCATTATTTTATACCCACTTAAGCTTGTTCAAAGCAGTCCTGCACAACTTTTATATCTTTTATATATGCTTTGACCGACAATGCAGTTACACCTCAAACAACCATTGTAAAATGGCATTTTATAAATCAAAAGTACATCTGGTAGACAAGGAGAAGGGTTTGGAAATACCACCTTCTAAGCACATTGAAATCACATATTCTCAGCAACTGCCATGAGTCTACATGAAAATAAGCCCAGCCATAGCCAGGCAAGGGTAAAGAGGTGCAGACACCCCTTCTCTCACTGCTGAACTGTTTCTATTGATAGATTCAGGGAACTAAGAAATCTTTGCCTTCAGTTTGGTACCCAGTGGTGACCCCACCAGGCTTCAACAGGTAGTCCCATTCCAATGGTCACACAGATGTTCCCTGATTGAACAAAATTGGCCACAAAACTAAAGCATAAGTCATGAATTCAGGAAAGGGACTTGGTTGAAAGCAGAGTTGGTGGGGCGAGAGGGAAGTGAGGGAATGGCTGGTGACCAGAGTGTGTTAGAAACATGTATGAGGTTGTCACAGAACTAATAACGAGTACAACAACAATAACTTTTAAAAAGTGCATTTAATGTTTGCAGCTTGCTGAACATCCCAGCTCAGCAGCCACATCTCCCAAGGCCCACGTATGCCTAGGGGAAGGTGGCATTTCCCATGCCTCCTCACTGCAGGTGAGAAAGTGGCTGACACATCTCACATGCTAAAGGTTTTACCCAAATCAAAAAGTGGAATGGCCACATGGGTGCAGCTCAGCACCTCCACAAAGTCAAGAATTTTACTGATCCTTGGTAAGCTGTGAGCTACCCATCTGCCTTTCGTTAGCAGGCAAGCAGCAGCTGCGTCCTAAGTACCCTGGGGAACCACCACATGCATTCTTTACCCTTCTGAGCCACCTGCATGGGGTCACACACTGGCTAATGAAGGAGGAAGTCACCAAGTGCAAAGTGTTCCAGAAGTGGCCTCTGCCTTCCTCTTCACACTCCCACCATCCGTCTCCCGTCCATCTGCCACAGTGTCCCTTCCTGTTGCACAAGCCTGCTTACCCTCTCCTGCCTTCCCCTTTCATTCCTCTCCCCTTCTCTCCCCTCCTCTCCCGTCCTTCCACTCCCACTTCCTCTCCTCCTCCTCTCCTCTCCTCCCAGGGCCATAGGCATCACAGCACAATTCTGATATGTGACCATAGAAAACACACCTTACCTCTTTTCACTCATCGACAATGTTCTCTCTCTCTCTCCCTCTCCCCTCTCTGTGTGTGTCTTTGAAATTTTTCTCAGTACACTACTACCCATAGGACTTTGCCAAACTCCATTGTCTTTTTTTCTTTATACATATGTGTGCTTTCATGGATTAGCATGTCTTACTTGCATACAAGTGCCCATGGAGACCAGAAGAGGGCATATGTTCACTGGTACTGAAGTTACAGGTGGTTATGAGATTCCATATGGTTTGCAAGAGCAGCCAGAGCACTCAATCACTGAGCCATCTCTCCAGCCCCTATTTTGCCATTTTTTATCCTTTTTCATTAATTAATTAATTAGTTTAAGAGCTCCTCTTCCTTCCTCTCTTCCCAGGCCCTCCCTCTCACCTCCCCTTTCTCCCCAGGGAAGGGGAGACCTGCCATGGATATCAACTCACCTTGGCGTAGCAAGTTACAGTAGGATTAGGCTCATGTTCTCTTGAGGCTGGACAAGGCAGCTCAGTTAGGGGAAAGGGATCAAGAGGCAAGCAACAGAAGCAGCCCCTGCTCCTGCTGTTAGGGATCCCACATGAAGTCCAAGCTGCACAACTGTTACATACATGTAGGCAGCCTAGGTCCGTTCCCTTGCATGCTCTCTGGTTGGTGGTTCAGTCTCTGTGAGCACTATGGGCCCCGGCTAGTTGATTCCGTACATTTTCTTGTGGTGTCCTTGACCCTCTCTGGCTTTTTCAATCATTTCTCCCCCTCTTCCTCAAGGTTTCATGAGCTCTGCCTAATGTATGGCTGTGGGTCTCTGCATGTTTCCATCAGTTGCTGGTTGAATTCTCTCAGATGAGTTCTGCTAGACTCCTGTCTGCAAGTATAACAGAATATCATTAATAGTGTCAGGGGTGGGCTGTCTCTCATGGCATAGATCTCAAGTTGGGCCAGTCATTGGTTGGCCATTTCCTCAATTTCTGCTTCCTTTCTTTACCACTGAACATCTTACAGGCAGGAAAATTTGTGGGTTGAAGGTTTTATGGCTGAGTTGGTATCCCCATCTTTCCACTAGGTAGTCTTGCCTGGCTATAGGTGGTGGCCATTTCAGGTTCCATATGTCCGATTGCTAGGAGTCTATGACCCTCACAGATTCCCAGGAGTTTCCATTTTCATGGGTTTCTAGCTCATTCCAGTGGTGCCTCCCAATTCCAGCTCTCCCCCAGCCCTTCTCCTTTCACCCAATGTGGTCCCCACCTCCTCTCTCACCCTGTTCTCGTCCTTCATCTACTTCAGATATCTATTTTATTTCACAGTGGGATTTAAGCATCCTTCCTTGGGCCCTCCTTGTTACTTAGCCTCTTTGAGTCTGTGGATTTTAAGATGGTTATCTCATCCTAATGGCTAATATCGACTTATAAGTGAGTACATACCATGTGTGTCTTTTGGGGTTTGAGTTATCTCACTCAGGATATTTTCTAGTTCCATCCATATGCCTGCAAATTTCATGATGTCATTGTTTTTAATAGCTGAGTAGTATTCAATTGTGTAAACGTAACAGAGTTTCTTTGTTTTTCAGTTGAGGGATATCTAGGTTGTTCCCAGTTTCTGGTTATTACAAATAAAGTTGCTATGAACATATGTGAGCAAATATCCTTGTGGTATGGTAGAGCATCTTTTGGGTATATGCCCAGGAGTGGTATAGCTGGTAGAACTATTCCCAATTATGTGTTGGAAGAATGCCACTTTTAATTGCTGTGTAGTAGTCTACTGACTGAGTGCATCAGAATTGTTTGTCTTCTCCTATGGGAGATGCAACTGAATGGTCTCACTGAGGGGCCTCAGCATCCCTGTCAGGAATATTCTCTTGTAGGATGCTTCACCAAAGATGTTGGCTCTAGAGGCACATTCATTTCCAAAGCACTCAGAAGGCCTCAGTGAATGGTCTTTCTGAAAGGTTTTTATACATGTTCCCCACAAGCTTTAGACTTGAGCCATTCTTCTGTACCAGGCACCCTAACCCTGACACAGACCCAAAGCAAAATGCCCAACCGGTGACAGCCCAGACCCTCCCAAGACATGAACTGGAGTAGAACTTTTCTCTTTGCAAATTGATTATCTTACTAGAAACAGGGGCCTCTGTTAACCCAGATTCACCTGGAGCAACTGTATTAATATCCTCTTTCCTCTCATCTCCTGTCTTTTCCCACCAGGTCCCAGACAAGACAGTGAAAAGCTATAGGTCTATGAACAAGGAAATAATGAACCTCAAAAAGGATCTCACACGAAGTCGGTAGGTGACCCCTGTAAAGGATGACTTGTGAGCCAGAAAACACTACCAGTCACACTGGGGACAGGGGCAGGGCTAAGTCGGTCTTCCGAAATCCACTGGAAGACTTACAAGAGGGTAGTCTTGAAAAGAGCAGAGAAAAAGATCTCTGTTTTGGTTTTACATCTTGGGGAGAATTACATATGTTCCAACATACCCATCTGAAATTCTTATGGGATTCTGGGGTCCTCGCACTTGGGGGCAATCTCCTTTGCCATTGAGCCATCTCCTCAGCCCCTAGATAGAACTACCCTCCCCTACCCCCTTAGCCCCTTGGTTCCTTTCAGGGAGCTGACAGAATGGTAAAATAGGGCTTTGGAGTAACAGGTGGGGTACCTTTTTTTTTTTTATCCCTTTGCTCTGACACCAAACATACATGAGGTATGCTGGGGAGAGAACACGGAGGATCAGAGTGTCTTAGTCACTCCCTTCCTGCCAAGCCAGACCACAAGGAGGGGCACAATAATTTTGTTCCTTTAGCCCTCATCACCTAGAAGGTCCCTTGCCTCTATCCAGCAGTGTAGAAGTGATGGATGAGCCCAAGTTGAAGATGGAAGGCAGGGGTGGAAGAGAGGTAATACGGCTAAGCAAGGGGTCAAGAAATAGCCCAAGACCATCCTTCCCTTTCCACATGACAGGCGGCCCTGTCTACACTCCTGGTATAATCTTTAAGTTTGTGACCATCCATCCACACTGGAAAAGGAACAGATTGAAGCAATTCCAGTAATGTTTTATTTAACCCAAAATACTATCACTCAAATTGTATTAAAAAAAAATAGGGCTGGAAACATAGCTCCTCAGTTAGTGTGATATTGAGTTTTGATTATCAACTTAACACAATATAGAATTGCTCAGGAAGAGTGTCTCATTGAAGAGCTGTCTAGATTGGGTCAGCCTATGGCCATGACTGTGAAGGGTTTTTCTTAATTGAATGTGTGCATCACTATTCCGTGGTCTGAGCCCCGGATGGAAGGATGAGAAGGTGATCTGAGCAGTAGGCATGCATGCATTCATCTCTCTCTGCCCATGACTGTGGATGTCATGGGACCAGCTACTTTAAGTCCCTGCCTTGATGCCCCAAAAATGATGGCCTACGGCTGAGAGTTGCAAGCCAGATAAACCCCTTCCTCCCCCAGATTGCTTTTGGTCAGTGTTTCACTACAGCCACAGAGAGCAAACTAGGATATTCTACAAGATAAAGGGGGAGGCATGGTAAAGAACAAGGAGCAACTTAAAGCCTGAGGTGTGGTTCCTAGCTGAAGCACACACTGACGCGCACCAGTCAGGTTTCAAGTGTCTGGTTAGCCTCCCATCCATACCCGGGAGAAAGTCCGTGTTGAAGCCCCATGTGACTTTATTTGGAACAAGGGCAATGAAAGAGGTAATTGAGGTTAAATGGGGTCAAGTGTCCTTATAAGAAAAAGGGAGAAAGGTCAGAAATTCATGCACAGAACAGGTGGCCACCCAGCAAACCAGGAAGGGGTATATGTTCCTGGGCAAACTGAGCCTGTTGTCTGTACCTTCCCTTTGCGCTTCAGCCTCTGCAGCTGTGGGGAAACCCACACAGCACGGGGCACTCTGGGAAGGCAGCACAATTCAGTTACATCACAACCAATGCCGCACCTGCAGGTGATGTCCTCAGCCCAGCCCGAGCACCTCAGGGTGATCTGAGCTCAGGGACGACATCTGAACTCCGCTCTCGGAATCCAGGGCTGGGGCATGCTGGCCTCAGTTGTGTCTGAGACCATGTTATGAGGGCTTTTGCAGCTGGTGCCTTGAGACCCTTGAGGCTAGAGACTAGTGAGGGGTGAGATGAAGAAGCCAGGACTTATCTGGCAGTAGCTGTAGCAGGAGGCAATTAATGAGGATTTTGTGGCTGAGGAGTCTTGCACTGAGTTCCTCCATGGTGCGGCCTGGAAGATAGCCCAGGCTTTACAGGCGGGTGGATCCAAAGTGAGGCCTAAGTGAAGAATCAACCAGTCCTCGTGGAAACCATTATGCCCACATCTATTCTTTTTTTTTTTCAGTTATGAGCACGTGTGTGTGTGCATTTGCTTTCATGAGTAAGAGGGCCTTCAGGAGCCAGAAGAGGGCATTGGATCCTGTGGCTTAGGCATTGGGAGCCAAACTCAGGCTCTCTGCAAGAGCAGTTATACCCTCTTAACTGATTAAATCTGCATTCTTACCAGTAGATGCCAACTTGGAGTCCCCGTGAGAAGGGACACCAGACTCTCCAGGCACCAAGAAGAGAGGCTTCCCCCATTTCCCACAGTTCCTGCTGGCAGCTGGTGATGTCATAGAAGCCTGTGGGTGCCTGGAGCTGTGCAAGCCCCAGATTCCTGTCTAAATCAAGGATTCCTAGGCTCAGGAAGCGACAAGCCTGGGTGAGCCAGCTTGTACCTAGAATCCATTGTTAAAATTTCAGGAAATTTACAAGTTACTTACTTAAACAAAGTGATTATTTAAATTTATATTTAAATATTAAAACACAAATAGTAGACATTGGTGAGCCATCCCTTGTGCATGTGCATGCACATGTGTATGTATGTTACGTGTGCACGCCGGTGTATGTGTGTGTGTCTATAGTGTACACACGTGTATATGTGGGTGTGATGTCCACACACATACATAGAGGCCAAAGGAGGACATTGGATGTTTTGCTCTGTCACTTTCCACCTATCCCCTTGAGACAGGGTCTCTCAGTGAAGCTGGAGTTGGGATGGTGGTCAGTGACCTTCCTAGCAATCCCCCTGCCTCTCCCCTCCACTGGGCTGGGGTTATAGGCACACGCTCCTGGTTTTTTACGTGGGTTCTGGGGATTTGAGTGCAGGTCATGCTTACCCAGGAATCCCCTCTCTGCCCCTGCTTGCCCCTTCTTGATGCTTTTCTACATTTCACTTTTATCTAGTCTCTCATGGTTATTGGTGGTTCAAACATCTGTGTGGCAAACACACTGTAGAAGGAGCATTGCAGTAAATGTGAAATGTCCATTGGCCCCAGTGAGTGGTACGAAGGCAGAGCCTCCCTGGGGAGGTTGGTCATTAGGCTGGGCCATACTTCCTGTTTCTCTCTCTGCCTCCTGACAGCCAGGACAACCTTGGGCTCCTATAGCTACACCCCACCACAGCTGACCACCTCCCCTCCACCCCTGTCAGCGAAGATAAACCTAGTTGATTCCAGTTGGGGCATTCCATCACAGAAAAATAACAAAAACAGAGTATTGAAGCAAATGCCCTTTCCAGTTCTGGGTCTGCTATGACATATTATCCCCCAAATAAACTGTGATGGGAATATTTGTGGGATGGATCAGGAAGCAAATCAGGGTTTCTCTGCCTCCTGCCCTGCCCAGGGGAACCTTTTGGTGAACACTCACTGGCACACCTCTGGGATAAGCCTCAAGAAAGAGAAAGGTGGGAGATGCCACCAGCTCAGGAGACTGGGGAGGCTTGATGGACAGGTGATGCTTTTCTGACATCCTCAGCTGAGTGAGGGAGCCTGTCACGGGTGTCTGACACGGTTCCCACAGATCTGGAATAAGCTAGAATTTAACATCTTCATCATATAGACAGGGTCAGCCTGCTAGACAGAGGAACGTGAAAGAGACAGGAAGACAGGGACACACAGAAGAGCCTTGAGCATGAAACCAAGAAACATCCAGGCCGGTGGGGGATGAGCTGACAGTTAAGGAATCGGGAAATCGCCTTCAGAAGGAACAGTTCCGTCTCCCAGAGAAAGTTGCCTGGCAGAGAGTTGTAACACATGACTACATACAATTGAACATACACATACATGCACACATATGCACGTACGTATGCAATGAGTCTGTCCCAATTAAGAGAGGTGAATTGTTAGGAAAAAAAAGATACCATCTCTTCTCCTTTTTTTTCAATCCGTATCACCTCCTATTAGAGTCAAGCCCACCTTGAGCCAAACCCATCTCCTGGATTTTTATTTAATACTCTAGCCTTCTTATAATTCAACCACATCATCTCTGGCTTCATGGCCAATTTAAGGTGATGCGGAAACAGAATAAGTCTAACTGCCTTACCTCACCTGTTCCACCAGATGTTCAGTGGGGAGGAGCCTCCTGTGTCTCGAAGTTGCTGACTCTCTGTTAGTGTGCTTACACCTGGAGCCTCCTCCTGGGCCCAGCTCTTGAGCCACCCTGGGAACCCATGACATAGTCTCTTCCACTCATGTCTACACGGTTTACACATGTGCCTTGAGGAAAGCAAACATCCCCGTTACAGGGATGTTCCACCAGAAGCCATGGTTTAAGAGGCCTGGACAGCTCAACTGATGAGCCTGAGAGTCCAGGGTCCAGTTCCCCACCACTTTTAGCGGCAGCCCCTGGAAGCTTCAGAGTAGCTCAGGCTGTGGCTTAGAACTCAAACAAAAGAGGGCCTAAAGGAAAATAAAATGAAACAAACCAGAAGCCATGGTCTTCCCACCACACAGTGGGGCTGGGCTCAGGCACCTGCAAATGGTAACGGGTTCCCAGCCCATGGTGATGGGAGACCCAGCAGGGCATCAAGTCTGCAGGGGTTTTTTGTTGTTGTTGTTGTTGTTTTGTTTTTGTTTTTAGCTTTCTGGTGGCATTCAGTACCCAGCAGAAGCAAAGCAATTACAAATAGCTAATGTGGGTTTGGGAGCAAATGAAGCTATACAGATATAGATAAGATATAGCTATGTTATGCCGAGGTAAATACTTCTCTGTTGCTGGTTGGGTAAGGATCCTCCAGGGCCCGTGAAGGCTTGGTGTCCTGTGTGGTGCTTTTCGGGAGACCTTTGTGAGGCAGAGACAAGTGGAGATACTCAGGTCATTAGAGGTTTAGAGCCATCTCAAGGGGGATTTGGAACCGCAGACTCTTCTTCCTGCCCTTCTTGTCTCTTACTTGATAAGGTGACTAGTCCGGCTCACACTGTGGGTGTAGCCCTGTGACTGCCACCTCACACAGTGGCCGCCCATCACGTTGGGGAGGGTGTGCCAGCAGCTGTGAGGGCAGCTCATGCTGCATCCACAGTCAGGAAGCAAGGGGGCGGGGGAGAGGCTGCTCCACCAGCCTCCTCCCTCTTTCCTCCTCCTCCATGCAACGGGAATAGCACCACCCACACATCCAGTCTGCCCTCCTCAGGGAAACCTCCCTGCAGACACCCTCACAGACATGGCCAGAGGCTACAGGCAGCACTAAATCCGGACAATCTGAGAATGAAAAGGAGCCGTCATGGTAGATCTTCAGCTCTCTGGGCTCGAGGTTCCCATCCCCAGTCAGAGGTGGCAATGGACTCCGTAATGGAGTGAAGTCACGTGTAGGCAAGCAGAGTCTGAGGGTTGGAGGTTTACAAAGCGAGGTGGTGGCTAGACTGGGTAGTGGAGGGGACGTGGCTATTGTGTGTGGTTTGTAATGACTTATAGAGAGATCCTGGGCTCGATACCTGAGAGAGAGAGATCGCCACTCACACAAACAGGGAGGCAGGTGGGCACCGCAGAGCATGAGCTGAGTAGGTGGTGATGTCAGAATGTGCTGGACATGCTGCAGGACTAGAGGGGCAAGAGATGGAGCTGAGGTGTCAGGCAAGCTTGGAGGGCGGCGGAAACATTCGGAGAACCCCATTGGAGGGCTTTGCTTGAGACAGGATGTTCTGCTTGAGGAGGAGGAAGACGAATTCCTCCCACTTCATAGAGGTAGCTTGGAAGGCCATGATGAGAGACAACAGCATGGGTCAGGAAAAGAAACAACAGGATGGTCTCAGAGTCATAGCACCGGACTGGATGATGGTCTGGATGTGGTGCCAAGGGGAAAGGCAGCATCCATGTGTCTTCAGACAGACTGCCATATCTTTATCTTCCTCTTAGGATGTAGGAGCTCAAAGCCTGCAGTGTCCATTTTGTAGTCCCAAACAAGTATTCATGGAATTGATTGCCCTTCTTGTTTATCTTGATAACTTAGTTAACACTAAAGACTTAACATGCTAGTAAAAGATGCATGCACATATATACACACCATACATACTATATATACCATAAACACACACCATACCCACCACACACACACATACTATACACACTATACACACCATAGACACACACATACAATATGCACCATTTACATACCATGCATATATACCACACACATAATACATACCATGCACATATACATAGACACACATACACAAAACATATACCTATACACAGAGACATACACACCATAAACATGTACATATTGACATACATACACAACACAATACACATACACCTAAACAGAAAAACTATAGCACCCAAACAGACACATACACCCATACACAGAGACACACACCACACACACATCACAGATATACACAGATGCACACACACACAGGGGTTCTTGGATACAGTACAGCAGATCACTGTGGTGGGGGAAGGATATGATAGATCAGACACAGTACTTGTGGCAGTCAGGAAGAGAGCATGCCTGCACTGCAGGCTTTCCCCTTGCCCCCTTGTTCACCTGGCTCCATGGCCTGTAGGAGCTGACCATCCTAAGGGAACCCCAGGTCATGGCTGCTCCTCTATGGAAACCCATCAAAGATAACCCCCAAAGTGTGATTGTCTCAGTGCTAGGCATTTCTCAGTCCAGAACTGTGAGCCTGTGTTTAACTTTATGACCTAGTTTCATTCTGCTGCTGTAAATGAAATGTTCTGTCCAAAGCTTGGGAGGAAAGAGTTTATCTGGCTTACACTTCCAGGTCACAATCCATCATTGTGGGAAATCAGAACAAGAACTTCAGGTAGGAGCCACGGAGGATCACTGCTTGTTCTCCTGTGGGTTCATGATTGCCTAGCTTTCCCTTTTCATCAATACATTATTATTATTATTTTGTATATGTGGGTGTTTTGTCTGCACATATGTCTATATGTCATGTGTGTGCCTGGTACCTGCAAAGGCCTCATGAAGGCGGTGGGTCCCCTGGAATTAAATTGCTGTGAGCCTCCATGAGGGTGCTGGGAATCTAACCTGCGTCCTCTGGAAGACCAGGCAGTGCTCTTAACCACTGAGCCATCTCTCCAGCCCCCTACCTAGCTTTTTATACAGACCAGGACCACCTGCCTAGGGATGGCATCACCCACAGTGGACTGGAGCCTCTTACATCAATAAGCAATCAAGACAATTTCTCACAGACATGCCCACAGGCCAAGGGAACTAGGCAATTCCTCAAACAAGCTTCCCTCTCAGATAATTCTAGGATGTGTCAAGTTGACAGTTAAGGCAAACCAAGAGACCTTAGAATTCTCCTGGACTCCCTTGTGCGTCTATAATTAGAGGAGGATTAGTGGATGTCTTTGCTGACCATGTCAAATGTTGTATATACAGGCAGGCCAAGGGTGGCCTTGGTCAGAACCCTATGTTTTCTCGTTATCAAGGCTAACCTGGGCCTGGGCTCCTGGGGGTGAGTGAGGTCTCCGAAAGACCTTGAGATTTGGTTTTGGAAGTGGTAAAACATCACTTCTGCCATATTCTGTGGCCAGAGCAAGCCACGACCCAGCCCAGATTAACAAAGTATATTTACTCTGTGATTCTTCTCACAGTGGGTAATATCTGCAGAGGCTCACCACATAAGGCTGGACACTGGGGACCACTTTTCCAATCTACTACAGTCACACACCTGATCCCAGGAAGGCATTGGAGTCATGAACTAGATTGCACACATGAGGATTGCACACATCAGTTTCACTGTCAGGAAGATCCAACGGAAAATGTGTCAAGAGTCAAGCAGCTAGCAATGGGAGAGGAAGATGCCAGGCTATTCATAAAAAGAAAAGTGGGATACTACTCAGCAATTAAAAACAAGGAAATCGTGAAATTTGCAGGCAAATGGTGGGATCTAGAAAAGATCATCCTGAGTGAGATATCCCAGAAGCAGAAAGACACACAGGGTGTATACTTACTTATAGGTGGATATTAGACATATAAGATGATCATACTAAAGAAGCTAAGCAAGAAGGAGGACCCTGGGTATGATGCTCAATCCTCATTCAGAAAGGCTTAATGGGATGGGCATTGGAAGAAGGAGAAAACAGGAAACAGGACAGGAGCCTACCACAGAGGGCCTCTGAAAGACTCTACCCAGCAGTGTATAAAAGCAGATGCTGAGACTCATAACCAAACATTGGGCAAAGTTCAGGGAATCTTATGAAAGAAGGGAGAGTTAGTAAGACCTGGAGGGAACAGGAGCTCCACAAGGAGAGCAACAGAACCAAAAAATCTGGGCCCAAGGGTCTTTTCTGAGACTGATACTCCAACCAAGGATCATTCATGGAGATAACCTAGAACCCCTGCTCAGATGTACCCCATGGCAGCTCAATCTCCAAGTGGGTTCCCTGGTAAGAGGAACAGGGACTGTCTCTAACATGAATTCAGTGGCTGGCTCTTTGGTCACCTCCCCCTTGTGGGGGAACAGCCTTAACAGGCCACAAAGGAAGACAGTGCAGCCAGTTCTGATGAGATCTGATAGGCTAGGGTCAGATGGAAGGGGAGGAAGACCTCCCCTATAAGTGGACTTGGAGAGGGGCATGGGAGGAGATGAGGGAGGATGGGGTGTATGGGAGGAGATGAGGGAGGGTGGGGGGCATGGGAGGAGATGAGGGAGGGTGGGGGCCATGGGAGGAGATGAGGGAGGGTGCTACAGCTGGGAAACAAAGCGAATAAACTGTAATATAAAAAAGAAAAAAAGAAAAGGGGGGGAGCCAGAGGTATGACGGTGACACTAAAAGGTATAGAATGCTTACTGTAGTGAGCAACACAAGAAGAAATGGATTAGGAAGAATTAGAGAATGCACAGAAGAGGAGAGGAGAGGAGCAGAGGGGAGGGGAGAGGGGGGAAAGGGAGGAGAACCAACCCCTGCATTGTGGTGGTGCTCAGCCAAGAGGCCATGCCCCCTGGAGCCACCTAGTGCCTGACCAGACCCTTCCTGAGCGTTCTGTCTTGGATTTCCACGAAGGCCGCCATAGCCCTAGTCTCCTTCACATGTACTCCCACAGTACATCCTTCCTGGAAGGTTGGCTCTCACCACCCAAGGAGCTCATGGAGTCAAGGGGAAATGCAGCACTTTCACCACCCAGCCTGCATCTCAGGCCTGTTTGTAAGTTAGTGTTTGAGAATGTCATTGGTATCCACTTGTAAGTATTATTTGTGCCTGCATTTGTAGGTAGAATGAGGTGACTCTCCATCCCTCTGTGTATGTGTGTGTGTGGTGTATAAGTGTATAGCGGATGCACATTTAGGAGTGGGTACACACACATGCAGAGGCTAATGTAGGGTGATATTCCCAACTAACCCCTGTCACACTCCCCAAATATGACATAAAATTCATCATTCAACTTTAAAAATATTAAGTACAGGATTACAGATATGCGGGGGGCTTGCCCTTACCTTGAGCTCACGACAGACATCACTAATGGACCACAGTGCTGTTTTCCTTTGAGTACAGATTTTGTTTCCATCCATTTCCCACAGACGATGTCATGGCACAGGTTTTAATTTATCATCTCTAAATTAGAAGCTACAAGAGGAAATTATGGTATCTATAGTAACATCTTATTAGTTTGAATTGGGGTTTGGAGTAAAAGGGATCAGCAGGAGGGACCAACCTCATCCAAATTCCTTTCTGGATGAGATTGGATTTTAATTGGTGAATTTAAACATTTGACAAGACATTTTTGGACTCAGTCATCTGCTGAGTGCTTTTGCATCCTATCATCCAATGCCTTGGACATAGCCATGTACATCCATAATCCCCAAGTCCAACTCTGATTCTTTCCTTTGCTTCCTCTGCCACACTTGAGGTCTTGTCTCAAAGTTATTCAAGACCCAAGATTTGTGTGCCAGCAGATGCATTGGATGTGGGCCTAGTTAGAATTTCTGGACTGTACCCAAAAATTATCTATGTCAATCACACACACACACACACACACACACACACCCCTTGCCTGGTAGCCTGCAAAGCTGCTGTTAATGAGTCCCTTGAATGTTCTATGAGGACAAACATCTGGCCCTTGCCCTTGACTCTGAATTAATAAACCCAGCCACACACCCATGCTGGGGGAACCTGGCCCAAGCTAATTGCATTTTCATCATCATGGTTGTGCCCCAGGTGCTTTGCTCACTCTTGCTCTGTCTCCGTGTCTCTGATGCCTCTAGTCAACTAGAGTCCCGGGGAAAGTTCCTCCTCTGCTTTTCCGCATAAGCTCTCAGCTGAGGGTAAATGTCCACCTCTGTCCCTTCCCTCAAGGCTAGCCTCCCTCACATCTCAAAGAGAACTTGCCCAGCAGACCACATGTTCAAATCCAAACACCAAAGACCCTGGAACGTTTGTATAAAGGTTTGTGTGCAAACCTTTTGCGTAAACCATTACATAAAGGTTTGTATGAAGAGTTGTCTTGTGAAATTCTTTCTCAGATAGGGAGTGGGGCAGCCATTTCTAGAGTGAGGCTTGGTGAGTTCATCTGGTGTAGGGGATAGTTGGCTAGCTTTGGAACTGGGTTCAAATCCCACCATTGCCAGCCACTGTGTGTAGAAGGGAGTGGGGTGACCATAGGTGAACAAGCCCAAGTCTGTAGCTCCTGGATCATCAGAGGAAGAGTACAGAAGGCGAATGAAACTGAGACTTATGGGAATAAGTATGTGGCTGGGAGGGCAGAACAATTAAAGGAAGTGTTGATGCTTTTATGCTGAGTGTCCTGAGACAACCTGAAAATATTCCCAGATTCAACAATAACAACAACAACAACAAAATGAGCTTTAGACACCAAGCAGCCAAGCCCATCTCCTATCAGCTATATGAACTTGGACTGGCTGTTCTATTTCTCTGATGTCTCCATTGCATGGAATCAGTCCCTTTCCTCAGGGACTTCCGACAGGAACAGGACAAAATAACCTAGCCTGCAGGGAATCTCCTGTTCCCCTTGGTTCCTCCAAAGCCCTGAAGACAGACAGGAAGCCAGGAGGCCTGAGCCTGTGGCCCTACCCCTTTCTGGTTAGCGCTTCAGTCCACCCTTGCCTCTTCCATAGGCCTCAGTGGTCCTGGGCCAGGCAAACACCTCCTCATCACCAGAGGTGGAAGATGGGCCCTCACAGAGCACAAGCACAAATATGTTTTTCCCTTTGCTGGATACACACAAAAATGAGTTAACTTGGTTCCTTGGTCTCTGCACTCCCTACCAGGATTTTAGGGAAATGGGGGAGAGAGAGAGAGATGTGCTACCCAAAACTGAGAGAAAGGAAACATTCCAATTCAAGTTGAATTCCTTCCCATTCCTCCTTTGCCATGGACTTTCCAAATCAGCTACAATCAACAGAGAACTCTGGAGATAAAATAGTGACAGTGACAATTTTAACTCTTCCAACATTTTCATCAGAATCATAATATCGTTTCTCTCTGTCCCCACAACATAACCCAAGGGACTTAAGAGACGTATTTCACTCTAGCTGTATAAGAAAATGAGTCACGGGCTAGGAAGATGAGTCTACATAAAAGCCTGTGGCCTGGGCTTGGTCCCCGGGACTCACGTGGCAAGAGAGAACTGGCTCCTGCAAGTTGTCCTCTGACCTCAATTACATAGACTGTGTCCCCCAACACAGAGATAAGTGAGTAAAAAAATGCATGAATAAATAAATGTAACAAGAAAACAGGCCGTCTTGCCCAGAGTGTCCCCATGCAATTGAGCAGCACCCACCTACAAAACACACAATGAGAAAGCAGGTTCTGCAGCTGCAGATATTTGAGAAACACTACAAACCATATCTCTGTCTCAAAGATGCATAGAACTAGTTTGTTGGTTGCTTGCTACTCTACCACTAGACCACATCCCCAGCTCCTTTATTTTCTTTTTGTCAGATAAGGTTTCGCTAAGTCCTCTAGTCTGACCTTGAACTTGCCATCCTCCTGCCCCAGCCTATGGAGTAGGTGGGATCACAGGTGAATGTCACCATGTCCAGACACAGCAGCATCTTAAAGCTCCATGACGTCCTGTGGCAGAGGAGAGTCTGCACGTGTCTGGGCATCCCTGATAAGTAAACACGAGCTTCTATTTCTAGCAACATGGAAGAGCAGCCACAAGGCCTCCACAGGCAACAGTCCCCTAGATGGGGGTCTACGCTGCAGACTGGGAGGGAGATAGGACCTGCAGCTGCCCCTGCTCCCACAGGCACCCCACCCCATTTCACACTCGTGAAAAGATGTGGCGAGCCCAGTGCTGCAGCATGGGCGGGGCACCCAGCATCCCACCCTGCACTGGAGGAAGGACCGTGGGGCCCTCCGTGGGACAAACGGGTCTAGACTGTGCTGATGGCTCAGGTGTAACGCAATAGCTGCCTGATGACTCCAAAACAGAGCAGAGGTGCTCGCTGGGCAGTGCTCCCAGGAGCAGGGTCTGTAAGGCAGCGTGGTGAACAGACAGAGCTAAGAAGCAATTTTGTGTACTTCAGGTGACCTCACAGGTTGCCCCAGAGCTGTGAGTTCACAAATGTCCTGATCTCAAGTGAGACAACCAGGCCTTTGTATCCTGTTGGAACCAGTTGTGAGATGCAAGCTTCCCCCAGGAGGAGGCTTAAATCTTCACTGAGGCAGCTCCCTGTGAACAAAAGACAGACACCTTGCTGCAGCCCCCCAAAGCAGGTTCCCCCGCCAGTCACTGCCGCCCCACAGGAAGCCGCTGGCCCATTCCTCACACCTAGATTTGTAAAATGAAACTGTCTTCTTGGCACTCCGTGTGGCTCTGCCTTCACTCGCTATTATGCTTCAGGAATTCACCCGTGACGCTTCCTTGACACTCATTCTGCCTGTGTCTGTGCGTTGTTCTCTATGTAAATACAGCAGCCTTTCTCTGCCCTGGTATTGATGGACATTTGGTTTATTTGCACTTTGGGACTGTTAGAGCTGCTGGGAACAATCTTAAGACGGTGTTTGCTGAGCATATGTAGTCATTTCCATGAAGAGGTGAAATTGTTGGCTCACCCACTTGGTGTGTGCTGGGCATTAGTAGACAAGAACTGAAGCCAGGCTTTTCACATTGTTTATTTTGTGCAGGTGGCCTGCATGCCTCAGGGCATGGATGAAGGTCAGAGGACAGTTTTCAGGAGTTGGTTCTCTCTGACCACCATGTGGATCCTGGGGATCAAACTCAGATTGTCAGGCTTGGTGGCAAGCCCTTTTACCCACTGAGCCTTATCACCAGACCCCAGCCCAACATTTTGAAGACTTTTTTTGAACTATATAAACAGTGCACCCTAGAGAATTAACCAGTGCACCTGAGAATGCAACACGCAGTGGCTGTCTGTGCACACATATAGCTGTTAATATTTTCAGAACAAGGAGTGTTCTGGATAGACTATTAGTAACATGACTTTAGTTTAGAAAATGATGTTAATGTCTTCCATGATGTAAATGAATGCACATAATGGTTTCATTTCCTAAACTTTCATATAAAAACATCTAAATATCTATAAAGACAAACAAGAAAATACAAGCTCTTGTGAAAGTGTCACTCATAGCAATAAAAATGCAAGTCCGATGTGCTTCATTTAAACAGCATCCTCTTCCTCCTTTCTTGTCTATAAATATCTAGATAATCATATAAGAAGACATGAACTCTTTTTTCAAGGTCCACACACCACAACATTATCGTACCCAAAATGCCAAGAGTTCTTTGATACTAAATATCCTGCAAACATCAGAATCACGTCAATGCTTGCGTAATATTCCACCATGAGAGTGGAGCCGAATTTATACACCAACTTCCTACCATTAGACTTTTTGACTATTTTAATTTTTTTCCTCCTGTTACAAAAGCAATGCTTAGCTAGATGTCTTCAGAGTTACTTCTTTATGTACTTTGACTCTTAAATATACAGAGCTCTAGGGTTCTTAACTGAATTTCTTAAGATGCGCACAGTATTTCTGTTGCACACACAAAAAAAGACAGCTAATTCATAAATGCTTAAAACAAAATGGGCCTCTCACCAAAAATGAAAGGCACGTAATAGATACTGTTTAAAAGGCTGGAAACACTTCAGACACAACACTTGCCCTTTTCGCTTTTGCACAGTCACCATCAACAAGTAGCCGGATTTCGCAAGGCAAAACGAAATCGGAGAGTATTCATGAAAGAAAGCCCCCCCACCTTGAAGTTCCTAGCTGATGCCCAGCTGGACCCCAGACAAAGCTAGATACCCACATCCCAAACTCTTTATCCAAAATCATACATAGTCTTAACCATCACACCCTGGGATCAGCACTTCCTTCTCTATAATAAAAACACCTGAGATAACATTGTTTTCCTTAAAAAAGCTTCCCTTGGCTCATGGTCTCAGATGTCTCAATCTGTGGTCACTGTGCCCACATTGCTTGGGGGGGGGGGCATTTGGCAGAGGATAATGCTCAGCATACAACAGCCAGGAAGGACAGATGACAGATTGCACCCCTCAAGGACATAGCCCCAGGAGCCTCTCTCAGAGTGTCTACCTCAGAAAGCTCCCACCACCCACGGTGCTGCACTGGGCAGTGAGCCTCAAAGCGTAATGGAGACATTCTAATCTGCAGCTGCCAACGTCTCCAACTGGTTGCTATGGCAGCTTCTACTCAGGCAGGCCACAGTCGTGTCTCTAACCCAGGCGATCTTCGAACATGTCTTTTCCTCAGCCTTCTCTGTAATATTAACTGACATTTTCCAGGCACTCATGATTTCACTTAAAAATGAAGTTAGGGCCGTGGCCCAGTCAGTACAGTGTTTGCTGTACTAGAGGACCTGAGTCCATGTCTGCAGCAGGTAAAAAGCCAGGCAGAGCAACTCCCACCTGGGACCCCAGCACAACACCCTGACAGCTAAGCACCAGGCACACGCAGTCATCCTGTGGGTCGGGTCTCATTATCACCCCCACTTTATGGAGGAGGGCAGTGATGCCCAGAGAGACTGGGCGACCTGTGCGTATTCAAACAGCTAGTAACTGGGTGGTAGAACCAGGAGTCATGCTAGCTCCAAGATCCTGTGGGCCTGCACCACACGGCAATCATACACAGCGTTCACTGCCTCTGACCCAAATGCCTGACTCTCTACACCCTCCAGCTGTTACTTTGTCATCTCTCCAGTGGGCCCGAGCTGCCTCATCCTGTCTGATTGGAAAATGAGAAGTCGGAGCACAGAGCTCAGGGGCCCCAGGCACTGCATCTTGTAGGACAATAGGCAGGTGCTTTGGGGACATCAGTGTCATGGTACTAGCTAGCCCTCAGAAGACAGGTAGAGCTGAATCTCATCGTCGCTGTTTGTTGTTATTACTTTGAATCGGTAATGTTACTATCACCAGAGACTATGGCCTGAATCAGTGGGGTGGGAAAAGGTTGCCCTAAATGTGACCAGACTATTTCCTGCCTCCTTATCCATGAGCCCTTCGGGGGAGGAAAACACAGAATTGCAACATAAGGGCCGTTTCTTACATAGCATGAACCACAAATACCAATTCACACCTCTTTATATTTTTCCAGATAGCCCTGTGAGCTGTGCGTAGGATGTCCAGTGTCTCCCTTCAGGAGCTTTGCCTTCCCCTCTTGACTTTCCAATAAAGAGCTTTTTGGTTGCTTTCCACACCCAGCAGGGAGGAGAACAATGTTGGCTCTACACAGCTATTGTTTCCCTCATCCATAAGGTGTCACCGTAGAGAGTACACCACCTTGATCTTAAAGGCCATGCTGGCCTTTCTTACTAACATCTTAATGATCCATTCCAACATAGCTCTTAAGATCCACAGGTTACATACCTTGCTCTAAGACAGATTGGCAACCTGCATATGGAAGGTAGTCTTGAGGGTTTCCAGAAGGCTCAGCCCTGAGGATTTCTGGACTTTTGTTCACTGAAAGTTTTATATGAAGAGCACAATTTCCCCCTTTTTTGAGGAACCTAGAAAGATCACACAAAGCATGTCAATGGATGTGCAGAGGTGTGGATGGAGACATTTCCCCAAAGCCAAAACTCACACTCATCACAGCCATTCTTATCCCAGCCCTAGATTAAGAGGAGCCATGAACTTTATCTTCCCCAAACTTGACATGAAAACAAGAACAAAACGAGCCAGAATGCCTGGAGAAGCCCCGCACCCCACCCTTGTAAGCTAAACACACACACACACACACACACACACAAACACGAGACAGAAAAGTCAAACAGCCCAAGAAGCGTGGAGGCTGATGGTTGTTCCAGGTCCCCATGGTTACAGCAGAGCCAAGCTTGGGGGTCAGAAAATTCTGACTGCCAGACTCAGGGGTCCAATTTAAAGGAAGTGCACAGACAGCCCTGCAGCACATCTGACTCTCATGTTTAGCTGCCAAAATAGCCCCCTAGTGAAATGTGGGTATGATGTGAGGAGACGAACAAGGAGGTGTCTGACATGACTGTCTTTAATAAGAAATGCTTCCACCGGAGCATCTTAAACAAACCCAAGTCGCCGTAGCTTCCAGTCAGTGAGGAATTTGAATCTTCATCCTCATCTCCAGACAGCTCAAAATGTATGTTTGCTGCAAAGCAGCCCTGGGACCCCATGGTCTTTGCTTGAGGCCTTACCATTACTCACATGCAAGGGCAGTGCAGGGAGGGACAGCATGTGTGCCAGGATGTCACTCAAAGTGAATGTCACCAGTACAGTAAACAATGCTGTGTCACAGGGCCCACACAGCTGTACTGTTGGGCTCGCTTGACTGGCCATTACAGGAAGATAGAAACAGAAGCTTACAGAGCTGAGGAGTAGCGGGAAAGGGGGTTGCTAGATACAGCTTGAAAAGGGACCTGGGATGGGTCAGTCTGTTGGTTGAAGTACCAGCTGCACAGACAAGAGGGCCTGGGTCTGGGTCCCCAGCACTCCATGCTTAAAAATCAAAATCAAAACTGGGCACAGTGACATAGAACTGAATCCAGGTGCATTAAGATGCATACACGAGCACACACACAGACATACATACCACACATACCACATAATCACACCCCCACACACACCTATACACACACAAACTGAACTGCAAAGTGACTGACACTTGACACTGATGACTTATGTCTGGCTCCCACATACATGTGCATCCACACACATAGCACAGGCACAAACACAAAGAAGGGATGGACATGTTTGGCTCACTTGTACCTCTCCCTTGTGCGTCTGTGCAGTTTCCAAATTGTTTGGCCCGCTGGAAGTTTTAGAACTAGGTAATAATAGACAGTGGCTGGGTCAAGGGGACTCAGGAGGTGAGTGAGTTAGCCAGGCAGAGAATGCCGCCCTCTCAGGATTGTAGTGGAAAAGCCCCCCCCCCCCCGCAGCGGGTGACTCTACCACATCCCTGCCCTGTGCCTCGCCCTGAGGTAGGACCTGATTCACAACCATCTCAGAGGTAAGGGGAAGACAAAAGAAGGGACAGCTTAGTCATCTGGGTCAGACAGTTAAGGGAGTTGAGTCCAGACGGGACAGCAACCAGCAGGCTGTAGGTAGGTGGGGAGAGCCTGCTGAGGCCCTGGAGAGATGTGTGGCATTCCCCAGGGTCCCTGGAAATGAACCGAGGCAAGGAGAGTGACAGGTAACCACCCCACGTGCAGGCCAGGCGGCTGTCAGAAGCGTTCTCTTGGTGACGGGCAAAGTGAGGTTGTGAGGCAACAGAGGCGGCCGTGGACTGCACCCCTCTCCTCAGTTGCATCGTACTCCGGGCCCTCCCCACCTTCTCCTGTGTGACTATCACTGGGGGGAAGCCACTACTAATCCAGAAGGATATGAATGTCTCCAGAAGGCAGTCACGCTGTCAGGCAGGCAGAACACAGGCCGGTGGCCTTCGTGCCTCGTCCTGCTGTCTGGCCTGAAATTAGAAACCAGAAATTGCATGCCCTAGGAGCAGCCACTGTCTGCTTGCTAATGCATTTTTAAATGCCCACACTGGGGGGTCCAGGAAGCACAGCCCCTCCCACTCCATTTAGTCACCAAGCACTTGCAGCACAGCAGGAAGCGATGGCTCCTGTGGGAGGGGGGCGTTTGCAGCCATATTCTGCATGGCTCATGTGTGGAGCTTGTCTGCCTCCACACACCCCATCCAGCACTGATGCTTGCCGGTAGCAGGGTGCTGACACTGAGAGGTGAAGAAAGGACCCCTGAATCTAAAACATCCAAATTGGTAGAAACAGACCTAGATGGTGGCTGCCGGGGGCCAAGGGCAGAGGTAGAGCAGGAAGATGCTGGTGCAGGGGTCAGCATCTCAGCTACGCTGCACAACCTTGGCCAAGAGTTTTGATTTGCGATGTGGTGGTCTAGACCTTATGCTGTATTGAATGCTTGAAATTCGTTAACCAGTTAGATCCTGACTGTTCTCACCACCAAAGGGAGGATGGAATGTGAGATGAGGGACTTGCTCATTATCAGGACAGCGGTGATTATTCTGGGTGTGCAAATTTCGGGCCATAAAGTTGATCATCTTAAATATATACAATCGGAGGAGGAGAGAGGGAGAAGAGGAGAGAGGAGAGGAGTGAGGCGATGAAAGGGGAGTGGGGGGGGAATGGGGAGTAGAAGAGGAAGAGGCACTGGGATTCAGACAGGCGGGGTCATCATCTTGGCCTTGCCACCTTCCCACTGTGTGAGGTTGGGCAAATGGCTTCACTCCTCCTGTCTCCAAAGTGATAGTACCTGCAAGATGAGGTCACTGTGGGGACAAAATGGATTACCACAGAAGACAGGAGTTACATTCGTGATGAATATGCTCCATGGGTGACGCCTATCACCAGGGCCATCCCGGAGCCCGAGCCCTCTGCCCCCCAGGACATGCAGCTCCGTCAGCACCTGCCTCCCAAAGCCACCCTCTGCTTCTGAAGGTGTGGTGGAGCAGACAAGAGCAGAGGTGGGGAGGGAGGGGGCAGCTGGGAAAGGCACACTGTGCTTGTTAACAAGGCAGGCCTGGTGATGTTCCCTCTCCAACAAGGTTCAGAACTTCTAATGGCAGTTGCTTAGAAACCAGCGCCACGGTGGGGCTTCAGCTGCCTTCCGGCAATCACCCTAATTGGGATGTGTATAGAACTGTTTGTTGACGCTCAGGAGGTTTTTTTCTCCTTCTTCCAGAAGAGACTCAGTCGTCCACAAATGCTGACTCACATTAATTAAAGATAGCCCTGAGCCAAGGCACCTGTTAACCTGCTAGGGAAGCATGTTGGGTGGGGGAGGGGAGGGGAGGTTGCAGTCATAGTCAGCATCCTCCTCCAACAAGGTAATCATTTTAAGTTTCTACCACTAAAATCGTTATGAAGTGTTTCCAGGTACTGTGGAGTCTTTGTGGACAAAGTGTGTGTGTGTGTTCGTGCGTGTGTGCTCAGGTCACAAAGCTTGAAACACCCATGTGATCCTATAATCAGTCAAAGCGTGACACAGCACAGTGCACGCACGCTGTGTGACCTGATGTTAAATGCTGGGTCTGCTTCCCTTTGAGGGATTAAGCACCACATGTACTCTTGTAGCATGGAGTAGTAGGTCAAAGAGTGCATCATGGCATAAAGAAACAACTTTTCTGAGTGGCATGCAGAGGCCCATTCCATTTGATCATTTCTCCCAGTGTATGAAGAAAAATTATATAAAATATATATTTGTGTATTTGCTTTTATATCATATATATGTATATGCAAGCTATTCACCTCCATACTTTTTTCAACATTCTGCTTCTACACAAACAGTTCTACAGCCTGCTCCACCCAAAGAGAAAGGGAATGTGCCACAGAAATGCCCTCACTATATACCAGCCAAAGTCGGCATGCATTTAATTGGCATTTTAAATTCTGGGATCCCAAGCGACCTCATTAGCCATGCAGCAGTGCTCTGTGGAACACCTCCCCGTGTGCGAATTGCGACACTAGCTTCTGGCACTCGCAGGAGGGTTTGGAAAGTGCCCGTGTTCCTGAAGAGTTCCTGAAGAGCTCCTTCTAGTGCTGGGGTGGGAGTGGGGAGCCTGTGGCCAGGTGCACAGGCCCAGGGGCAGCTTCCCTGGGTGACTTCCAGTGAGCAGGGGGGGGGGGCTTGTGACTGAGGGGTGAGGACAGTTCAGAAGAGCGTCATAGGTGGTATAACCAGAGAACCAGGGTACAGGGGGCGTGGCTGCAGAACACAGTTCTTGGTGCTGCTAGGACAGGAGCAATGAAGAGGTTCAGAAGGTGAGACAAGCCTGGTACCCAAAGAGCCCAGTGGGCTGAAGTAAAGAACCTATAAGACAGGAAAGCACACTGGTCACTTCTCTAGCTGCTATGACAAAAATCCCTGACAAGAGCAGCTTAAAGAAAGAAAGATCTGTGATGACTCAGTTGAAGAGGCAATGTAGTCCACCATGAGACCCCGGCCCACCATTCACGGTGGGCTCCCCTCCTTAGTCAAGCCTCTCTGGGAACAGCTCACACACACACACCCGGAGCCAGCCGGAGCCGTGTCTCCCAGGAGATTCCTAACCTGTCCAAGGGAGAGGTCATTGCACAGAAGCTTTGGGAACCGACCCCATGTGGATCCAGCTGGCATGGAAGAAGGGGGCCATGAAAACATGGAGAAAGCCAAGGATGCATTTTCCACAGCACGTACATCCTTGTTTAGGTAAGGTAGAAACAAAAACCCCTCGGGGAGCAGAATAAAGAACGCAGACCAGTGTGGCTCCTTGATTGCCGTTCTAGAGTGGCATGGGTAGTCTAGAAGAAGGTGCGGGGTGCTGGGGACCCAGGGGCACCCCACTGCCCTCACAGCAGTCCAGGCTCTGGCTCTGACTGGCCACCGGATGCCTCTCCTCTCTGCAGCTCTGAAGACCAGGCTCTTCTTCACATACTCACTCCAGCTTCTGATTCAGATTAGGGACAGCAATTCCCAGCGTCAAGCCAGGGGCACAGGGAAGGGAAGGGAAGGCAAGAGAAGTGAGACCTCCACGTCCAGGCACCATTGTCTACTACGGGCAGTTTTTGAAGGGAAGAGCCAGGGCAAATATTTCTGCATATTTTCTGAGTTGTGCAAAGTACCTTGTGAGCAGTTAGTGTCTACTGAAGGTATCTGGAAGGGCAGGATGGAGGGAGGGTCGGGGAAATGAATTGCATTCAGCACCAGACAGGATCACGTTTACTTAGTGACAATAAATTTGTAAAACGCAGAAGACTCATGTGCTCCGCAGGGGAAGCGGGGTGTCTCAAGTAAAGCAGTGAATCATGGGAAGTGTGGCCAGAGGTGCTGGCCTCTAATTACAGCAATAGATAATAACGGAAGTGTCGATACTTAGCCTTGGGCTGCAATCAAATGAAAACTGAAACAGGCCATCAACAGGAGATCAAATCGTCGACCTAATCCTTTCTTTTCTCCACTTCATAAACTGGTTGCTTTATTTGTTGGTGGTGAAAAGTAATGAGGTCTCCACTGTGTGACAAACAATGGACAAGAAAGGGGGTATTCGGGGTCTAGCATTTGTCTGCCTCTAGGGTCCCTACTATGCACCAAACAATGGGGGAAGGAGCAGGCCTGAGGAGTCCAGCTTGTGTCTGCCTCAGATTTCCAGAGACTAGGATGCTGTTTTTTCATAAACATTCACATTTTTGCATCTTATTTTGCCCACCCCCCTCCTCATCCTCCTGCATTGATGAGCAGGCTTGCTATGGACCTGGTCACTGGCAATAACATGATTGCCTGGCAAGGACCAGCCCTTCCTCTTTCTAAAGCTGCTTGAATATTCAGCTGAGAATTCTGCATTGGCTTCATTTGGTATTTTCAAAAAAATCCTTCCAGTGTGTGCCGTATCATCACCTTTCACCTTTTATACCTCAGACATGATAAGAGAAACCAGCTCAGGCTTGGAGCCAATACAGGCGCTGCCTCACCGCAGCCAGTGACCCTGCCATATGTCCCTGAACCTCCTTGTGCTTCAGTGTCCCCACTGTGTCCTCACTGTGAAGTGAGGCCCACGCTGCTGCTAACAGTAAAACTGCAGCTGACAGCCTCGGAAGGCCGCTCCAAGAAACAGACGAGCTTTCTCCACAGCTGCTGGTGTGTCACAGCTATTCACAGCCTTACGATGATGCGCATGACGGTGATGGTGGTGGAAGTGGTGATGATGCAGGTGGTGATTTGTGATGATGATGGTATCGGTGATGAGTGTGCTGATAATGGTGATCCTGTGATGACGATGGTGGAAGTGTAGAGATGTTAGTGGCCATGGTTCTCTATCTCTAGTTGACAGAGCACAGTGGCCAGTTCCGAGACACCCCACTTTACCCCCGAGTATGTGCTGTCTCCCTGACACCGTTGGGTTCGGATGGTAGCTGAGCCTGGGTAAAGCTTGTGGGATCTGCGGACTGCTGTGCAGTGTGTATTTTGAGCTGTCACAGAGCAGGAAGAGAGACTCTGATTCCCCCTTTATTTTCAGGGGGGTTGTCCCATAAAGATGTGCTTTAGGTGTGCATGTGTGTGTACGTGTACCATAAGTGTATGGGTTCCTGTGGAAGTCAGAAGGGGGTCCCCAGAGCTGGATGCCACACTTGGGTGCTGGGAACTGAACCTGGGCTCTCTGCAAGAGCAGCAAGCTCCCTTGACCCTTGAGCCGTCTCTCTAGCCTCTTTATCTGGCTTCACTTAAAGGACATCAACAGCACCTTTTCTGACATAAAGACTACAAACTACCTCACGAACAACTGTCATCGGCCTCTTTTACACCCACATTTTGCCAGGAAATTGTTATTTTTACCATTTTGAACAGTTTTGTGTGTGTATGGGTATCGCAGTCACGCCCATCAGTCTTTCTCATCCCCGGCTCCCTCCTTCCCAATTAGTTGCTTTCCTACGTTCTTATTTTCTTATGTGTGCACATGTGTATATGCACGTGTTGGTGTGTGTGCCTCTGTGTTATGAATATGTTTATATGTGATTTATGTATGTCTGTCTGTATGTATTATGTGTATGTGTATTATGTGTGTGTATATGTGTGTATGAGCATATGTATGTGTGTGTATTGTACAGGTGTGCATATATATGTATGTATATATGTGTGCGCATGTGTATGAATGCATGTACATGTGTGTATTATGGGTATGTATGTCTGTATATGTATATGTGTACATGTGTGTATGTGTGTAAAGGTGTGTGTATATATATATGTGTGTGTGTGTTTGTATGTCTGTGTGCATGGATGTGTGCAGGTAGACACAACTGTGTGCTCACAGTTGCAATATTGTGATTGTCATATCCTTTTTTTAAATTTATTTATTTTTATATCAATCACAGGTTAGGTACTTTGCATCCCAGGCGTAGCCCCCTCCCTCATTCCCTCCTACCCTCCCCATCCCTCCCTCATCTCCTCCCCGCCCCCTCCAAGTCCACCAACAGGGGAGGACCTCCTCCCCTTCCATCCAACCCCAGCTCATCTTGTCTCCTCAGGGCTGGCTGCAATGTCCTCCCCTGGGATCTAGCCAGGCTGTTACTCCCTGGCATGTATGGGGGAGCATCAAAGCGTCAACCATCAAGTTCATGACTGAAACAGTCCTTGTTTCCCTTACTAGGGTCTTCAGTTCGACACTGAGCTATCATGGGCTACATCTGAGCAGGGATCTAGGCCATATCCATATATGGTTCTTGGTTGGAGAAACTGTCTCATATAAGACCTCTGTGCCCTGCTCAGTTTGGTCTTTGTGGAGCTCTTGTTCTCCCCAAGTCTTATTGATTTCCCCTATTTTTATTATTACTTCCCGCCCTCTGCCAAAGGCTTGATTGTGAGCCTTAATATCTGCTTTGATACATTGCTATATTGATTCTTTCAGAGGTCCTCTTTGGTATGCTCCTGTCCTGTTGCTTGTTTTCTCCTCCATTCAATGTCCATCCTATTTGTTCATCTATACGAGCATTGATCATACCAACCTGGGTCCTCCTTCTTGCTTATCTTCCCTAGGTGTGTAAATTTCAGCATGACCATCCTATCCTATAGGTC
>CM053766.1:111202886-111269027 GCA_028658305.1 Pachyuromys duprasi
TCGTTTCGTTCGGATGACAGTGTCCTTTGCTTTACAGAAGCTTTTCAGCTTCATGAGGTCCCACTTATTGATTGTTGATCTTAGAGCCTGTGCTGTTGGTGTTCTATTCAGGAAGAAGTCTCCTGTGCCAATGAGTTCTAGGGTCGAGAAAGCGCGTTTTAGATGTATGAGCAAATGAGACTTCAAAAGAAAGTGCCTGGCTGAAATGGCATCCACAGGAAGCAGGCAGTGGTGTCAGGCTCGTTTGAACTGATGTCACTAATGGCTGGTGACTGGTTATAAAGTCATGGAGACACAGAAGCACCCCACCAGCGGAGCCTGGATTTACCTGCTCTAGGGAGAGGGCAGACCTGAGCAGGACACATACACAGGCCAGAGGAATTCTCTGGGCCATGCCTTCCTTGAGGAAGATAGAAAGCCAGGGGAACTAAGGGGACGTGGACCCCTTGTCAACTTGACACAAACACTTCACCATTAAGCCACAATCTTCCTTTTTTATGCATCCCCAAGATCTCATTTTAAAAACATAAATCACTTTAAAAGTCCCTCAGATTTTATAGCTCTAGTGCAGTAAAACCTTAGTCTCAAAGCAAATACTGAGATTCATAAACAAACTTCGGGCAGAGTGCCCGAAAGAAGGAAGGAAAAGAAAGGGGAAAGAAGGGGGAGATAGTAGACCTGGAGAGGACAGGAGCTCCACAAGGAGAGTAACAGAACCAAAATAATCTGAGCACAGGGGTCTTTCCTGAGACTGTGACTCCAACCAATGGCCTCTCCCAGTGCCAAGCCTCAGCGGCTCTGCATGGCCCCTTCATGCCCTCAAAACCAGCACCACCTAGGTGACTCCTACACATTACCATGTCTCATTGTCAGCACGAAGTACAGCCTCGGCCGCCTCTGGTACACAGCTTCTCTGTGCTCTCAGGAAACATTTCCCAGAAGACTTCACCTCAGTGATGCTGGTCTCTTCTTAATCACCGCTGATTGCTTAGCTCCAGCTGACCAGCATCAAGTGTCCCAGCAAAGCCAAGTTTCTCTTCAGTAGTTCTGAAATCCTGTCAATCACAGCTGATTCTTCAGCCCCAGCTAAACAGAAACACAGAATCTTAATTCAAACAACAAATGCCCCCCAGAGAGTCTTTAAACTTCCCTGTGAAACTTCACAAGCCAGGTCCCCAGCACCTGCACTGCTTTCAACATTATCTTCCAGACTCCTACGGAACAGCTCACAGAGCTCTTAACCCCTAATAGCTTTTCTAGCCCAAAGTTCCAAAATCCTTCCACAGTCCTCCCTAAAACATGGTCAGGTCCGTCACAGCAATAACTCCACTGAACCAGAACTGATTTGTCTTAGTCAGGGTTTCCATTGCTGTGTGGAAACGCTATGACCAAAAAGCAAATTGGAAAGGAAAGGGTTTATTTGGCTTACACTTCCATAGTCCATCACTGAAGGAAGTCAGGACAGGAACTCAAACAGGGCAGGAACCTGGAGGAGAGGCGTGGTGCAGAGGCCGTGGAGGGGGGCTGCTTATGGGTTTTTCTCCCCATGGCTTGCTCAGCCTGCTTTTTTATAGAACCCAGGACCACCAGCCCAGGGATGGACCCACCCACCACGAGCTGAGTCCTCCCCCATTGATCACTAACTGAGAAAATGCCTTACAGCTAGATCTCATGGAGCTGTTTCCTCAACTGAGGCTCCTTCCTCTCTGACGATTCCACTTATGTCAAGTTGACAAGAAACCAGCCAGTACAAGGTGTTTCAAACAGGAACCTCAAAATAGCTATGCTTAAGCCTCAGCATATGTGAGCTTTAAATTTTTAACCTTCTTTCTTGTCAAGCTGTAAATCGAAGCTTTATAAGCATTTCACAAACAAGACTGAGAACTCCCTTATAATCAGCAGTGAACAAAAACTCCTGCAAAGAAGCTGTGTCTGCAGAGACTGATGGGCCGGTTAGAACGTCAGCACTATGGAGAGATTGGAATATTGGGGGTGCAGAGGCTAATTTACCTTATCTCACATAGCCCTAGCCCAGCAGAACAGACATCCCTTACTAACATCTCGTGACTAAAAGATAAAAGCTTTTTAGAATCTATTAACTTAACAGACCACTAGCTTCCACCAACTGTAAAGCTAAGAATGTCATCAGTATGTCAGGCGTATGGAAAATCTTCCCCCGCCTTGCTGTACCCACCGCTCTGATGTACCCATTGATGGGATCTTGAGACCCAGTGTAGTGAAGATTCCTTTGACCCCTCTGACTGTTTTCTATTGAATCAGCCTGAAGTTCTACCCAGTGACATGACCTACTAGAGAAGGAAAAAGTTCCTTAGAGACACTTTAAACCATAACTCAGACGCCATCAAAATCCGTTTTGTGGCCAATATTGTCACAGTGGCTCTCTCTGGAGAGGCTCACAGCCACACTTGGGTAGAGTACTCTCTACTCCTACCCCCACCCTGTGTGTGTGTGTGTCTGTCTGTCTCTCTCTCTCTCTGTGTCTGTGCCTGCCTCCCTCCCTCTGTCCCTCTCTACTACTGTTAACTCTATACCAAGACCTTTTTAAAATAAACTCCTGCTTTTCTTCTGCACTGAAATTCTTTTCTGTGGCAAAGTTAAGACTCCCAGCTTCACCTGAGTCGGGACCTCCGAGGATGCCACAGGCTGCCACAGGCGGCAGCACAAAGCCACTATATCCCCTGCCCCCACCGCCCCTGCCAACCAAGCGGCAGTCTTGCCCATTCCTAAGAACCAGCACAGGCACTTCCAGGAGAAGAACAACAACCCTGAAGCCACATGACCTGTCCCCCTTGAGAATCAGCCTTCCTGTGGTTCTCTGTCTCACTAAGGGTCAAAGGGTCCTGCCCATCATTCAGAGTCATTCAGGAAGAAGAGTTCCATCTTGAATGTGGGATCTGAGAGGCCAAGTCCTGATTCTGGGAAATCCCCCTCACCCCCGACCCCGTGGTTGGGTGTGATAATCAGCAAATGACCCAGGGACAGTTGTGCTTTGATTTAATAAGGTGTGGGTTGCAATAAGCTCGCAGATCTGTTTTTAGTTTATTTGCTGTTCACACCATATGCTGCCAGAGCGCCCCGTTGTGTGTGTAGTTCGCCTTTGTCTGGGCAATCTTGTCTTAGCAAGAAGAGGGGAATCCTCCCTTGCAAGTCATTAGCCCTCAGGAGAGCACTTCAATCTGTGCGCTGACAAAGATGCTAACTTGGGAGGACCTTAATACACACTGTCCTTTTGTCTGAAAGGCAGTTCAAACTCTGTTGTGATTACAGTTGAGTGAGGTTCAATTACTGTAATAAATATATCCCAAATTCCATCTCAATTGCATTTGCATTTTAATGAATGATTCTCACCTTCTTGTCAATTTGGCAGCCAGACTAGATATATTAAGTTATTGTATAAACAGGGCATTCTAATGTGGGGAATTTAAATTCAAAATATATGTTTCACCGTATCCGAACCAGAGCCGAATTGTTGTTCGCCCCACGCAGCTTGCCTGGACAGTCAAGAACGGGAGGATGGTGCTTTAGATCCTTTCCACTCTCCATCAGGCTTGCCCTGCCCTCCTGAGAAATCAGTCCATCTCTGTGAGCTGACAGAGCAAGGCGCAAGCCAGCCAGGTGATGTGGCTTCTCTAAATGCCCAGCCTCCACCCACTGGCAATACACGGATTTATCTGGTATTATTTGAAAACAGTAAAATTTGTTAAGGGAAAATTTCCCACATAGGCAATAAACCGCTGCAAGGGCAGGACACCCCTGAAATCCAATTGCCAGGAATGTTTGTCCATCTTAATGTCATTCGGCCTTCCCAATCGAAGCGTTCTCGTCTTTATAGCTCCGTATCTCTTGTAGGCAGGGAGAAAGTATGAGCGAAAACCAGCTGGATGAAGAACCATGGCACTGTGAGGAGCTGGGTGCATGCTGCCCTTCAACTCTCCAGCAGTTGTAACATGCCCGTTGGGGGCTGCCCAGTTCTGGTTTCTTCCAGTCCCGGAAGGCGTTTGGCATGGAGTGACTTAAGTCAGACACACAAAAAAAGAAAACATATCGCACCATACGTTCTCTCTGCAAAATCTAAAGGGAAATGGGGGTTGATACAGTCAGGGGTGTCATGAGGAGCAAGAAGGGAGAGGAAAAGCATAGATGCAAGTGAAAGGGTGCGCATCTGCAAGCAGCTAGAGAGTTAAGATGCAGGATGAGGACTGTAGTGAATTTATGGTAGCGAAAACATTCCCCCCCCAGGACCTGGGACCGAAGGAATGCCAGAGAAACTCAGTGTTCCTGGCATTAGGGGCTGACTCAGGCCACAGGAGGGGTGCCCTCATAGGGTGGGCTCGCCCACCCCAGGTACCCGGAAAGATGACCTGACGGCTAGCATGTATCAGAATCTGACTTTTCGAACTTGAGCAAGGAGAGCAGGTGTGTACTGAGTGGGTCAGACCATTGCCTTTGGGGGAGCACTGTAGGAAGCTAGCCCAGGGCTCCTGGACCTGCAGTGTGCTCGCTGCCCACCCAGGGATGGGGCTGAAATTCAAGCGTTGCTGTTGTGTTGCCGTGACGAGATGCCTGACAGAGAGATCACGGGATGACGGAAGAAAGCTTTAGCACAGTGTGCTGTCTCAGAAGGTTCTGGTCGGTTGTGGCAGGGAGGGCTTGGTGGATCCTGGAAGTAGGAATGTATGGAAGGGGCTGTTCCCATCTAGGCAGACCAGGAAGTGACGCTGTGTTTAACCTTCAAAGCCCCATTCCTAGTGACCAACGCCCACCAGCTAGGTGTGAGCATGAGAAACACACACAAAGCGGGGAGCGGCTCTGATACCGAGTCAGGTCATCCTTTAGGCAAGAGGTCTTTCAGTAGTGCTGGCTATGGAAGAGGTCAGCAGGAGAAATTTCCAAGTCAAGAGACAAAGCGATGTCTCCTCAAGGCTCCCAGAAGGAGGAGAGGTGCCACACCCTGAGGGAGCAGGTGTGCGCGCACTCACGCACTCGAGGGCGATGTCTGTGTGTGAGTGTGTGACCTCTGACAATGACAGTTGTAGGAGAATGACTTTTGATTGAGTAACAGGGGCCACAGAGGCGCTGGGCAGGGACATGTACTACCTCGATAGTGAGGGTGCAGATGGGGTGGGTATCGCTCCGACGCTGCTCACAGCCCTGTCTGCTTAGGGCCTGGTTACTTTAAAGGCCTGGGTTTTCTAACACTTCTAATGCCTTCTCTTCTGGTTTTCAGCTGCCATGACACTCCTCAGTCATTCAACCTTCTCCCTCAGTTTTCTCTTCCACAAATCACACTGGCCCCTCTGGGCCACTAAGCAGGTTGACCGTAATAAGCAAAGCTTCCCATGACTGAGGTCAAGGGCTCACTGAATCCTCCCAACAGCCCTTTGGGGCAAGCACAAATATGCCTGTCGTGTTTGAAGAGGAGGCCAGCTGTGGTGGCCAAGCCTGCAATCCTAGCACTTGGGAAGTGGATACAGTAGGATCCCAAGATGGAGGGGCCAGCCCAGGTCACACTGTGAGAAGACTTTCAAATTAACATGTATATTCTCGGCTCTGCTACCTTTCCCCGTTGCTGTGGTGAAGCATTCTGACCAGAGCAACTTAAGGGAGAAAGGACTGATTTCAGCTCACGGCTTCTGGTTGTAAGCTGTCGTAGCAGGGACGTTACAGGGACAGGAGCTCGCCTGGTCACATCCCACTTACTGTCTATAATTACCCAGGGAGGCTGGAGGGAATCACACTGGGTAAGTGGATCAGGCACAGAACAGCAAATGTGGCGTGGCCTGGAACACGAGGAAGCTAAAAGTGCCCATGGCAGAGACTAGGGAGCAGAATATATAGTGATCCCCTGAGGCAGGCAAGGAGAGAGGAAGATGGAGGAAGGGTGGCTAACGGGCTGGAGGGCTCAGTGGGGCTTCAGATGTCTTTAGCACTGAAGGTTGTAGTTGACTGACAACCACTAACTGAATAGTTGAGAACAGCTACTGGTTGTGCTCCCAACACAAAAACTAACCAGTATCTGGGGTGAGGGTCATGCCCCTTACCCTAAATGGTCATTATCCACTTAAACTTCTATGGAGAGACCATACTGAACCCCCAAGTCATGTGAAATTGTCAATTAAAAATAAAAAAATAAATGGTATTTTTGAAACCCACCCAGGTGACAGGGAGACAGCTCAGCAGGTTAGACGGCTTGTCGCCCAAGCGTGAGGGTCTGACTTAAAATCCTGTGGCCCACATGAGAAGCCAGGGGAGTCTCCCATCTTCGAGGGCAGCACTGTCATGCGTGGGTGGAGGAGAAAGGAGGATTGCTGGGGCTTCCTGGTTCCCAGCCCAGCACCAGGATCAGGGAGAGAATCCATGCCAAGGAAACAGGATGTAAAGTGGGAGAGCAGGTCACCTGACTCGCTCCTCTGCCTATGCACACATGTGCGTACACACGTATATGCAATCATGCGCATACATGCACACACATAACAGCCCCCAAAAGTAACAAAGCAAAAATCCCACTTGAACCTGTCCCCTCCTCTGCCCTGTCACTGCTGAGCCATTGGGAGCCCTCCCACTGGCTCACCAGGCCATCCTGCCGGCTCCCAGACTCCTGCACAGAGGACATACAACCCCTGAAAATGTGTCTGGCAGAGGACCCTCTGCACCGCCTCTGCTTCTGCTCCCTCGCGGCCGCCTCCCTCCACATCTTCCTCTTTGACACCAGCTAGGGGAGCTTTACACCCTGCGGAACCCTGAGTGCAAGGCCCCTGGTGAGTGGATTTAAAACCCGAAGCTGCTCTTCCTTGCAAATAGCTCCCTTCGCACAAATAGCCTAGTAATCAGTAATCAGCAGTAATGTTGAGGACGGTGTGGCAAACGTACAGGAATTAAATGGGAATCTGCAGAATAAAATTAAGCGGTTTTTGTTTGTTTGTTTGCTTGCTTGCTTTTTTTTTTTTTAATGCTCCTCTGCAGTGTACGGGGACATCTCTGAGCTCATTCTGCGATCCTCACGGTTCCTGGAGTAGACTGGTTTGTCTGGCATCAGGGCCAGACCCTCCCCTCACCCAATCCCGTTCACCTGTCTCTTGGGCCTTTCCAGAAGGCACAGCAGCTGGGGTTCCAGCTGCCTCAGCTGGAGAAGGGCTGAAAACTCAGCAGTTTCCTCAGGCTCCCCAGCCTGTGTGTGGAGCTCAGTAGCTTGGAGAGCCACCCGCAAACATTCCAGGCACCTGTAGAAGGCACAGTCCCAGCAGCCCCTACGACCAGACCCACTTGGGGACAGCAGGCCCTGGGCCTCAGCTCCCCCACGGCAGGCCACCCACCCACTCGACTCTGCACTTATGCTCATCCGTCAGCAGGTTGACTCCCACTTTGTCCTGGTGAGCTCCTGCTTAGCTGTGATATCGCCTCCTCCAGGGAGGCCTTCCTCCCGATTTGTGTAAGGAACCCCACCAGGCCCTTTGGCACATTGTGGGGAGGCATGTTTGTTAGTGTGCATTTCTTCCTGCCTACTGTGAACGCTCCGTAATCAGGTGTGCGGCCCACCCCCAACACTGAAATAGGTTTTCTTTCCACCAAGGCCAGCCAGAGATGTGAACACAGAGACTGTTGTCACTGGAATGCCGCCTGGATGGCATGAATTAGCAGATGTGAGGAAACCCACCCACTTCAAACTCCCAGCATTTCGCCACTGGACAGTCACAAGAGTCCCCTGTTGAAATGAAAATGCCCCCCAGTAAAGCCTAACCCTCCTCAGAAAATCTATAGCGAACAGCTTAGCCATGGGGGCGTCTGGTCACGCTAGCGATCTCTAGTGGTTACTGTGGGAAATACAGGCTCCAGTGTCTGAACACTTTGACAACCTGCTACGGTAGAACTTTTAGGAGGTGGAGCCTCGCTAGAGGAAGTGAGTCATGGGGGCGGGCCTCGAGGTTTAATAGCCCAGCCCCGCTTCCTGCTCGCTCTACTTTCTGACTGTAGATGCTGTGTAATCTGCCCGCCTCCTGCTCCCTCCGGTGCGCTTTTCCCCACCCTGATGCCCAGGAACTGTAAAATGGAGTAAGCCCTGCATTTCTTAACTAGCTTCTGCCCAGTACTTTGTCACGGGAAAAAGTAACACAATGCCTGAGATTTCCATCCAAAATTAAACATCCCAGGGCATGGTGGTGCACTCTTGTAATCCCAGAATGCAGAGGCAAGAGAATTTTGAGTTCAGGGGCAGTCTGGCCTGTACGGTGAGAAACCAGAAGTGAAAATGGCTACTTCAAAACAGGGGAATCATATATCACTTTTCCCTTAAAATAAAAACAAAAACAACAAAAAGAAGTTCAGTCTGAATTAGGTGCTCTGTCCCCAAACCCCAGAATCCTCCCTCCCTCAGACTCTCTTACTGCTAACCTTCCCTCCCTCTCCCCCCACCTCTCTTTTAATAGGCCTTTGAGCACCTAAGACCCCAGTGCCATCTCTGCTGCCTACTGCCAGTAGTCATCACACACAGGTTGCTTATCAAGAATGTGAAGAACAAATACAGTTACATTTCAGATCGAAAAATGTATATATAGGAAGCATGCTGGTAGTGTACTGTGTTGCCTGACAATAGCTCAGATGCTCAAGTGGACTAACAGGTGCGCACACTCAAGCGTTGTGGCCTCCTCTGCAGCTCACAACTATCAAATCCTACCTCTGAGTAAACTGTGTAAGAGGAAAGAGGTGTGACCGCAGGGGCACAGGCTCTCTCTCTGCCCAGCAAAGCAGCCTCAGGGCTGATCAAGAGGCGTGGCTGAGTTGGCACGGAAGGAAAAGTCAAGTCCCAACACAGGTCACACTGTACTGCAGGTGTCTACATGTGACACCTTAGATGTCTGAGCCAAGCTCACCAGTGTGTGTATGCAAATGGAAAAGAGGGAAGCCTTTGCCAGACCCCCAGACCCTGTGTGCAACCTGCTATGCCATCAAAGGTCACGGACAAGCCCCCTTCCTGTGCATGAAAATTTCTAATCCTGTCAGCTGTGAATCGCACGTGTGCGTCCGTGTGTGTGTGTGTGATTGTGACTGTAGGGGTCTGCACAATTGCATATTGGGGTGAGTGCCTGTCAGTTTCATTCATATGGAAGGCTGAGGATGACACTGATCATTCTTCGAATGTCTTTGTTTTCTGAGGAAGGGTCTCTCACTGCAGCTGCAGTGCATCAATCCAGCTTAATGGGCTGACCAATGAGCTGTAGGGATCTGCCTGCCTCTGTCTGCCACCCCAGAGGCAAAGGTCCTCCTTCATGCCAGCTACTCCCACATCTCAAAGTCCCCGAAGCTCCCAAAGTCACACTACCAGCTGAAGCCAAACGCTCAAAACAGTAGCCAGTAGAGAACATGTCACACTCAATATAAGGGCCTGTGGGCATGAGGGGGCCCTCAGAGATGGTTGATCCAGAGACAAAAGATACTGTCCTAATACATTTCTCTAATATTTCTCCCCTCCCTCCCTTCCTCTCTCCTATGCCTCTTCGCCTGTTGTCCACCTATGTATCCGTCATTCTCCCTCATCTCTTTCCCTCTAACTTTATCTGCCTCTTTCTCCTGCCCCATCCCCTACCCCTCTTTGTCTCTTCAGCTTCCTGATCCGGTGTGTAAAGGTAGGTCGTGGATATTTCAACATACTTCGAGAAGAAACGGCCATGAAAAAGAGGCAACAGCAACTCCAGAAGCTACTGGAAGAAGAATTAGAAAAGTTTCAGCCAGCCCAGAAGGTTTCAGACACCCACTACCGGGACTCCATAATATCGTGAGTGGGCCCCGGGAGACACTGAATGGTGGGGGCTAGCTCAGGGCAGCTCCCCTTCCCTAGGCTGGCCCACAATACCATCTTCTGCCTGGCCCAACCTGCCTAGTCCTCACCATTCTCTGACCTTAAGTGGAGAATTTTCTGTTGCACATTCCACCTTCCTGTTTGATGATACTGAGAGAGATGAAAGAAATCTTTCTGGTTCCCATATGCACCTCTCTCCCCATCTTTTCCATCTCTTCTCCTACCCTGATTCTTCCCCACATCCTCTTCCAAGCAGTTTGGCTCAGTACTCCGCAGCCATCTTCAGTGCTGTCTTCTGGTGTTCCCTAGCTTTCAGCGGGCCACAGGCTGTAGATTATTCTCTAGGTCCTCATAATACGTGGCTGCACTAACTCACTCTATCCCATGCCAGCAGCTCTGCTGTGCACCCCCAGCTGCAGCCAGTAGTTCTGCACAAAGTGGGTACACCAAAAGGCTGTCTTCGGAATAAAGCTTTCAGGAAGCTTTTCTCTCATCCACAGCTTGGCCTGTCATGAGGTGCTTACCTAGATAAAATACCAAGAGGAACCATAGCACCAAATACAGCAGTAGTGATGAGTGTTTACTCTGTAGCATTCCTGCAAAAACAGGAATTTATTAGCCACACTTGAGAGATGTAAAACCAAAGACTAAGAGAGGTCCATTGGTTTCCCTAACATCATTAGTTAGAAGTGTCCTCACTTGCAAACCCAGTGGTACCAAAACCTATGACCTTCAACAGTCATCACAGACAAGGTCCCAGGAAATTTAGTATGTGAAGACAGAGCACAGAGCATACCGAGGATGAAGAGACAGTTAAAGCAGGTGGGTGAGGCACGCAATAGAAACCAGCTGCAGCTGTAACCAGTTAGCAAATCTCACCTAGCAACCCATCACCTGGAGAGTACATTCAGGTAATCTCAGCTACCCAGGAGACTGAAGCAGAAGGCAGCTGCATGGATGGATGGATGGATGGGTGGGTACGTAGGTAGGTAGACAGACAGATAAATAGATAGATCCAATGTCCAGGCAACATCCAAGACAGTTATAGTGAATTCTGTTGTGGATTGAGGAGAGTTACATGCTCATATCTTTTTTTTAAAGTTCCCCTCAATGGTTCCAACATGAAGCTATTGTTGAGCAAGTTTCCTCTACATCATTACCCAAATTCTGTCATCGAGGGCATTAATTTAAAGAAAGACTTACATAAAAGGGGGATCCTATGGGCAGAGTCCTATGACATGTGACCTTTTTGTGTCTGGCTTCCTTCACTTAACACAGTGTGTTTGGTGTTTACTGTAGGTGAAATCAGGTGAGTGGCAGCTAGGGGTTGGAAGACAGCAGGGCAGGAGAATGACTGATGGAAGTTGGATGATTTCCCTTTTTGGTGGTGAAATGTTGGGGAATCATATAGAAGCGATGAGTGTGTACCAAAGCAAATGTAATAAATGCAACAGAATGGGACTGTCATAGTTCTGGGGAGAAAGTTACAGATCACGCAAATATAAGGCCAAAATAGAGTCCTTTATTGGATGATGACTAAGAGCAGGCTCTTGCCCCAAAGAACTCTCAACACTGAAGGGAGACAGTGTTTTTAAAGGCAAAACCCACAATAGCATCATTGGCATGTAAGTCAGGGACCTTGTAGCATGTTTTGGAACAACTCATCAGTTGTTTGGTTATATATACCTGGACCATGATCAGGGTTAGAGAACGTCTCCAATGCATCGCAAAAGTGGACATGACTGCTCAGGAGATGGAGGGGCTGAAAAGCACCCGAGTAGACACATTTGTCAGGATAAGATCCAGACAAATGGCATTACCTCAGTCACTTCAGGACTCTTGAAGGGAGTTGATTTAGTTATGTGTGTCATAGTATTTCTTTTGTGCAGGGCTGGGAATCAAACCAGCTTTACACATTAGAGGTGAGTGCCACACCATTGAGCTACATTCTCAGCTCATCTTCACAGTTAAAAACATAAAAAAAAAAATACAAAAGACAGAGGAGGAACATCCATGGACCTGTGGGTCAGGGGTTTCCTAAAAGCCCAACATTCCAGGTGACAAAGGAGAACCCAGAATCAGACATCATGAAGTCTGAGACAGTTCCGCCTACCTCCCGCTGTGGAAATCCCATGGTATCCTAGCTCCTCTGTGCCCCTCCTTGGTGCAGACCCCGGGCTGTCATTTCTGTCCTCCTTGCCCTCTGAAGCTCTGGGAAAGTACCAGGCACGTGTCCACAGGATGAAAAAGCATCATTCATGCTGGCTAGAGGCTCTGGCTTCCATTCTGATTAAGGCTTAATGGTTTCTCCTGCAGTGTCAATAGCTATTTAGCGCCCTTACGTTTTCCTCTTTTCTTTTTTCTCTATTGTTTCCAGCATTATTTTATTACTCTCATTCAAACAGTTATTCAAAATAAGCTTACTGTCACTCATTCATTGTTTATGAATCATTTATTCCTTCCAAGATGAGAGAACAAAATTCATGATTTACTATCCCTCATCTACACTTCCTAAGAAGCCACCGCAAAGGAGAACTTCTGATGGGCAGGAGAACAGAATGACCATAACACACTCAATGCAGAGAAGACCATGATGGAAACACCCAGAAAGCAGGCCAGGTGGTGTAGCATTGGTAGAATGAATAGTAGTGAGCTAGTTCCCTTCCAGAAGCAGGCAAAGAGTAGCCAACAGGAAAGCTGAGGGAGCCCTCATCAGGAGGAAAGGAGACAGAAGGCTGATTTTCCGCAGGTTTTGCCTCATGAGATGAGATGTGACTGTAAGATTTTAGTAAAACATTGCTGGTTGCTTTAACTTCTCAGGTCTTAGAACCGATTCAAAGTAAACATGAGAGTTAGAAAGAGAATCTATCTTATCTCACCTCTTTTGTGGCTGTGAGAAAATACCCTGACAAGAGCAACTAACAAGAGAAAGAGTTTGTGGTTTTGTTTGGGTTGGGTTTGATTTTGGTTTGGGTTGGGTTTGGTTTAAAGTTTCAGAGGAATTCAACCCATCATGGTGGGAAACATGGTAATAGGAACAGGAAGCTGTCTGGTCACACAGCACCTACACTCGGGGAAGTAGGGCGTGATCAGGAAATGGAACAGGTCTGTGAAGGTTTGAGGCCCGCCTACAATGTCCCACTTCCTTCAGCAAGGCTTCACCTCCTTCCCCACAGCACCCCCAGCTGGAGACCATGTGTTCAGACATGTGAGCCTGTGGGTATCTTTCACATTCAAACTTCTAACAATCTGATGATTTGTTGTTTTGTTTGGTTTTTCAAGACAGGGTTTCTCTGGTTAGCCTTGGCTGTCCTGCACTCACTTTGTCGAACTCACAGAGATTCTATCTGCCTCTGCCTCCCCGAGTGCTGGGATTACAGGCATGCACCACTGTGCCCAGCTCTGATGAATTCTTATTGAACAACTAACAGTGATATATTGAAAGATGTCTACACACAGGACCCTGAACTCTACTCCCCTATCCCTTTCAGTTGAAAGAATAAACAGGGATCTAGAAAACCAACCAAGCAAACAAACACCCACATCTGGAGAGTGGAGCCTGGATCAAGACCATAAGGCTGTTGGGAAGCAGCGTGCGATGCCAAGGGTACATCAGTGACAGCAGAAACAATCCACCGGAAAGTGCTGACATCCAGCATGCGTGTCTCTTTCTTAAAGGATGGGGAAACCTTTAAACATTTAGTTGGCACGTTTACCACACAAGAACTTAGCCACATCATTCCTCACATCTGGCTCTACCCACATTGTCTTTGGCCAACATAGTATGTTCAGGCTCAGAACCTGCAGAATGTCCTCATTAGACCTTGAAATGGTATGTGATAGAGAAAGAGCCAGTCAGTGACCCTGGGAGATCTCATTTTTCTATGACCTCCCCAAGACCCTGGTGCAAAGCCTGCCTTCCACCCAGAGCCCACCATTCTCTCAAGCCTGGGACTCCAAGTGTTGCCCATCAGCTGCAGCCTCTCCCTAGGATGAAGAAGGGTAAAGTTGTGGCTCCTCTTTGCAGAAAATGTAGTCTAATGAACTAGCCACCCAATCCCCACCACATAAGGAGAGGAGACTGTTGAAGAGCCTGCGTGGAACATTCCACTTCTGTAGCTTTAATCCACAGCCAAAGGACACCTTTCCCTTCCCTCCGGTCCATGTCTGGGTATGCAAGACCTGGTTTATTTAAAGTTTAATAAGTTTCAATATGCACACACTCACTCCTTTCATTGGTCCAATTATGTCTTATCTGGTAAGGGTTTCTGAGCTGTTACAAGACTGATTATTAGAATAACTGGCTGCCCACTTCATGAGTGTAGCATCAAGAGGAGGGGGGGCTTGCTTTATAAATTAGCATTAAGAGACTGTCCACAGCAAGACAGGTGACAGGCAGGAGCACAGTTAGGGCTTAGAGTCAAGTCCAGAGTCCACTTACACAGTTGCTGTACCTCCCTGAGCCTCCATTTACTTCACCTGTATAGATAGCGCCAAACCCCCTGTGAGGGCCACGTGAAATGATGAGTTGTGCAGATCACAACTCACAAGACACGCTCAGGGGCTGTCATCGACCATAATGCAACAAAGTGATTTTGATCTCTCTGGACTTCTGTTAGCCAAACTCCTTGTATTTTTGCATAAAAATCTTATTTTCCACAAAGGCAGCTCATATCTAAGAGCCTGCCATCTACAAATATGGTTCCAACACAGAGGTCTCCAGAATGCAAGTGTTCTTTTATAAATACTTTCTAACCAAGTATTTGATCTTTACCTTTTAAAAAGCAAAAGGGATTATTCTTACCCTTCAACACACATACACACACACACACACCCTCAGGATCTAAGTGATTTCAGGCGAAAGTTTTAAGTCTGACAGAATAGTCGAGGAAAAGGGAAAATCAAGTATGTCCCACAAGACTCTCGCCTGCAAGCCATCCTCCCCTCTCTGCTCAATGACCTCATTTTTCAGCTGCAGAGTCAGCTTAAAAAGGTGGTGGGGGGGGTGAAATTTGTCTTATTATTGGAGTCAAGAGGTGACGTCTAACCAAAGATTAAGGAGCATAAGGGCTGGGTTAATTTCTGTATTTTCCAGAAGATATGGTTGGGCCAGTAAGACGGAACACAGCAATGTGTCTGCCAGTAACATTTTTTTTCCTAGTTTGTTTGTTTTCCAGGTCTAGTGTCAAATAAGGAGTCAATGGCCATGGAAACTGGGGCACCCAGATTCTGGGGCTATCTTTTAATTAGCTCTCTTACCCCTGGAATTTTCGTCAAACTTCCCCCCCCCCCGGAAGGTGCTTGCTCCCCACCTCACGTGTGTGCCAGCATGACCTCACAAGAAAGCTGGGGTGATCTATTCAAAGGAGAAATTGCTCCCATTGGAACCCCCTCAGGGGTTCCCATTCCTGAGTGGACAAAGACAGAAGCCTGGGCAGAGCTCAGAGGCCCTGGCGGTCCTGCTCACGGATTGCTGCTTCTGCCTGGGCTCTCAGCCTCCTCCTACCCCTCTGACCACGAAGCCCCTGCTGCTGCCTCCCAATGGGAGACCATCCTCCATTCTGTTTGCCTAGATAATCCATTTGCCCGTCAGATCTCAGCTCAGTATGAATTTCTGTTCCCGTTACTATAGCCGTGAAGTGCCTACTCTAAAACCTACTAACTCAAGGCAACAAACACTGCTTTCATAGGTCTGCAATCAGAGGGGAAGGACCGTCACTGCTCTCTCTCAGCGGCAGCTAGGGTGGCTCAGAAGAGGCAAGCCCCCTCACACTGGCCTGGTGCCTCTCCCTGAAGCACTTTCTTCCCAGACAGAGGGATTCCTCACGGAGTAGATGATCACAATATCCCAGAATGCAGGGATGATAGACCCCCCACTCTTGAATCCTGGCACCACACCACTTCTGGAAAATTCTGTTGAGTCAACCCACCATGGGGCCGAGATCTAAGATCTAAAGGGGAGGGGGAGAGTATGCCGAGCCACCTCTCATTTGTTCTTTGTGACTGCCACCCCTCTCTGGGAGGGGAGGGGATTACAGACAACATTGGATCTGTCAAGCTCTGCGGGTGCTCTCCCTATACAGGCCTCACCCTACCACGTGCTTGGTTACAGCCACCCACCCCCGACCCCCCAACACCAAGCCTCAGAAGGGGAAGGGGTGGCTCAGCCCCCTTCACTGCTGCCCCTGCACTTACAAGACACTGCAGCCATTGCTGGAAGGGAGAGGAGCAGGAGCTTACCGGGGACCCTGAGGAAGGGAAGCACGTGGAAGGGCTCCTGGTAATTAGACCTTCAGCTGAGCCGGTGGTGCTCAAGCCTGGGCTGCATGATGCCAGCTAAACAGGCAGTGACTCCCAGTCGTCAGCTGCTACTCAGTGGTGATGTGGCCCAGAGTGGCCAACGCTTATAAGGTCTCGAGAACCAAACATTTACATGAAATGTCTAAAATTTCAAATGATGGGTAATTACATTACACACACACACACACACAGAGTAGCCTGATTAAAACACCTGCAGGCTGATTTCAGTTATAAGGAAAAAATGCCTACAATGCAGGAATATCGGAAAGAAAACCATTTTCTTTAACCGAGATAACTTATTCTGTGAGAGTCTAAGAAAAAAAAAAAAACAACTGAAATATGGTCTCGAAAATACCTTTCCTAGAATACGTTCAGAAAGCGTGCTCGCCAGTCTTGGTAAAGCATGACTGACATGAGAAACCTGTAGGAGATTTGTAGCGCCCACCTCCGGGTGTGTCTGGGGGAGGGTTTCCAGAGACGATCAGACAGGCTAATGCGGGGAGAATTGCTGGGAATCCCACACACTGGGAGCCAGATGAAATGAAAGGCAGAGACTGAGAAAGCAAGTCCCCAAGGGTTTCTGTCTGTCTCTGTCTCCCTCCCCTCACCCAGCAAGCTGGCACAGTGTAGGTGACCAGGGACAAGTACCAGATACAGTCTGACATAGCCTTCAAGCCACCACGTGTGACTCACTCTGCTCCTCCTGCTCTTCCCTCAGTACCTACGAAGAGGAGAAGATAAAGAAGCTGGAGTCCATGCGCCCGTTCAGCCCGGTCCACAGCTGCATCATGGCTCCCTCCTTGCCTGACTCTCACGTGTAAGCAGGTCACACCTCCTGTGCATCAGCCTCGCTGGCTCAGAAATGGGAAGGGAGCTAAAATAACAACCCCTTAGTTGCCCCTTTGTCCTCTTGAAAGGAACCTGGAGCCAGCAAAACTGGTTCACGAAAGCGTAACAGAGAATAGGCACCTGAGTGGTGGTTAGTTGTGGTAGTTTAGACTCCAGTGGCAAATCAGCTGGGGCCTGAGTCATCCCTTCCCTCGACAAGCCAGACACTCATATATTACATAGTTTGCGAAGCTTGATGAAACCTGTCCTGAGCTCTCGATGCAGAGCTTGTACAGAAATGTCTCTGGTGAGGCTCGGGTGACATGGTTATCCCACCAAAACCCCCCACGCCTGCCCAAGACTCGGAGAGCTATTTCCAGGAAAGTCTCTGTGGCCCATGCCTACAGGCATGGCCTCCTCAGCTCATGGTACCCAGGGGCTAGTCAGCCTTCCAAAGAGCACACTTGCTTTCTGAAACCTGGGCATCAGGTCCCTCTCATGTCTGATCTGAGACCCACAGAAAAGGTTCAGACAGAGACAAAGCTTCTAGCCTCAGCACTGCCGGCACCTGGAGACTGAGAGTTTCTCGTTGTGAGGGGCTCTCCTGTGTCCCACCAGATATTTAAAAGGAGCATCCCGGGCCTCCACCCAGCAGATGTCAACAGCAACCCTCAGACGTCTGCAGGCATGAACAGATGCCTCCCCACACCCAAACGCACACAATCCCCCCAACCTCAATGTTGAAAACCTCTGCCTTTGCATAAGGCATTCACCGTGCTGTAGTTCATTGTAGGTGTGTTACGTGCCCACGGTCTCTGCAGGAATAGCTGCCACTCTGTACATACCGAATGCACTCAGCCCCTCAGGAACCCTACTCTGTAGGTGTTTCCTTGTACCTATCTGCAGAAGAAGCAGCAGAATCTCAAAGATGTGGACCCTCTTGTTCTTGGTCAGAGTGCACACAGCACATCACCCTCCTGGGCTTTAAGCCAGGACTGTCTGATGTCACAGCCCAAGTTTACACACACACACACACACACACACACACACACACACAGTAGAAAGTGGATACCAAGGCCTTGCCTTTGGAGAATTCATGACATATTTTGAAAGCCAAGACTCCTGTAACACAGAGACCAACCCAGGAGTCAATCGCAGAACTAGATGTTAAAGATTACTAATGAGAACACTTTAAAGGTGCAGGCAGCCGTTGCAAGCTCTGCCACCGTCATCATCACTCTCAGTCATCATCATCACCCATCACTGTTCTCCATTACCCTGTCAGCAGCAGCACACACCGAACACTTCCTCACCCCTTCCTGATAAGGCTAATCCCACCTTACCTTTTAGTGACATTATCTGGGGTTCTTGGAAGAACTGTTCATCCTGAGCATTCCAACCAGCAGCCTCAGTTGAACGCCCTTAAAACATCCTTTAGGAAAACAAGCCTTGTGATTTCTCAGCGTCTCTTGGGAGCACTCACACGTTTCCCTGCCATGGCCAAGGATAAGCCCTCTGGAAGCATGATAGTCACATTCATGTGAAAGTGGGCAGAGATGCCTAGAAAGAAATGGACCACATTCCTCGTTCATTTGATCTGAATAATGAGGCCTAAACACAACAAGCCTTAAGTATGGTGCACAGAAAGTTTTCTTCAATGCCAAATGGGGAAAGTGAACCCTGCTACACCCTGCCAAAGGCTTGTCTTGGTTTTGCAGATCTCATGGTCTCTCTTGCAAACATTCTACAGTGTAATGGGAAGGCGACAAAGGTGGGTTGTGTCATCTGTGTTCCAATAAGGTTTTCTTTACAGAAACAAGTGTCTTGGCCATAGTTGGCCAACCCTTGCTCTGGAAGGAAGTTGGCCACTTCCTTTCCTTGGCTAATGAAAAGTTCTGTCCATGTTGAACAGCCGGGACACTCAGCTTAGAGCAACTTAGAACCCTCTCTCATTGCTCTCGCAAGTCTACAGATTGCTGGGTCTGTTTCCCTGTGTATCCGGTTGATGGGTAAACAGGAGGCTGGCTGGTCTTGGCAGGGCCAGTCTTTGGTTTGACTGGCTGCTTAGTGACCAGGATGACAGAAGTATCTCTCAGCAGGCTGATTCAGGCTTGCTTACACCATATCCAGGAAGAACTCCAAGAACAAGGGCCCGTGCATAAGGCTTCCTGAGACAAAGGCTCACAAGAGGCGCAGTGGCCCTCTACCACTCTTCCAAGCCAGTAAAGACTAGAATAGGTACAGGGAGTAAGGGAAAGCCTCCACCTTTTAGAAAGATGAAGTAGCAAAGTCAAAGTACACAGTATGCAAAATAAGGTGTGAGGAGGAATTGGGATATTTTAAAGACTTATTTTTGTTACTTTTTAATTGTGAGCATATGTTGGGTGTGTGTTTGTGTGTGTGTGTGTGCCCTCAGAGCTCAGAAGAGGGCAGCAGATCCCCCTGGAGCTTGAATAACAAAGAGTTGTAAGCCCTGTGTGGTGCTGGGAACTGAACCTGGGTCCTCTGGAAGAGCATCCCGTGCTCTTAACTGCTGAGCTGTCTCTCCAGGAATTACAGCCTTTTGATAACCAGTTGTATTCATCATTTTTCTTTCCACTGTGGCAGAATGCTTGACAAGAAGTAACAATAAGGGGCTCAGCAAGTCAGGGCACTCGCTGCTCTGTCTGATGACCTGAGTTTTCAACCCTAGAGCCCACAAGGTGGGAGGAGAAAACTCATGTCTGCAGTTTGTCCTCTGACTGCCCCCCAACACACACACACACACACACACATACACACACACACACTCACACACTCGCGCACAGCACAACAACCCCCTCCTCCACACGTTAAATAATTATCAAAAAAGACAAAATAAAAAGAAGCAGTAGAAGGGAAGAAGAAATTATGGCTTGAGTTTGAGGGGTTTCAGCCCAACCTGGAGGGGAACACCTGGCAGTATGGGCCTCGGGCAGCCTGCTTATATCTGAGCCAATCAAAAAGCAAAGCACCCAGGCCGAACCAAGACAAGTGACAGTTCATGACGCCTGCTCCCAAAGTCTTTGAGGTAGTCTTCATACCCCAGAGGTGCAATCTCCCCAGACAGCACCTCCAGCTGGGGACCAATGCAAACCCTGAACCCTGAGAACATTTCACATTCTAGCCAGAGCATTAGTCTACCAAAAGGCATGAGGGCAGGCGTTGCTCACGGAGCCTTGAGCTCTCAGCCAGCACATCCACCAGTGTAGATCAGAACCTGCTGAGTCCCTCAACCCCAGGGCAGTTGATCCCACAGCTGATAATCCTGAATTATCTGTGTGGGGATCGATCCCATCACCTCAGGGGAGACTCCGATGGAGGGGGTGATATAGTGGACTGAGACACAGCTTCCCGACATCTCTCTACAAGGACAGGATTGTCCCTAGCAGCCTTTTCTAAGTACCCGCTCAGTAAAAGCATGTCCTGATGTGCCATTGAACACTGGCTAGGGCAGCACTGAATACACAGCCTGGCAGCAGGCGAGAGGAACCATTCCCCTCAGGGACGTTGGAACCCACTGGTTTCCCACTGGAGCTCCCACTGGAGCTGCTCGGGTGTGTGGCGAGGTTCTGAGCCTGTGCACTGCAGCCATGAGCTTTGTATAACCCAGTGTGGACATCTGACCTACTGTGCCTTGCATTCAAGCAGAGAAGTGCCTTCTCTTTAAATCTGGGATACTGTCCTGTGACCTAAGAGGAAAGACAGATTTCTACCAAGCAGGCTTCCAGGCTTTGTTTTTTATTCCTTCCCAGTTTGTTCGCTGCAGACTAGGTGAGTGAGTGTCGAGCTTGAGCAAGAACAAGTGATCTATACCCATCAGATGAAACCTTTTTCTAATGGAAAAGGAAGGTTCTACCCTGTAGCAAGAGACCAACAGCTTATTTTACCTCAGGAATGGGGGGCTGGACTCAGATTCCATCTCTGCCATTTGGTGGCCTTTTGACCTTAGATGTGTCTCATTGTCCTTTCTGCCTCAGGTTCTTTCATCTGCCAAATAGGGATGCTAATGGTAGCCCCTCCCAGATTCATAAGGACGAGAGTAATCCAATTAGGGCAGTGCTCTTGGGGGTGCAGTCTTCTCACTATACAAGTGGCCCTGAACATGAGATTGCACCCTAAGCTACCCGCTGTGGAAAATGTCAGATCCAAAGCAACTGAGTCCCACTGTGACCCATCCAGTAATTACGTGATGCCGAGCCCACCTGCGCACATGCAGCGTGCTAGCCAAGACTGTGGGCTTGCAGGTCCTTGAGAGCAAGGACAGTAAATAACCAAGTGGCTATGATAAAGCAGGCACCTGGGGCATAGAGACCAAGGGACCTGTTGTGTGTATGTGCTTGGACAGAGCCTAACCTAGACCTGGAGGGACCTAGAAGGAAGGCGACCCACTGACTGAAAGGAAATAGGGTTTATTGTCTCACAGTTCTGGGGTTTGACAGAATTGGTTCCTTCCCGTCTCTGTTTCTTCAGAGGACATTCTCTGTGTTGTAGCCATGGAGAGTCTTTATGTGTCTACGTTCCCTCTTTCCACTGAGAACACCAGTAAGACTGGATTAGAGCCTTCCAAAATGGCTTCATCTTAAATGAAGTGCTTCTTCAAAGGCTGTATCCCCAAGTGGACTCAGACTTGGATGTTTTGGGGTTGCAGTTTTATCATAAGAATTTCCAGGTCCACAGTTAAGCCCATGATAGGTGGTTTAGGGGCGTAGGGAGTTTGGAGATGTTAAGCAAGGGTGGAGAGGGTTTGCTTTGACCTGTTTGGGGTGCTTTCAGAAATCACTAGAATGGGGGTAAAGAAAATAAAAGAGGGGTGGATTTGAGAGCTTCTAGGTGGAAGGACAAGGGAAGGGGAAGAAAAAGGAAGAGAAGAAGGGAAAGGGGCAAGGAAGGAAGGACAGAAGGGAGAAGTGAAAGGAAAAGAAAAAATGAAAGCTGAGAAGGGGAGAAGAAAGGGAAGGAAGAGTAAGAAAAAAGGAGGGAATGAAGGAATCCTGTCCACAGGTCCCACGTCTCCAGCACCACCTGTAACCAAGCAGACTCCATCTCCATCACTACCCCATTTGGCTTATCCCCACCCCCACCCCACACTTCCAGAGCCGAGGCCTGCAGGGAACTCTGTCCCAGACCTATACAACTTCTTAGTGCTACAGTGAGGGAGGATGAAGGTGCTTGTGGCTCATAACAGGCACATGACATGTTTGAGCTCATTGTCTAGATACGGAAGGCAAAGCTAGCAATCTGTGCTGTCCCCTGCAGTGGGGGGAGGGGGGAAAGACAATGCTAAAGGAGGAAAGAGTCATACTTAGAAGGAAAATCTTTTTTCTTTATCCACATAGGTGTGTAGAACACACACACACATATACACACACAGGGGTGGGGGAGGAAAGAAAAGGGGCCTGGCTGTCCTCAGTACAAGTACACCCCCTCCCAGCAAGAGAAGCTGAGGGTAGGGAGCAGCAGGACAGCTCTGTTCCGTGCTGGGTGAGTACACAGAGGGCTCTCAGGGGACACCCTGGGACAGCTCCACACAGTGAGGCGAGGTCTTCCTGGAAACTGAGAAACCCTCCCTGCTCCTGGGAGAACTGGGCTGGGAACCCCGTGGAGCAGTGGACTGGGCACTGCGGTTTCAGGAAAGCTTGGTAATGGAAGCCTCTTTTCCATTAGTGAGGGATGAGAAATCCTGGGGGAGGGGCTAGCTTCCAGGATTGCACCTCCTTTCCAAGAAAGCCACAGGCAGCAGGTTAACCCTTTCCTAAGTTGCATGATCTTGAGCAATGCTGGTCCTGCCTCTCTGGGCCTCAGGTTCCCCTGGCCCGATGCCCCACCAGGTTGTTGGAAACATTAAGTGATATGGAGGAAGTGCACACGCCAGTGTCTGGTTCACTGTAGTTAGTTTGAGGCCTCCAGACCATCAGAAACGTCATCAGTCAGACACACCTTTAGGCTGTCTGTTTTGCTTCATTTCCAGAATAATGTGCTTGCTGTTTGGGGTTGTTTTTTTTTTGTTGGTGTTCAATAGCCAGCTACATTTTGATCCAGTTGATGCCATTTCCCACTTCCAGGCTTTCTTATACCTTCAGGCTATTAACTGCATTTTTTAAATCAGATAAGTTATCAGACATCAATGGAATATTAAATGCATTCAGTTCTCCTTTTATTTGCCTGAGTCATGACTTCCAGCTCAGAAAGACTGGACCCACTGCACACACACCCAGGAAAACTGGAATATGCTTCCGCCTTGGCACTGGCACCTACCAGCTCAGCCACATGACCATGTGGGCTCCCCTCAGCCCCCTCACCCCCAGTGTCCTCATTTGCACTAATGCTATATGTGCAAGGCATCTACCTGTGTGCCGGCCCCCACTGAAGCCAGAGCAGCTGCAGCCTCTGATTGCTGTTCCCTCTGTGTCTGCAGGGAACCCCTCTTCCGCCAGCTGTGTGCTCTCCACTGGCTTCTGGAGGCCCTGACTATCGACCACACCCACCATGCCATGAGGCCCCTGATTGCCTGTTGGAACCCCAAGTAAGCCCTGCAGCCCTGTACCCGCCTGTAACCTGCCTGGGCCTTAAGAGGCGGGACCCTTTTCCTTCACCCTCCCAGTGGTGTTTGATGGGTGGTTTGCTTTAGGAGCTGATGTGCTCTTATGGGTACAAACCCAGGTGAGCTGGAGCCAGCTCCTACACTCCCCCCAAGAGCCCACTGTATGCACTTCTTTACAAGCGTCTCTATCTGGTGCCCTGTCACGACACACCGGTAGCTTAAAATGAGGCACAGTGGGAACATTTACACCACAGAAATGGGCACACTAGACCAGCATGCTGTGGACCCACAACCTGATTTCTCTCTAGGCATCCTCATGATCTCACTGTGTCTCCTCAGCATTGCTTCTGGTTGTTCCTTTACCTCTGACACCTTCCCCTTCACTATTCCTTTTTTTCTTTGCTCTTGCTTTTATCCTTTTAGCCTGAGGGAAATTTGCTCCCTTGCTCACTTGCTCACTTGCTTGGTTGGGTTGGTCCATTGGTTACTGGTGAGTGAGTTGGTTGGTTGGGTTGGCTCATTGGTTGGTAGGTGGGTAAGTTGGTTAGTTGGGGTGGTTCATTGATAAGCTGGTGGGTAAATTGGTTGGTTGGGTTGGGTTCATTGCTGGATAAGTTGGTTAGTTGGGTTGGTTTATTGGTTGGTTGGTGGGCTGGTTATTGTTTGGATCAGTGTTTGGATGACTGGTTTGATATTGCTCTGTTGGTTTTTTCAAATGTATATTGAAGGTTATTTCTCCACTTAAACCTAAAGTACTTGTTCCAGGCTCTGGAGAAGCTGGGTACACCCAGATGGAAACTCCAGAGAACGTTGACTTGTTGACTAAGGCATGAAAATGTAAGCCATGTCACCTCCAGAGGGATGACTCATACAAGAGCTTTGAGGTCACTGTTTCAGGGACTTTAGAGACAGTTTTCAGCTTGAGAACAGTTTTCAGCCTGTACAGGCACCATCTTCGGGAGGCCTAGTTGTTTGTCAGAGTGAAACAACAGCAACAAAAGGGGGGTAAAGAACACTGACTTGAGGAGTTGGATTTGCACCATGAGGACTCCGGCTGATTTGAATAGAACCAGCCCCCCACCTTCCATGTTAGCAGTCCTCACCTGCACACCCAGTGTCCTGACCCGGGCCTTCTCACAGCCCTGCCTCCCAGAGGAACTCAATGTTCCCCTTCCTCCTTGAGGGCCCACCTGCCCCTCAAGTCCCCTCCCCAAACCCCTAGTTTATCTTTCTCCCAGGACCGTGACAAAATAGATGACAGAAACAATGGGGAGGAAATAATTTGTTTTCACTCAGTATCAAAGGTATAAGTCCATCCTTGCCTGGAGGGCCTGGTAGAGCAGCCAACCTCATGGTTGGCAGGAGGCAAAGCTGAGATATAACAGGAAATGGCCACAGGGCAAGACACATGTTCCCAAGACAAACCCTTCCCACCCTCAATCCCCAAACTACCTCCTCCAGCCAGGCTCCAACTTCTACAGTTCTACCATCTCTGTATAGTCAAGTTTTGAATCCAGGGCTAGGGAGAGGGATCATTGGTTCAGAGAACTGGCTGCTCTTCCAGAGTCCAGGGTTTGGTTTATAGCGTCCCATGGCAGCTCAGAGTAGTCTGTGCCCCAGGTCTAAAGGATTTGATGCCCGTTTCCAGCATCCTCTAGGTGTACTAGATGCACCTGTTGTATATGTGTACCCTCAGGCAAAACACTCGAAAGTTTGAATCCATAAAATAGTGAAAGCATTCATTAATCCAGATCCTTCATGATCTAATTAACACTGGAAATGCCCCACATATATACTTAATATATATGCATTATTGATCTCCTAGAAATCTTTCAGTCCCCTCAAGTTGATGGTCAATATTTACCAACACAAGGACCCATATAAACTCATCACAAACGTAAACCAATTATCCACCCACAAGTCTAATAATTCTAATGGACTTTTCTGCCTAAAGCAAGTTTGGTGGCTAGGAAACATGCTCCCCACCCACAGCTTTCTCGCCTTCCATGTCATCTCAATTATTTCAAAATGTCTCTGTAGGTCCTCAGAGTTTGTATAAAAACTGTGACCTTACAATAATTTCCTAGGGCTGTGGGTAAAGTGCTTTCTGTACAAGCAGGTGCCTAAGTTCAGATCCACCCCTGAATAAAAAGCCAGGCATGCTGGTTCATGCTGGTGACTCCAGATGAACAGCCATGGAGGAAGAGAGCCACTGTTAGCCTCTGACCTCTGCATGTGTCCACAGAGATGAGTGCGCTCCACACACACCCATGTGTACACATTCATGCAGCCATGTATCACACGCACACCAAACATCAATCCACTAAAAAATACTTTCCGTGTGCCATCTATTTTTTTCTTTAAAACAAAGCTGCCCAGGTTGTAAGTTAATGCAGCTTTCTCTTGCAGAAACTTTCCCCAAACCTCACAAGTAAATACATACAGTGTGAATGCTTTCATACCACCTGGGAGACCTTGGCCTCAAGCGTGAATCTCTCCGTAAGGGTGTCAGGTGTGCTGTCCCATCCCTTTGCCACCTCCCCGTGTGACTGTACACACACACACAGCGGTGGCAATGACTCACAGCCATCTCCCCACAGTGCTACACACACAGCGTCCTTTTAACCCGGAAAAGAACACCCAGCAGGGAATCCTACCGAGCGATGGAGAAGAGCTCACATCAAGTCTCTTACGAACAGATGCGGATGCTGCCCTCAGATCCTTGGCATTGAAAGTCACGCTTCATAGAATGCCCCGCCACATCTCTTTCGTGCCCAATTGAAAAGATTTCTTGGGGCTGAGTGCTGAGAAACATGACTTACTAGGTCAAAGCAATATGTAGGGTTCTTTTTTTTTTCCATAGTTGATTGCTCATACTTTCTAAAGGCACAAGCCCCAAAGCCCACAGATGCCTGACAGCACTTCACTCCCCGCAAGCCACCTGCCCAGTGATTTCCTTTGACGCATGGACACCCATTCTTCCACATGGGAGAAAGCCAGTCACGCAGGACTTGGGTTGGAATGATATGAAGGTCGATCTACAGTGCCTTCGGTTGCTCTCAGACATGCGCTCAGAACAGGGGCACAGGTCGTTAATGTCAATAAAAATATGTAAGAGGAGCCAGGGTTTTACCAGGACACATCAGGGCAGAATCCACCAAGAATCTCAGCACATCTGGCTCCCTACAGGCAGAACTGAGGCCAGAGCTGGCCACTGGAGGAGAAAATGCAATCCGGAAAGACATCCACAGAGGGTCAGGCTGTTTGTCGGGCTCTGTTTATTCTGATAGAACCTTCTCTCCATGTGGAGAGTTTTAAGCTTGGGGCTGGAGACATGCTACCAATGTTACCTGTTCCCAGAGAGAACCATGGTGTGTAGCCATGCTGCTCTCCGTAGGATAAATATGTGAGAACTCCACCAGGGCTGGTCTCAAGCTTATGAAGGTGGTGTGGTATGCTTGAACTTCGAGTCCACAAGCCATAGTGGCTATTCTTAGTTGTCAACATGACTACATCTGGAATTAACTAAAACTCAAAACTGGAGGGGCGTACCTGTGAGAGATCTTTGCTTAATCTGAAGTACAAAAGTCTTCTTCTAATCCAGATCTATGAAGTAGGAAGACACACTTTTAAGCCAGATCTTTTGAGCTGGGAAAACACACTTCTATGGACCATGTCTTTTGCTGGAAGCCTATAGGAGGACATGGAAGAAGGAGGCCTTTGTTCTTGGCCTGCTTGCCCTCACTCTTGCTGGGAAACCCATTCCCTCACTGGCATTAGAGCTGACTTCTTCAGGGTTCTGGTATCTACTGAAGACCAGCTGAGGCATCCAGCCTCGTGGACTGAACTAGATTCTTGGACTCTTCCATTCATAGGTAGCCACTGTTGGATTAGCTGGACCACAGCCTGTAAGTCATCCTAATAAATCCCACGGATGGATGGATGGATGGATGGTCATTTTACTCTAGAGAACCCTGACTAATAAGAGGCAATGTACATCAGCTTTTAATAGCCAGCAAGAACCAGGAAAAACTGGCCCCAGCACATATCATATAGGAAGGTACCTGAAAAACATCTGCTTAGTTACCCAGAAAGCAGGATGCCTTCTCCTGGATGCTTAACCTGTCTCTGCAAGGTCTCACCCCAATGCCATCACATGAACTTCCCAAGTCTTGAAGGTGTGTTCCTAAAACCCAGGTGTATTTGAGTGACTGGGACCAAGAGTGGGTATCAGTTTGTCCTGATATCCCAGACCCATAACCATAGCTAGCTAGAGTGGTTAAAGCCAGGAGGACTTCAAGCTCAAAGAGCCCTTGAGGTGCATATCTTTGCCAGTGCCTTCATTGGTCATGTGCAAAAACAGTGCAAAAGCCCTGGCTTTGACCCCCAACACTGAAGGAAGAAGTAAGGAGTTTGGGCATCAGCCTCTTGCAAGTCACTTAAGGTTTCTGAGCTTGTGTTTCACCACCTATCAAACGGGTTGCTGACCCAAAGGAGTTATTCTTAAGACTAGGTAAGCTCACATCTAGTGTGCTGCCTAGTCTTCTGTCAACTCCACACACAAACTAGAATCACCTAGAAAGAAGGGAACCTTAATTGAGAGAAATGACCCCGTGAGACCCAGCTGTGTCTTTACCAGTCCCCTCCTCCTCCCTTAATGGTGTGATGCTGGTGATCATGACCTGGTGGTCTGAGAGGGAGAGGGAGGAATGACCTAGGGTGTTGGAGACCTTAGGTGGTGGGTGAGTGAGACAAAAATAGACTTCTCAGGAGGCAGACTCCATTGAGCAGCTCATTTAATTGTGGGGAACAAACGGTATTTAAACCTTTGGGGAGGGCTAGAGGCTTTGGTGATAAGCATACATCATTGGCCAGGGCTAAGGTGCTGGGAACGCCTTCTTTGCCTAAAGAAGAATTCCAGGTACTTGCTGGACATGCCTTCATATGGAGAGAGGAAGTTTAACGGTAACTGGCTGCCAGGCTATGTGGCTACCTCAAGGGTGCCAGAGATGGGGCCTGAAAGGCCATGTGTACCAGGACATGCAGGCCCAGGGCAGAAAGACAGGAATCCTGCTCCCACCAGTCTCAATTCAAGATTTTTCAGTGTTTGGACACGCCTCGACCTCACTTGTGCTCCAGGCCTGCTTACCCCACCATGGGGGCCATGGGCAACAAACCAGCAAGCAGCACCCCTCTATCACCTCCCGCCTCCAGGCTCCTGCTCTGTTTGACTTCCTGACTTCCTTCAATGATGAACAGCAATGTGGAAGTGTAACTCAATGTTTGGTCATGGTGTTTCGTTGCAGCAATAAAAACCCTAAGACGTCTAGACACACAGTGGATGTTCATTCTGTGACAGATATTGAAGATAAAAAGCTCTGAAGAGCAGTTAGAGCTATGCTCCTCAGCATCTCAGAGGCCTCAAGCTGTTAAAGAACTAAACATAGGAAAGGAGAATTCTACCAACAGATGAGAGCCTTAGTGACTAGACAGATGTGCAGGGAAAAAGGCCACACCAGCTTTCACCAGTGATGGCAAGCCATGGAACAGAAGGAGGAGTCAGCCATGCTCGATTTGCCGTGCAGGAAGAACATGGCACAGACAGAATTAGGCCCTTGAACGCCCTTGTGGTTATATAAGTCTGGTTACTTCAGGCTGTCCCAGAGAGCCAGCCTGGACCTTGTCAGAAAGCCAGGTAAATGGAAGACTGGCTTTTATTAGCTACTGGTCCAGTATATGCCTCTCGCTTTGTGCTTTGGTGGACATTCCCTGCGTGCAAGGATTCTCAAGCTATGCTATGCACGACGTAGATGAAGGTCTTGGTCCAGTGAAGCTGCCGATTTGTTAGATCTGTGCAGGGCTGAGACTCTGCATTCTAGCAAGCCTTTGACAATCCTAACTTTTATTAAGAGTCCAGACGCTTGGGGCTAGTGACCTCCTGCTACCAGTAGGACCTCCTCCTGAAGGTTCTGAAGCCAAGACAGCACCACCAGCTGGGGACAGGCTTCCCCAACAGGGTCCACTTCAACCTGAAATATATGATTTTCTTTTATAAGATAGCTGTAGACGCTGTTCTAACATGTGTGGTTTTGCAGCTAAATGTGTGCTATTTGACTTAACAGAAAGAGCACCCTTCCACATCTGCTCTTCTGCCTTGGAGGTTATCAGTAACAAAACAGACTCAACTACACTTATAAGATTAAGTTTCACCTCAGTGAAAAATACAGCAATATTCTGAACAACACACATTGAAAAGCAATTTCCTCATTTAACTATGTTTATATTTAAATGGGGTTCCCTTTTGCTGTGTGGGATACCTCCCAACCACTGCTGGGAATGTCGCAGCAAAGGAAGTGAGCCACACCACCGCCCGCTGGTGCCTCTGTCCAGGGGCGGGGGCTGGAGGGCGCAATCAAAGCTAAACATGCAAAGACCAAGGTAATCTGCAAGGCTGGAGAGATGGCCCAGAGACAGAGAGCATCTACTGCTCTCACAGGGGATCAGGGTTTGGTTCCTAGCACCCACACTGTGGCTCGAAACCGTCTGTAACTCCTGCAGTTCCAGGGCGTGCAGTTCCAGTCCCTCACCTGACCTCTGTGACACCGGGCATACACGTGGTGAACACATACGTGCAGGCAAAATCACTCATGCACATAAAATCTAATTTTTTAAAAAATTTGCAAGAGGAGCAAGTGCAATCATGAGGAAACTGAAGGGTGCTCTGAAAATGGTCAGCTGGAGGCTTGCCTGTCGGTTTGATCATCCAGGAAGTCTGTCTGAGAATGGGCATTCTGGGTGAAACATCTGACTTATTAACCCCCCCCCTCCTCCTCCCAGCGTTATGCCTCCATCTGGCCCTCAAGAACACATCTCGGGAATGGAAGAACACAGCAGGATCATCCCATCACCTTATTTCTGAAGAAGCAGGACAGGGCTCCGTGGCCTGGAAGATTCCAAAAGCTTGTACCACTGCACCCTCCCTGATGTGCAATCAGCACCCCCCCCCCATCAGCGACAGAGCCCCTTGAGCATCTTAAACCAGCCCGTGGGATTTTCATCTTGAGCGAAGACACTTTGCCCAGAATTAGAGCTGGGAAAGCGAGAGTAAAGCATTTGAGAAAATTGCTCTGATTGCCCCGACAGAGAGACGTCGCCAAGTGACCTCCAAGAACAAAATGTGCTGGGAGGATGCAGTTTGAAGAGATGAGCCTGGGCCCAAATGCTCTCTCCTGTTGATTTCTGGGAAACAGGCGCCCTCAGAAAGCACCAGCAGGGAGAAAATGATGGCCTGAAAATCATAGCTTTCTCCCCTTGAGAGCTGCCTGCCCCACCTCGCCTCCCACCACTGTCAGCTCCTTCTCAGAACCTTGCCAGGATCGTGTTATTCTTCTTAATAGCTGAGCCAGATTCACTCGTTTGAGACTCATTTCTTTTCACAACCCGCAGCAATCTCTCAGCCCAGCTGTTGGCCTTGGCCCCATCTTACAGGTGGAGACCCTGAGGCCAGAAGCCAAGCAACCCTGCACAAAGTCACACCCATGGAAGGCAGAGGGTCAGGCCAACTCCTGCCCAGCAACAGGTCCCAATATGCAAGAAAGTCACCTGAGATCACCAGACAGTAAACCAATCAGATGTGCTACCCAAACAACCATTGCTTCCTCCTCCCTCCTCCCTACCACTGAAGCTGCCTTTGGGCTCAGCCTCCATATCCAACCCCAGAGCTTTGCTCATTACAGCCACACAGGGAGCCATGCCAATAGAGGTCCAAGTGCCCAGCAGAACTTGGAATCTGGCTGGCAGAGCGTCCACCCAAGGAGCTGCAAGTCACAGAGAGACATCCAACTTCGGGGCAGGGAAGTGGGGCTCCATTCTGTGAACAGCGCTAATGGGGAAGGTTCTCCAGCTGGCCTGTCATCTCCACAGCAAGGTGTGCAGGGGACTTCCTGCTCTAGCTGTTTGATCTTTCCTCCCCGCCTACTGATCTTCCTTTTGGGTTTATTTGCTACTGAGAAGGAAACATCAGAGAGATCAGTCCTGTCCAACCTGGACTCTGTTTTATCAGTGGCTTTGCAGAGGCGGTGCTGGGGGCTCCTGAAGGTCTGCAGGGATCTGGCTGCATCTTTAGTTCATTTAGCCTGCCGCTTGAAGTCACAACAGACTTCGGGTCGCCTTGGAAGGCTTCTGTCTTCCCGGTTGGACCTGAATTTTTTAAGATTTCGAAAGCTTGGCTGGGCCCAGATTTAATTTTGAAAGGAAAAAGGGGTTGCTTTTGAACTTCAAGAAGGCGCTGGCAGCTCAGCAGGGGCTGCCTAAGCAAAGAAAAAAGCCCAAAGCCCTGTGGTCATGAAAGACACTGCAGAGCAGGCGCACCAAGGCCGCCTGTTGGCTGGCCTGCAACCAGGCTTCAGAGGGCCACTGTTTAAATACCGTGTATAAGGCAGGTCTGTCCTTTAGCAGATTTTAAATATTCCTTAATTTGATTACTCCAGGGAAAAGCAAGCAGAACAGGTCCAAATGGGCTTCTCTATTAATTATTCTAATAATTATTAATTATTCTTTTTATTGTGTAACCAAACATGAAGTCTCAAAAAAGCTTGGAGGTACATTCCCCCACACCCTCACCCCAGCCTGGCTCCCATTCTGGAGTCTGTCCCTTTTGTTATGGTTGTGAATTTCTAGACAGCCAAGGGGTCCTGTCACCTTATTAGTGACAGCCTGTATCTGCTACTCAGAGCCCTGCATTTCGAGAAGCCAGACTTAAGTTCAGTCCAACCTGACCATGTTTGTCCCCTGTGTCTAAATACTTTGATCTGCAGACATCAAGCGGGGGCAGACTCTGACAAGCCTGGACACTGGGAGTGTCACCCCCATTCCCGAAACTACCAAAGTTGCTCTTATCACTTCATCTCCTCAAACATGCTCCATACAGGTTGAGAACCAGCAAAGTATGCCACAGGTCTCACACATCCGAAATCAGCCTGCAGAGAAAGGAAGGTTAAAAAAAGAGAGTGGATGCATGGATAATGAAATTTATGAATGAGTGGGAACATGGATGGATGGATGGGTGTGTGAATGGATAAGTGTAGCTGAGTGGAAGGATGAATGGGGGGGGGCGGTTGGATAGAGGTCGAGTGGATGGGTGCATCAGTGGGTGGACGGAAAGATAGACAAACACAGTAGGTAGATAAATGGATGGATGGAGGAATGGATGGATGGATGGATAGGTAGACTGACAGTGGATGGATGAATGGATAATGAAAGGACAGATCGAAAGAAAATTTGATAAGCAAATTGATTGATTTACAGGTAGTTAGATCACAGCAAGATTCCCCACTTGTATATCAAGTTCCATAACCATTAACTTCAAAATCTAAAGGCTCCAAAACCCCAGCTCCTTCATGACTCATTTGACCACAAAATCAGACCTGAACCAAAATGAGCCAAACTGAAAATTAACATGGAATCCCAATTTTAGTATCTATCTTTCTTTCTCTGAGTATAAGTATCCACGTACTTTATTACAAATATGTTAATGTGTTTTACTATAAGAGTCTGCTCGGGGCCCACTGGAGGGGTATTAGTAATGCACGGTGTGTGCCATTCAAAAAGGCCAGCATGGTAAATTTGATAACAAGTCTGTGGGGGAGGAAATCGCCCACAGCACCTGTTGGGGCTTCAGCCTTTTATCCGGAAAGTTCCTGGGCCACCAGGGAAGGGCCTGCTGTTGTAAGGCTTGGAGCTTATTTACATGGAGTAGGCACACACTGTAATAAACATAATTCAAGATCATTGTACAAGAGAAACGGAGAGCCTTGGGTCTAGGACCTGTGCATCCATCCTGTCATTGGATGCAGAGGGGGCTGATAATGAATTTGGCTTAATGTGCTAGTGATGGGGAGATGATTCTGTGAGCACCCAGAAACATCTGGCACAAAGCATATCAGATAACTTCTGATCAAAGCAGCGGTTTCATCTCGCAACTCACCATGCCCACCCTCCCCAGCCGCGCCCAGCTGCGCTGCTTTCTGTGGCTCCCAGAAGCACCCCTGACGTTGGTGCCCGTGAACAACAGACAAGGCACAAATGCAGAAGGAAGCACACTTTCTGGTCCAATTGCAGCATAACTGTAACCTTACCCTGGACTCCGTAATGCCCAAGCCCAGAAGGCAAACATGCAGAATGTACACAAATATACTCCACCTGCCCCAGCCCTCACCCAGGAAGCAGTGGTTTCTTAGCCTCAGGTCTGTTTTTCCCCCTAAACACCCATCTTTAGAGGACTTTCCCCACTTTAAAAAATAGTAGAGGGAGAGAGTCATACAAGAGAGCAGCCACCAGTCAGCCTGAATGTGCATCTCTTTAGGGAAAAGGTGAGCAGGTTGGGGCAGGGACGGACCTTGTAACCAACCAGGAGGCTGCAAACTGAAAACTCATTAAGCTGTTTCTCACACAGGGACCCAGGCGGCAGCAAGAGCTCAATAAAGAAGATCAACAAGGACAAGTCCATGGGGCAGAGGTGGGATCACTTCGTCACAGCTCCTAAGGTAACCAGGGCTCCTCCCTGACCCCAGCCAGGGGAAGGAGTGTGCACCCCATATTCAGTCTCTGATGGGAGAGGTTGATTTATTTATGTCTAGGTGGTTTTCCAAGTAAAGGAAAGACCATGTTTGGTTTGTTTGTTTGTTTGTGGGGAGGTTGATACATTTTAATTAAAATGATTGCTTGAGGATTACAGGAAAAATGACGTTTGGCCAGACATGCCGGAAGGAGGCGAGACAGGAAGGTGGTGCTGACAGGCATCTGCTTAGTAAGATGTCAAGAAGGAAATGGACTCACCTCACTCTGTCCATCAATCCTAGCACTCCTCCTTCTCCCTTCCGCCTCCTCCCCCGCCTTTCTCCCCTCTGCCTCGCTCGCCCTCTTTCTTCCTCCACCAGACATTCTTCCAAGCCACGTGTGTATTCACTTGATGAAGAAGGTATTTTGAGGTCTGTTATCTTCCACCCAAAGCTGGAGTCCACCTGCTCAGCAAACACACAAATAACAACAGCGTAAACAGATAAAGCCGCTGTTGGAGGGGGCACACAGCTGTGCAGCGAGCGGGTCTGTGCAGATCCCGCCCCTTGTCCACTGAACCAATACAGCGTCCACCCCAACCTGCCACAGGATCCTCGAGAAGCTTAGGGAAAGGATGTGCAAACTCACTGAGAGTGTGAAGATGAGTGGAGCAGGAGAGATGGCTCAGGGGGAAGGGCACTTGCAGCCAAGGCTGATGTCCCTGAAGTGCTGGCTCCAGGACCCACATGGTGGAGAGAGAGAACCAACTCCTGCCCTCTGCCCTCCACATGCACACACAGACACACTTACACATCACACAGACACACAGTCAACACATCACACACACAGACAGACATCACACACACATACTCATACAGAGACATACTTGTGTATACACAGACAGACATACACACATGAGCACACACACACACACACACACACTCACATACACAAGCAATAAACCTATTACGTGGAGGTTTGAGAAGCACTTCTCAGCATGCTGACGGATGGGCTGATTTCTTTAACTGTTACTTTGCACTGCCTTCCCAATGTCCATAGGGTGCTGTCCTCACACTTTGATGACAAGTAGTTGGATTGCCAGGAGGTTGTGTGACTTGTGGGTTCATACAGCCGGGCCTGGGCTCACCTTGGGCCTGTGTGTCAAACACAAGGCTCTTTAGAGTCACACTCCCACGACAGGACTGTCCCCTGAGCCCTGTTCTTACAGCAGCATCCTCGAACACCCACAAGCAAGAGCCTTTCTCACACACAGTCACTGTGGAGACACACAGAGCAGCAGGAGCCGTGATTATCAGGGAAAAAAAGTTTTTCCAGAATGTTCAGTACTGCTGCTGTTGACTTCTCACAATCCAGTGTCCTAGACCCTGTGGGTCATACCCGAGCAGTGACGTGGTCCACTCTGGAGTGAGGGGTGGGGTTGGCAGGACAACTGGACGGGCCACTGTGGTTCATTCCACCTTGTGACCTTGGACAAGCCCTTTCTCCTCCCCTGACCTCAGTTTATCCCTCTGTAAAATGGGGATCTAGAAAGAGACCCTGGCTGCAGTCCCCCAGGGCCTTGTGGTACACACAGACCTAATCAGTAGCAGGCAGTGTTCCTGAAGACTGGAAATCCTGCCAGGGGGGAGTAAGAATCAGGTTGAGTGGAACACAACAGGGAGCAGTGAGGTCTGTGGCAAAATGAAGCACAGCCAAAGGGAAGGCCGGGGGACCCATATGACCACATGCAAATGGGAGCTCAGGGTCCATTATTCTGAACAAAAGCCAAACACTTAGGTTTCTCTAAGCGTCAAATTTGTTTTTTAAAATGGGTGGCTAAGTATGTCTCCCTGTGAGCATCCCATCCCTGCTCCTCAGAAAGCATAAGGGTTCACTTGGGGGGGGAGGGGAAAAGCCAGTCCCTCCTGAGGCAGAACTTGGCAGCTGGGTCATATCACTCCTGAGCAGAAAGAAAGCAAATGACATGCTGAACCTCCTGTCTCCCCCACATTTCATCCTCCCCAGGCTCTCAGTTACTCAGAAGTCCCTCCGGGTCCCAGCTCGGGAGGCACGAGGAGGACAGGGGATAGGAAGGTCCTTTCGTGGCCACCTCAGCCCATCCCCGTTGTTGTTTTATTAATGAGGAACTGAGGCCGCGTGCTCTAGTCCCCCAGCTCAGAGTCCAGGGCTCCCAGCCAGACCCCAGGTTGCCCCCATGAGACACAGGCTGTTAAACCTTCCAAGGTCTGGAGTTCCCCAGCGACAGGAAGGGGTGACCTGGTGTGCTGCCATCCCTGAGCTCTGACATGCTCTCTCATGGAGTGACGGGAGGGGGGTGGTAGAGTGTCCTGTCAGGCGAACAATCTCCTGGCTAAGCTGCAGAGTCAGGACAAGGGAAGCCTCCTGGCGGATGTAAGCGCTCTACTGAGTTTTCCTCCCATCGTCGCCATCATTTTGTGTGATGCCCTGGAGAGCTGGATAACCACAGTCCAGACTCCAGGGCCCCCAGCGGTCACAGGCTGAAGCCTCCCTCTGCTTGTACAAAATTGTGCCAGAAAACTTGGGGAAAGGAGCAAAGCAAAGGAAGAAATGGAAGGCGAAGACCCAAAGTCTTACCACTCTGTTTTTTCCCTACCTTTCCCTTCCTCTGTGCAGCCAAGGAATCCCTCCCTGCTTCTGGCGCAGGGAGGTTCCGCCTACAGTCCAGGCCCTACAGCATTAACTGATCAAAACATTACTAACACCTCCTGCTTCGACACAGCTGATTCCCACAAGCAAACCAGCCGAGCGTAATTCTCCCCACCTAATGTCATGGTGGGAATCTTGGTGTGGCCTTCCGGACCCCCTCTGCTCTCTGCTGCCTTCTGCCCTAGGACGGTAAACATTATGAGTCTCATATAAATTTGACATCAACCTTAGTCGGTCAAGCATTTTCATTTTAAAAGCTCTCAAAGAAAATTATTTCTGGGGCTGAAGAGATGGCTTGGTGAGTTAAAAGGCTTGCTGCACACGCCCAGGGACTTGAGTTCAAATTCCCACCTCCTACATTAAGACTCATGTACTAGTAACCCCAGCAGTGCTGGGAGAGTGGTAGAGACAGGGGGATTGCTGGAGCTTGCTGGATGCCAGCCCAGCTCCAGTTCCAGTGAGAGAATGGCATTTTAGGTGGCATGAGGAATCGTCAGTACAGGGACAAGGGTACTTCCAGAGACACACAGAAAAAGGAATGTCCTCTAATGGCTGGTGACAAATGGTTGCTCCATATGTCCAGCATATGCCCATGGTGTTTAGGAGTAGAGAGGAATTCAGTGACCTTTGGCCCTTCACCTTGACCTCAGCAAGGATTAGAAATACTACTTCCCTTTTCCTTCCCTACTTCCTTCTTTACTTCCTCCCTCCTTCTGTCCCACTTTCTTTCTTCCTCCCTCCCTTCCGCTCCTCTCCCAACTCTTCTTCCTTTCCTCCCAGTCCCTCCCCATCCTTTCTTCCAACCTCTTCTTTTCTCCAACCATCCTTTCTGACATCCCTCCTTTTTTCTCTCTTTCCTTCAGACCAAGAAGTTTAAAGTCCCGGCCATTCGCACGGCCAGCCGGAAACTCAGCAGGCGGGCTTCCACCCTTAGCCTGTCCCGGACCAGTGGGGGCTCTTCTCCCCAGAGCAGCATGCTGTCTGTGAACCCCGGCTCTGACGAGCTCCCCAGTGTGGTCACACAGGGCACTGGCAGCAAAGACATTGAAGACAATGAGTCGTCTTCCACCAAGCCAGAGGAAGAACCTCTACACCCCAGTAAGTTGCACCTCAGAAACCACCACAGTCTGACCTTACATTCCTAGGTCTTCAGCCCACTCCTGCCCCGCTCAGCAGAGACACAGAAGTCAAAGCTCTCTACCACTGTCCTTATTCAATGCTTTTAGGTCTCTTTCCCCCCCCCAACCCCTCCCCCGTCAACACCCCTCATAAAGGCTGAAAATGTCCCCTCTAAGTTGTTTCACTCTGAGCCCCTCCTCCACAGAGACACAGCCACAGTCACCCTTTGCCTTAACACCTTAAAAATAGTTCATTTGCCTCCATTTCTATAGAATTTTATCCTTTCCACACTTCACAAATACAAAAATTATGATCAAGATATTTCTACCTTATTTTTCCACATTATTCAAATTGAAATCAGTACCTGGTTATTACAGATTTACAGATGTGTCATCTTTGCTCAGTGTGGACTATTTTGTGTGTGAGAGAGAGAGACAGCACATGCTTACATAGCCCAAGGCGTCCTGTGGTTCACAGGCCTCCTGCCTCAGTCTACTGAATGCTGGACTTAAAGGCTTATGTATGCCACCACACCCAGCTCAAGGAACCACTCACCTCACCCAGGCATTGTCAAATGTGTGTGAGCCAACACTTTTGTGAAGCTGACAGAGTAAGCATCTGTGTATCTGTTGTCACAATCTTACTTTAAAATGCTCCTATCGGCCCAGTAGAAGACACATTCATCCTTAGTCCCGACCTCTTCCCAGTTTGAACCTGTAGGGCCCCAAATCTGCTTTTCTGCACAGAAGTGTACATTTCCTCTTATCAGTTGCTCTTATAGCAGTTCAAGGGCAAGCACAAGGACCTGTGTTCAAATCCCCAGAACCACAAAGAAGCCAGTGTCTGCAATCCCAGCATTCCCACAGAGAGATGGGAGGCCAAGGCAAGAATTCCCAGGAGCTCCCGGGCCACTGAGCCTCATATACACACTCAATGACACAGGGATCCTGTCTCAGACAAGGTGGAAGGTAAAGTCCAACAGCTGAGCCAGAGCTGGCCTGGGAAGCACTATCAGGGACTGGGTGCTGTTTGGATTCAAGGAGGTCAGAGTGGGCCTAGGTTATCAGAACTGACAGTGAGCAAACCTCCAGAAGTGCAAGAAGGAGTCAGGACATGTCAACAGGGGCCCAGGGGAGACGTGGAGCCCTCAAAGCTGCTCACTGCACAGAGGTGCTGTCTGAGACAGAGAGGGAGTGAAATTCTGCTGAGTTTCTGGAACCTTCCTCCCTCGGTACCTGAGGGTGGAGCAGCCATGGTTTGAGAGGAACGAGGTAACAGTGCAGCTAAGAAGTCGGGTAGGCACCAGGAAGCTCCGACGATGAAGATCACTGGTACTCAGAGGACAATGACAGTGAGTGCTGAGCTGGAGACAGGGCTCAGCCTTCCCATCAGTGAGAGCGCTGACAGCAATGCTCATGCAGGGTGCTCCACAGAAGCCTCTTCCCCCCTCCAACCCCTGAGCTGAGACCTGAAGAGAAGAGGCTGGGGAAGGGGATCAAAGCTTGACAGCTTTCCGACAGACTGTCTACTCCTTGTCCTGCCTCCCTGGTCCAGAGAGAACAATCAAGTCAAGTGCTGGCACACTGACCTCTCCTCCATCCCCAGCGCAGCATCTTGTAGTGACGACCGTGGCCTCGAGAACAGCTTATTCAGGACACTGATAACCGCCTCAGCATTTGCTGCTTCATCCCAACCTCACACAATAGATCTTCCTCTGTTCAAGAAAAGCACCCTACATCACTTCCTTTGTCCCCTGACACTTAGGGCTGGCAAATGCTTCCTTGATGTCCAAGCCCCAATTCAAGAGCGTCCTCTCCTGGGAAGCCTGACCTGACCCGTCTGGATCTTCTCTTTCTATGTCTCTTGGTACTTTGTATCAAGTCTTGTTGAGGGCTTAATTTTAGTTTACTGCCTTTTTTTTTTTTTAATCTCATGGTATCAAAGAGGCCTGGGGGAAAAAAAAGTGACTTTAAAAAGATCAAAGTTTACATTTTTCCTACAGATTAAAGAAGGCCAAGCAAGGGTGGATAAAAATGACTTTCAAAAGTGTCATCATAGATCTTCTTTATTCAGTCGTTTTAGTTGCCCAACCTAGGTAGATCACTTCATGGTCCAGTATGGCCTCCAGAGCTCTACCCACCACACCTGTGCCCTCGGTCTAAAGCAGAAGTAGACAAGGTATAACAGTGCCCACATCCAGAGGTGGTAAGCAACCTTCTCAGCAACTCCAGGCCACACTTCCAAAATCTCAAGGAGGTAAATGGATGAGCAGGCAAAGGTTATTTGATGCCAAGCCTGATGGCCTGAGTTGGGTTCCTGAGACCCACAGGGTGTAAGGAAAGAGCTGACTCCCCAAGATTTTCCTCTGACATCCACCCATATACACACAGGGAGGAAGAGAGAGGGAGGGAGGTAAAGAGGGAAGAAGAGAAAGAGAGAAAGAAATCCTCATTGTCTAGAACTCAGTCATAGTACTACACCTAACTGCAAAGGATGCTGAGGAGAATGAACTAGAAAAGAATCCCCTTTCCAGACAGAAAAAGAATAAAAGTTCCCAAGACTGAAGAGTGAAGGGGGGGGGGGGGACCAGACTCCTGCAGGCCTGGGATGGTGTTCCATGCTTCCAGCCTGGTGCACAGCAGATGTGCAGCCACTGCTGAGACATGTTGCCAGCAGGGATCTGTCTCTGGGGGAAAACCTTCTTCAGCTGCTCTGCTCTTCACTTTCATTTACATCTTCACCTGCATCCTGTTTGTGGCGGACTTGAGAAAGTCAGATCAGTTGCCTTTGGAAACTTCCTCAAATGGATGCTGAATTCCTGATGCCATCCACAGCTGCTCACCCTCTGAGGAGGTGTAATTTCCAGGGCCAGCTGCACAATGAGGCTGTTGCAGATCCCTGGGGGCAGTGGGTTGTGACCTCCCACCAACCCATCCCCTCCCCCAAATCAATGGCAGGGGAATTCCCAAGAAACCAAGTCCTGCTGGGCCTGAGACTGGGAGGACAGACTGGGAGTTGAATAGTAACTCAGATGTGAGTTTGAGGCCATCCATTGCGCTCCCTCCAAAGAGACCATAAAGCAGAAGACCAGCTCTGAAGACACAGGGTTAAGAGAAGTGCTGCTGGTAGAGTTTGGACCCCAGCACCCATGTCAGGAAGCTCACAGCTGCCTGCAACTCCAGCTCTGGGAGATCAAGCACCCTTTCCCGCCCTCAGGGACACACACACATACGAAGACACCTTCCAAAAGAAGTTGGCTTAGTCACCAAGGGTTCCATTCTTAGACATGCCGGGGAAGGGAGATGGAAGGAGAGTGAGGATTTCTGTTCTCTGTGGCTATGACTTACCACTTGAGGACTTAGGGCGACATGGATCACACCACCCTGAAGCCTTGTAAACACACAGTACAAGACCGTCTCTTCCTTTGGGAAATTATACCCCATGGCCTTTCTGTACAAGCTTTTTCTCTGAGGTAAGAAGCCCCAAGACTCCACTTAGTGGGGAGAGGACACTACAAGGCAAAATTGAAGACTCCATTCAGGTGGACTCTGTCCACAGATTGGCAGTGGAAGCGACTGTGGCTGACTTACAACATTGGGCACAGCCTGGGCAGCTCTGGGTTGCTAAGGAATGTCAGTCTTTCTCCCTGGTGCCTAGTGATAAAAAGGCCTGGTGTGAGTGTGCCCGGCTGTGAATTTGCCCAGGTGTGAGTGTGCCCAGGTGTGAGTTTTGCCTGGGTGTGGGTGTGCCCAGGTTGAGTGTGCATGGGTGTACTGTGCCTGAGTGTGTGAGTGTTCCCAGCTGTGACTGTGTGTGGGTGTGAGTGTAACCGGGTGTGAGTGTGTGCCTGGCTGTTTGCGACAAGCTAAACCCAGCAAGGGTCTGCACCACCATTGTCTTCATTACCCAAATGCAGCTCAAGCTCCCAGATGGGCCCCTCCCTTGCCATCCTCGCTGCTCACCGGCTCCTTTCAAAGCTGGCGACTGCTGCCCCCCGCCCCCATGCACAGGGACAGCTGCTGCCTACAGAAACCTAAGTGAGCTCAGACTCCACCCTCAAGAAATCACAGCCTAGAGTGGAACCCCCGAAAGCAAAAGTCAGTCACAGACCCAGGAGAATCAGTGCACAAAGCTGGAAAAGTGTGCATGTGAGTCCACAGGTCAGCAGCCTGCCAGATGTAGGGGATGGAGCATAGAAGCTTCCAGAATCCCAGGGACATTAGGAGGCCTGAGAGGGTGACTCAGTGACAGAACATTCACCCAGCATAAACAAGGTCCTGGGTTCAGTTCCCAGAAACACGCACACAAATGAAGACACCAGAGAGAAGAACGGACAGTGTGATGTGTGCATGAAATGGACACCAGCCTCACTGCCTCTCCAGAGACAACTCAGCCAGCACTGACATCTTCCAACTATAAAGAAAACAAGAGCCGACATCTCTTAACACAAGGGGTAGAGATGTTGCAGTTCAATTGGTGGAGTGCTTGCCAGGCAGGTATGGACAAGACCGGGTTCAACTCTCCACGACTTGATAAAGCAGGAGTGATTGCACACATCTGTAACCATAGCACTTGAGAGGTGGAGGTAGGGGAATCACAAGTTCACAGTCATCCTCAGCTGCGTGATGAGTTTAAGGCCATCCTGGGATGCATAAGACCCTGTCAAAAAAAAAAAAATATATATATATAAAACGATATATATATGTTTGTCTGAGGTAAACCTAAGAATACATTCTTATTAATCTCCCTTCAAATGCTCAGATTTCATTAATTCCTTCTTGTCTCTGTCTTGATTCCCAAAATTATCTGAAAACTACTTCAGAAGTCTCCCTTCTATCTGCTAGTGGCTCTGTCCATGTGTGCCTTCTCCTCTCCTCATGCCAAAGCCCTCCTTCCTTCTCTTTGTTCTGAAATCTGGAGAGAAATTCTGGACAGTTGCTAAGTGACAGCCTTGCTTGGTGATGGTTCGCCACGGTGGGGCCAGCTGTTTCCTGGTGGTTCTGTTATGGAGCAGGCTCCCTCTAAGAATGGAAAGCGTCGGGGCGGGGCTGGGGAATCTACAGATGTGTCCTTGTAAAATACCGATGCTCACTCACACCCCTCGTCTTTTGTGAAGCACACAGATCACCTTGTATTTTTATTTTCTAACATATTAGCTTCCTAGGAGCACTACAGCAGAGCTCTGTGATGTGAGGTTTAACACAACAATAATGTATTGTCTCCAAGCAGTGGGTGCCTGACTTCACCTTCCTTGTTCTAGCCTTCTCTAGCTGGTGGATTCTGGGAAGGCATGACATTGTGCCTTAGGTATGCCTCTCTCCTCTGCCTTTGTCACCGCATGGCAAGCTCTTCTTGGCTGTGTCCCCTTTCTATTACAAGGGCACCAGCCATACTAGAGTAAGAGACCACCACCCTGTCCTCCAGTGTGACCTCACCCTTACACATCGTAACTACCGTAACTACTTCCAATTGACTTCACATTCTGGCATCCTGGAGATTAGGAATTGAGCATATCTTTTGAGAGACAAGATTCAGCTCATTGGGCCCAGCCTCAAGAAACACTTGCATAGTGTATGGACCAGAACATATTGAGCAGGAAGGCAAAAGTTGCTTCCATCACTTCAGACGACTCAGACACCTGAGGGACCTGCCTGGGGGCGGGGGAGGGTTTGTTGTGCTGCAGGGTTCCATTTCACAGCAGGAAGAGGGCTTTCTTGACTGTCCAGTCAGTCAGTGAGATCCTGCTTCAGTAACAGACTCTTGTCTCATCAGCATGAAGTAGAGATCAAACACACCCACGTTTGAACTCTGGCCTCATCCGTGCACACACATGAATAGGTACACAAGCACACAAACAGGTGAAGAGATCTTTCAAGGTCTCTTCAGTCAAGCGGAGTCCTGTTGCCAAGAAAGGAATAGAGAATCATGGAATGGTTTTAAGTCAAGCAGTGATGTGGTCAGACAGGAAACCCAACGGACCCTATGAGCTGACTCTTCTGGGGCCCAGTAGGATCCCCACCTGGCCCCTGATTCCCAGAGGCAGAGGCATCCCCAGGCCAGGCATGAGGTCCACGCACAAGCCTGACTCCAGGTCAAGGGTAACCACTCCTGTTCCCATCAGTCTTGCAGAAGCTCCTGGAAATGGTCCGAGAAGACGCCCGAAGATCCATTATGATGGCAACTGAGATGCAAAAGAAACATCCCAGGTATGCCATCTTCATTCCCCGGGCAGTTAAAGGATGTCAGTCAAATAGTGATGATAAGAACAATGACCAACTATTGAGCCAAACACTGAGCTGTGTACTTTGCATGTGTGCAACCACCCTGGATTCTTAGAGCAACCCCTCAAGGTGGGAGCTACTGTCTTTACTTTACAAATAAAAGAGCAATGGTCAAGAGAGGTTCAATGACTTGCTAATGGACACACAGCTGGTGAATGATAAGGGGACTCAAATTGCTTACATCCAGATCTTTCTAACTTCAAAAGCATACCAACCACGCAGCCTGCGGGGGTCCTGTGGCTCATTAGTCACCCTTGTAAGTATTTATGGATATGTATAAACTGTGCACACAGGAAAAACTTGAAAACCTGAGACAAAAAGGGAGAATTACATAAAATATCGCTGCTTTTGACGTTGGCCAGAGAGGCTTCTTCTGCAGAGGGCAGTAATTAGTAGAGAGACTCAGAACCTGCCAAAATGCTGAGGACAAGTTAAGAGCTGGATTCTAACTGGGCTGTGTATATCAACTCCCCCCACGACTGTGGAACATTCCATGAGAGGAGGTAGAAAGAGTGTAAGGCCTGGAGGTGAGGAGGCAGGCGTGCCTTGGAATGCTGTCGTCCGGGTATGGCATGGCTGTTGTGTTCATAGACTAACTGCGGCTGTGGTGACATGCACCAGATCTGAACAAGATCAAGTCATCAAGATCAGCCAACATCCCAGCAGGCAGCAGCAGTTGGACTCAGTGGGTTACCCAGAAGAGAGGACACAGGAGTCATAAGGGGACATGTTGAGGTGTGTTTAGTAGGGAGGTTGGGAGGAGGGAGTTGGGATGGATATGATTAAGATACAGTGTGTACGGGATGAAGTTGTCAAAAACAAGTAAAGGATTAAAAAAGAAAGAAAAGAACTTTGAGTCACAGATAGCTTGGTGGTAGAGAGCTTTGTTTGTGTGTGCGAAGCCTTGGCCCCCATCTCCAGCACTACAGAAAAGGGCAGAGAAATATAAACACTATGGGCATGGTGGCACATGCCTATAATCTCTTTAAGAGGGAGAGTGAGTCCAGAAGATCTTGAGTTTGAGGCTAGCCTGGGCTACAAAGCAAGAACTTATCTCAAAAGGGTCCTGGAGGGTACTGATCCACTCAGGGACAGTCATGACAATCAGGTTTTTTTTTCTTTCTTTGGGATAAAGTTGGGGAGAAGGCCTGCCTGTCAAAGGTGATAGATATATAGAGTTTGGGGAGGAATATGTGGGGAGCCATTTGCAATCATTCTTAGAAGGGACAGCAGCACCAACAGGAATGGAAACACAGCCAAAATGGAACAGAGAAAAGCATATGCCAGTGAAGGACTTCGTCTTGGAAGCCCTAACCTGGAGGATTTTCTTTTTGTCTTACTCTTGGACACTCCAAGCAGCAACCAGAATGACCGGCTCATAAGAGGGTAGTGTTGACCTTGAACCTGAGGTGTCTGTCTTCTGGTGAAAAGCCTCACTCATGGACTTGTGTCCTCTAAAAAAAATGCTCCAGAGGGAATGCAGGCTGGAGTCAGGGTTCCCTCCTCAAGTCTGACTCCCTCTGAGCCAGCAAATTACTTACAGAAAATAAATGAAGCCAAGAAGAGCTTCATCACCAGCCTCAGCCTTCTAGGGAGCCGGCTATGACTTACTGGTTGTTGTTATTGCTGTAATTACACTTGGCCCAATGTTTTTGAATACATCACACCCCCACCTCTGCCTGTTAATGATGAATCTGTCTGCTGCGGCCTCAACACAAACCTGCCTCCTAAGATGGCTCTTGGAGACACTCTGAGACAGTGTGGGTCCATAAGACATTTGCCTGGTCGGGGGTGACAAACATCTACTCACTCAGAGAGACACCTCCCTTTTTGTAAAGGCTTCCACGTCAAGTTGGTGCCCATCCAAGGCCTGCTGCTGAAGGACAGGTGTCCTCGTCCTCCCTAGGCTTTTGTGTCCTCATCCGTAAAATGAGATTTCGAAGCACCAAGGCATGGCTCTGGAACCTAATAGACCAGGGAACATCTCCATCCCATCGTTCAGCTTCTGTGTGATAGCAGGCACATTGTTCCACCTGAGTCTCAATGCACTTCTGCAAAATGAATCCCCTTAGCAACCTATCCAAAATGGCTGCAGTGAGATTAGTAAGCAGTACTGTTCTTGTAGAGTGCTATGCATGTTCTGGAAGTTATATCTGTCTCAATGAGTCCTTAGAGCATTTAGGAAGATAATGCATTTATTAGCAGTCCAGCTCCTTCCTGGCATACAGTTAGCAACCAATTGATGCAGTGGGGGTGGGGAAGCAGAGGTTACTTTTATTCCTCGTATAGGAGCCACAACTCTTTAAAGCACTCTGCTAAGACAGGTGTGTTGGCTGTCACCATCATCACATGCTCCAGTCTGCATTATATTGCTTATGAAACACTGACCAAAACAAACTTGGGGAGGAAAGGGCTTTATTTCGGCTTATGACTCCCACGTCACAGCCCAACACTGAAGGAAGTCAGGGCGGGAACCTGGAGGCAGCAACTGAAGCAGAGGCCGTGGAAGAATGCTGCTTACTGGCGTTCTCCTCATGGCTTGCTTGCTCTGCTGTCTTATACTACCCAGGACCATCTGCCTAGAGGATGGCAGGAGCCACAGAAGGCGTGGCCCTCCCACATCAGTCATTATCAAATTCCCTTCAGATGTGCCTACAGGCCAGTCTTATGGAGGCATTTTCTCAGCTGAGGCTCACTCTTCCCAAATGCTCTAAGCTCTGTCAAGTTGACAAAAAATTCCCCAGCACAGCCCACCTCACAGATGGGGAACATCCATGATGACATCCATATGGTTTATAAAGCATCTGGCTCTGGGGAGATCTGTCATATGGACTCTACATTCAATTCAGTGATAACCATCGTTACAGGAAAACTGTAGAAATTGCCCTTCCTCGTTAATTCCTTTTAGGAAAAATGAAATCTCTCCCCAGTTCAGTAAAGCATTGGATACTGAAACTTCCCCAAGACTGACAGAGACAGGAAAGGCCTTAGCTTCCCTCACTTCACACACCACATCAGTTCACACTGGAGGCCAGTTGACAGGCTGAGATGTTCCTGGAGACCTCTAAAACCCAGCCCCACACAACCCTCAGCCCCGTGGCTGCAGGAAGAAGGCTTATTTTTAAATGTAGTGATTTCCTACTTGATGTTGGGGATTGGAACTGGTGTATCTCTGAAGACATTGGCATCTAGACCTCATCTCAGACCCACCAAGGCTGAACCTCCAAAGCAGCCCTGGTTTCTAGAAATCTCTTCAGAGTGGGCACTGTCTCAGGGGCCTTGGAAATTCTACTGTATGTACAGAATTCCATGGGGAATGTGGTTCTGGGCTCCTGTGTGGACGCTGGTGTGTGGTCCAGAAGCATGTGTAATTCTACAGGTGTGAGAGTATATATGAGTATAGAATTCTAGGTGTGGGTGGAATGCTAGATGAATGTCGAACATTAGATAAGAGTACAAGTCCAGATGAGTGTGTAACACTAGGTGAGAGTGGAATGCTAGAGGTGGGTGGAATTCTAGGTGAGTGTTGAATTCCAGGTGAGGGTTAAACTCCTGGTGAGTGTGGAATTCCAGGTGAGGGTTAAACTCTAGATGAGGTGGAATTCAAGGTGAGTGTGGAACTCTAGATGAGGGTGGAATTCAAGGTGAGATGGAACTCTAGGTGTCCTATTCAAATACCTCATCTGGCTGTCTGTACAGATATGTAATTATTGCATATGTGAAATTTTAGGTGTGTTTGTAATTCTAAAAATGTTTATATAATTGTGGGGGGGGTGTATGTATGTGTGTGAGGGTGAGGTGCAGTTCTACAGTATCTATGTATGTGTTTTCAGGGATATGCAGTTCCCTAAAGGGGGTAGATCAACCTGCCATTTGTCTGTGCATGTGATTCTAGGGACATGAGTAGGTCTAAATGCAGTTTCTGAGAACCGCTCAGCCCAGCACAGCCAAATCTCCGGACATGTGGCCCAGCATCTGTGTTCTCAGCAAACTCCCAGGTGCCCCCCTCAGTGTGGCTCTATAGCTCACTCTGGGAGGAGGCATCCCAGCCTGTCCTGCTTTTGACACCTGCTGCTACAGAGCATCCAACGTTTTGTTAAAAGGCTCCTCTTGCTTTGCAGCCTCCTGTCTTTAAACAAGAGTGACTATGTCCTGAAGGAGTGGCAGATGACCCACAAGTCCAGGTAGGAATTTCTGAAGCCTGCAGCAGGTGGATGCAGGGTGTCAAAGTAGGGGAGCTGCCCCTGGCCAGGGACCACCACACATACACCCAGGGAGAAGGGCTGGGAGGGACACCTTTCTTTTCTTTTGACTTCGCTGAAGACAAGCTCCTTTTGCTCCTGGGCCAACCATGAGTGTCCAGAAATGTTTCCCCAGTGTTTGTATTCCACACCTTTCATTAAACAATTCCATCCATGAAGAAAAGGACGCTGTTCGGAAAGCATGGCCCATGAGCCCTTCTGTTCTGTCTTAAAATTTCACTTCATTTTGCCCGTTAAAGATAAGCAGCATGATAGACCATGAGGAATACATACATGGGCCTGGAGGACTTTTCCCCCATCACTCTCCTGATTCAGTTGTGGGCACAGAGCTATCCTGGGTCTGGAAGCTTCAGTAAGTGTATGGTATAAATGTATTGTAGGTTCAGACATCTGACTGGAACAGTCTTGCATTTTGGGCCCTTAGATAGTACAAGGAAGCCCATGGACATCTTCCAGAAGGATGCTATTAATGTACGTGATAAATTAGGATGCCAAAGGCATCTGTGATGATCCAGGTTACTAGGTTACCTTACTCTCCAGTTTGGAGCATTGTCTTCTCTGAGCTTCCTCAGCCCAGGATGACATGTTATGGGGTAAGACTTCACGGTCAGTCTAACAAGCACTGTGATTTTGGATTAGTGTTGAGTACAAGTGATTCTTGAGACTATCTCCCACAACTGTCATGTGACATCCAAATCCCCATTATTTCCTTCTCACTCAAAAACTACTTAAAATAGAGATGGAGATTTTTTTTCTCTGTCTGGCCCTCTTGGAGTCTCCCCATATTTGAGAACTGATAGTACAATAAGCACCCCTTGAGTAGCCCCATGATTAGCCATGTAGAACCATGGCTATGAAAAGTGTCCTGGAAAAACAGAGGGAGGAATGGAAATACATTGCCACCCAAGGTTCCAACCTGGGCTGAGTTTGGTATCTAAGCTGAGACCTGCGGAACAAAGATAAGCCAGCCTGTCATTGAGGAGGGGAAATATGGGAACAGGGTTCAGTCAGAGGAAATTGGAAACACTGAGCAAAGACCTCCATGATGGGATAATACTTTTCCCATCACCTACAAAGCCTAAAACCTCTAGGTCAAAGCTTCTAGAAAAAGCAGCAAACGCCAGGTTAGGAAGAAGTTTGAGAGATGGCCAGGCCCACCTCCCGAAAGACCCCAAAATCATGAAGCCAGAAAGGAAGTAAGCTACCATTATAGGAGGGTACGACAGCCTTTACCCTAGACCTCAGACATAAAGTAGCCAAAGTTCACTGTTCTTGTTTAGAAGAGACAAGGGGAGACATGGGGGTAAACAAGTGCTAATAAAACAAAATGTTATTCAGTGTGCTGGGTATGATTGATGCACACCTTTGATCCTAACACTCAGGAGGTAGAGGCAGGTGGGTATATGAGTTCAAGGCTGGGGTGGTCTACGTAGGGAGATTCAAGCCAGGGAGTAAAACCCTGTCTCAAAGGCAAAAATGTTGTGAGGGGATAAAGAGATGACTCCGTTGGTAAAAAGTGCTTGCCGTGCAAGCGTGAGGGCCTGAGTCTGAATCTCCAGGACCTACATTAAAAGCAGAGTATGACATCATGGTATACCCGAGCACACACACACACACTCAGACTCATACACACTCACACTCAATATCCAAGGGTCATGGAGAGAAAGGCAGCAGGGGGAGGTGGATCTGATCTGGGGAGTGATTATCTGTCTATTCATGAAAGCTGGCTGGCAAGAGTCGCAGGATAGAACAGCCATGCAAGGGATCCAATCAGTCCACACCCAGAAAGAGTCAAAGTACGTGACAAGTTGAATGACCACAGAGGAGGCGATTGACAACCAGGCAGGACTCTGAATCTAGCCTTATTGCTTCCAAAACTGAGGTGCGTGGGTGCTCTGCTCAAGAGTACATTAGTCAGAGTTCTCTAGGATCAGAGCTGGGAGAAAGAATCTTTATCTGCTAAAGGAGTTTATTAGAGTGAGTTGAGGCTGTGGTCTCACTAGTCCAACAACAGCTGTCTCCCTAAGGAAAGTCCAAGGCCAGTACTTGTCCAGTCTACGAGGCAGAATGCCTCGGCTGCTCTTCAGGCTGGGTTGGAACCTTGAGGAAGTGGGTTCTAGTTGCAGTGAAGGAATGCCTCAGCAGCATGATAGATGACTTGGCCAGAAAGAATGAGGGCAAGCAGGCTACCTTCTCCCGTTTCCTTTTGTGTACAATGTCACAAGAAGGTTTGGCCCAGATTTAAGGTGAAAAATCAAGAAAAATCCCTCACAGGTGTGCCCAGCAATTTCGGTTTTAGTTAATTCCGGGTGAAGTCAAGTTGACAACCAAGAGAAGCCATCAAAGGGACCCTGCTTAGAAAAGTATCTCCTTGAATGAAATGACAGTCTGGGGTGAAGAGCACCAAAGACAACAGAGGAAGAGTACCCAGCCACCCCTTTACTGGCATGTGCCTGTCCCTAGTGACGACTTGCATGTGATCCCCATACTCTGCTGAGGCCAAAGTTCAAAGCTGAGGAGTGTGAGGGTACAGGACTCCCTACAGACCACGAGAGACCAACCAACAGTAGAGATGGTGGGAGAGGGCCAGGGAGGACACTCCAGGCAGAAAGCACGACAGGAGCAAGGTTCAAGACTGGAGACCCAAATGTGTTGATTCTCATCCCCAGATAAGAGTCTCCCCTGTGCCTGAGTTCTGGGGGCCTAGCACTTGCCAGGATGGCCTCAGTAGCACCGCTTAGGAAAACAACTAGAACCTGTCCCTTGGTGTTTCAGTGAGAGATCCAGCACGACGAGTGGAGAAAGCCATGTCCCAGCCTCCCAGAAGAAGATAAAGGGGTAAGGCAGGTGGGGAAGTAGCCAGCATGAGCAGGAGGCAGAGTTCGCCATGGTTACAGCATCCTCTGTCTCCCTGGGGTATGAGAATTCCTCAGTGCAGACCAGATTCCCGAAAGCCACAGATAGGAAAGAGGGACAAGTATTTCAGTGACCAGATACTGAGCGGCACTGTGGAAAATGACATGAGATCCCTCTGCAGCACCACAGGCTGTGTCCTATGTTTGTGGCCTTGTCTATTCCCCAAGTGTCTGTGCCAGGCAGAGTATTACCTCATTTCACGGAGTAACAGGCCAAGAGTTGGCCACGTGCAGTGCCCCACTGGAGGCCGAGCAGCTGAGGAGGGGTGGGGGGTGGGGGTTCTCTGCCCCTGACATATGCTGGCCTCCAGTGGAACCTGCCTCACTGTGGACCCACATAGGAGGCCTGAGCCACCACCCAGCCTTCTAGCCCCCGAAGGGGATGCTGAGGGGGTTTCCGGATGAAAACAAAAAGCCCAGATGGACATGGGTAGCAGTTCCTACTTCAGGGCATCTTGGGCTCAGGGAGGCCAGTGGGAACTGTGAGGCCACTGAAGTACCCACTGGGCCCCATCCCCTCATTCTTTCTCTTGCCAGCAGCCGTACTAACCGTGACATCATCCATTGCAAGAGCGGAGTGTGTAACAGCATGCGGGCCAAGTTTTTCAGCATAGCCCAGGAGGCCAGCTACTGCCTGCAAGACAAGATGGAGATTCTCATAAAGTGAGAACACACATATGTCCAGGCCATGGCAGGGCCACACGCCTGCAACCTGCTCCATGCTTAGTGTTTGCCCGGGGCTAGGCTAGGGTAACAGCAAAGGCAGACATCTCTGCTGCCCTCGGGGAGCCAACTCTTGACTCTTGAAAAACAAAAACCAACCCACTGCAGCTATTGAGAGACTCAAATTAGAATCATCCCACAGGGAAAGAGAAGAGGCGTTATGTCACATGGGGATGGAAGGAAGAGAAACAGTCAAGGAGAAAGAGAAGGGGCAGGTGGGGAGGGAGGAAGGTGACAAGGGAGAGAGAAGGGGAGCAGGAAGAGGGGAGGGGAGAAGCAGGAGATGATGAAGGAACGGGAGAAGGAAAGTGGAGGGTGGGGGTGACCAGGGATCCCGATTCAGGTTGGGTAGTCCGGGAAATCCTCTCTAAGGAGGTCTTAGAGATGATCATGAAGGAAGCAGAGGAACCCAGAAAGAAGGAACTGGAAAGAGAAATGTCCTAGGTGGCAGCAAAAACGCATTCAAACCCTCAAAGCAGGAAGAATACTGGGGACTGTGGTAGGAGCAAGAAGTTCACACTTGGTCAGAATGCCGCCAGTGGAGGTTACCATTCTAAGGCCACCAGGATCCTCCTCCCCACTCCAGCCCATCTCCTTACCAAGGTGCCCATGTGCCTCAAGGAGCTCACCCATCTCATCAGGGCATCCAGGTGACCCTCCACTCCCTGCTCAGAGCTCACCATTTAGAGAGATAGATGCATACATAAGAATCTACCACACAGGGCAGTGAGGCCCGTGACATGGGGGAGGAGAGCACTGAGGGAACACAGAGCCGGTGCCCTCTGACCCAGGAAAGCCATCTGAACATCTTCCTGCCGGAAACGTTATCGAGTTAATGAATGGCGGCGCCGATCTCTGGGATACCGTGTTAGGCAGGGTTCCCCATCACTGCACTGAGAGCTTGGCAGTTATTCACAGCCCCATGGGTGAGAACGCGTACAAATACACACAGACACCGCCAGCCTAACCAAAGAAGTCTCCCTACCAAAGGCCCTGTACACAGCAAAGCAGTGAGGCAGCATCCAAAACCAGAGAAGCCAACTAGGAAATTAAGAAAGGAAGGAACTCCAAGAAAAAGCCAAGTCCCAGAGGGTAGAAAAGGAATCGCCAAGTGTCAGCTGTGCATGGTTCTCTCGGGATGCCTGTGAGACGATCAGAGAGCAAGGCAGAGGCCAGATCACAAGGCTTCACTAGCCTACCTATCAGAGGAGGTCACATTTTGTCCCCAAGACTGTGATCATAAGGGAGAGACATAAAATTTGAAGCATTGTGACAACACTGGAAAGTGTAGGGAATGGGTGATCTGGGACCTTAAGGAATATTCTAAGTAAGGTACAGAGCACTGGGTGCTGGGTGTGGGGCATTGATCATGGTATACTCACAACACGAATTTTCTTTGGAGAGAGGGCATGTGTGCAAAAAGATGAAACTAGGGAAGAGAACCAACATGACTTAAGCACCTACTGTGCGCCTTGCAGTATACTCAGTGCTTTGTGTGCAGAATATAATGGTCATCTCTGAGAGGCAGCAGAGTCATCTCTGCACACCTAAGAGAGCTACCAGCAGGCAAGCCTGATCATAGTCTACAACATAACAAGAGCCCAAAGGAGAGGAGATGGTTGATGGCATCTGAAGAAGGCTGCGGGGTAGCTAAAGGAGGGGTCTGTGTCTCTGACTCCTCTCCCACTTTCTCACACAACTTCTTAGACGCCAAGAAGAACGAGGTATCCAGAAGTTCAACTCCTTTGTTTTCGTCTCAAATTTCCAAAAGGACTTAGCAACAATGCGGCACCAGGTCCCGGTGGCAAAGGGGGATGCGGAGGAGATTGCTGACCACTGGTAAGACCCTGAGGAGGCCCCCGGGGTTGTATCATGAGCATCCTAGGGTTCTTCAGTAGTCTAGAGATGTCATCTCCCAGCGACTGTTGACCAGTGGTCAGGTCCCCCAGATCAAAGCACAATCAGGGAAGAACCTGTCAGCTTCTGAACCACACATCATGAAACCTCTCCCAGTCTCCATGGTTACCTCATGTTTGGTCCAGTCTTAAACTCATTTACAAACCACACACAGACACACAGACAGACACACACACACACACACACACACACTCACGGAGAGAGAGAAGAGTAATACCAAACCTGTCAATCAAAGAAGTGTCTACAGAGTCTGGGTTCTGTTTGGCATACCCCCAAAGTAATTAAATCTCTCAAGGGTGCAGTCGCAGACAGACGTACCCCAGGAACACTGCCTCAGCATGTGGAAGAGGAAAGGCAGAACATGGTGAGGTCTGGGGCCTGCTGCACGGCAGGGTGATGGCACCGAGTACCTCAAAATAACCAGAAGGGGGTGCTGAATCTTCTCCCTCTGGAGAAGTGCGGAGTGCTTGGTGCTCATGCTGAGCATCGGATTGGGGCGTTACACATTACATACAAGCTGTGATGTCTGCCACAGTGGTGCCACGCTACTTTGAGGGCAGGGGTCAGTGGATCTCTACGAGTTCAAGGGTAAGATCCACGTCAGCCAAGGCTGCATAGTATGACTCCATCTCCAAAAGACAGAAAGCTCTCACGTGTTGTACAAGCACCCTAGAAACAGGTTCGGTGATTCTGTCATTTAAAATAAGATTTAGGACATTTTTAAAGAAAACAGTGACCAACTGTAAGGAATTATGATGAACCAAGGGACTCTGATGGATGGTGGCAGCGACCCTAAGAAAACCTAGTGTTTTTTTCTTATCCCCTCCTCACCAAATCATGGAGGATACATACAAAACCTCTGTTTCACATGGAAACAGATGAGTTCGCTCGCTTGTCCAGGCCATGCTGCCCTGTTCGTGGTGAGCACAGGATGGGCGCCTCTGCCTGGTCCCAAGCTGCACCCTCACTTGCGACGTTGAACGGGGGTCTGACATATTATGTGTCTTGAGCCCCATTCTGCCAGGATGAGTGAAACAAGATCTAAGAAAAAGGTGGAGCTGGAGTCCCTCCCTTGCTATTGTTGATGTGAGCTAGAAACTTGCCAGAAGGACGCTAAGCTGTAGGAGAGATGTGAGAACCACCCACACTGCCTCACACCCCCAGATCTTCACTGTCTCATGAGCAGTATCCCCCCAAATACACAGGCCCCCAGGAGTGCCTTCTGTGATGGGGAGGGGAGGGTATTAGATATTAGAGTGGGAAGTCAGTGTCGAGCTTCCCACAGTGGGATTCCGCAAGCATCTCTAACAATGGAGCTTTTAGTATCATTATGGGGAAACAAGTGCCCTTCATAGCATCGTTACAAATCAAGTCAAATGAACCACAGCCTGGCAACAAGGGTGCTCAGCCGGCTCCTCACCCATCCAGTTACTCATTCACTCGGATCGTAACTGTAGGACACCAACTATCTTTTAGATATGGCTCAGCACCGCAAGCTAACTCAGACAAAGTTTGTATTTTCGTAGCAGTGCATGCTATACAAAGATGCAGGAACAAATTCATAAGTACAAGGATGAAGTTATTCTTCAAAACCTCCTACAGTGATACATATGTGATGGAGGTGGGCACATATCATGATCATCATAAATTACATAGTACTTCTGTCATTGAACTGTTATTATTAGTGCATGTGAGGGGGAAGAAAGAAGGGCAAGAGCACATGCAGAGGTAAGAGAACAACTTTGTGGATTCTGTTTTCTTCTTCTACCTTTGTGTGGTCTCAGGGGATCAAACTCATGTTGTTTGGCATGTGTGGCAAGCTCTCGACCTGCCAGCCTGGAGAGCACGTTCTAAAGACGTGACATCACTTGGCTTAAGTAGGCCCTGACCACATTTAAAGCATGATCTTAGAACTAAGGTGGGTTAGTAGGTTAGACAGAGATGCAGTAGAACCCACCTGTCTCCACCATCCTCATGGTAGCATGAAACACACAGCCTGTCAGATGAGCTTATTTCATGGAGATGAAAATGCACATGCCATCATGTCCATCACCACCATCATCTCCATCACCACCACCATCACCATCACATCATCTCCATCACCACCATCATCTCTGTCACCACCATCATTGGTTACCACCATCATCTCCGTCACACCATCATGTCCATCACCACCATTACCTCTATCACCATCATCTCTGTCACCATTATCATCACTATCACACCACCATCTCCATCATCACCACTGCCATTGTCATCTAGAAAGCATCCACAGATGTGTCCACATCCACCCTAGCACAATTAGCAGTCAGAAGAGATTCTCAAACGCAACACCTACCCCTATTTTGCTTCCTGTATTTCCACACTATCTGCTCTACAGAAAGCTGTTCTATGAATGTGGCCTTTTAAAGCATGCCCTTCCCTTGTTCACCAGGGAAACAGAAACTAATCCCAGCTTTGCCTACCCTTAGAAAGAAACACTTGCCTAAAAACACTAGGTATAGAGGACAGGCCCTCCAGGTAGAACCTCAAGCTGCCTTCCTGATGTGTACCCCGAGAAGAATAGATAAGAAAATGAAGGCGAACCAAAGGGCCCAGATCCCGTCCTGGCTCCTTAACTGACTCTCTCCTCTTGGGCTTGAAGGTACTTTGATTTGCTGTCCAAACTCCCTGAGGATCTGAAGAGCTTCCGGCCTGCCAAAAAGATCCTGTCAAAGCTGCAGAAGTTTGGAGAGAACCTGGACCTGAGGATCCGGCCACACATTCTTCTGAAGGTGCTCCAGGACCTACGGATATGGGAGCTGTGCTCCCCAGACATTGCGGTGGCCATTGAGGTAGGGACCACACTCTTCCTCTCTCCCCTCCCCTCCTAGCACCTCAGGTGCTCTCAGTCAGTCCCTTGGCATCCAGGCACTGCCTAAGTGCAGTAGACACAGTCACTACAAAACACAAAGACCCTGCCCCCGGAAAGCCCTTATTCTAACTGGAGAGGGAGTGCCTTGTGCTGTTGGGTCATTAGAGTGTATGGAAGTGGTACTCCCCAGAGACTGGGAGGCTTGGAGGAGATGTTAAGTGTGTTAATCACCGAAATGGGCATCTCAAAGCATGCTGCTGAGAGTGTGGTTGGTTCATGGGCCAGCAGGGCAGCCCTCACTGCCTGTTTGTGGGGAATGTGTGACCTCAGGCACCAGACCAAATTCACCAACACAGAATTGACATGTTAATGAGGTCCCAGATGTGCTGGGTGCATGATGCTGCTAAGGAGCTCTGGTTTGAAGTGAATTGGGGGGGTACGTAGCTAACCAGGCCAACCAGGGAAGGCTAAGGGTTGATCTTGGGCTTGAACATTGAGAATGATGAAGGCACAAGAGCACAGCAATGCGATGGCAGCATATGTGAAGACATGGCCTGCCTTGGAGAAATGGACTGCAAGTCAACAAGTGTGGCAGAAAGTGATCAAGGAGGTGATGTATCAGTCCATGAATATCCGTGAAGGTCCAAGAAGGACTCTTCTCAAGGGTGAAGAGAGGTACGCACCATCACCTCCATCCCCGAAGGCCTGGGACATCATAGACAATAGCAGTACCGAAGCCGAAGCCAAAGGTTCAAGATGATTACGGAGCCGGAGGTGGTGGTACAGGCCTGAGAATCCCAGCTGCTCTGGAGGCTGAGACAGGAGGGTTATGATGCCAGCGCCTGCCTGGGCTACAGGGTGAGCCCAAGCTCATTCCTGACAGCTTAGCAGACCCCGTTTCAAAATCAAGCATCCCAGGAAGGCTGGAGATGTCAGTCAGTGACATAGCCCTCGAAAGACACATGCGAGCCCCTAACCTTATACCCCGGTTCTTTTAAAAACCTGCTTAGGGTGCATCCTTGCTCTCAAAGATGTTACATTTGAAGAGTTGTGCATAATATGAGTGTTTGTCTGAGTATACATATGTGCACTATGTGCAGGTGCCTGGTCCTCTTAGAGGCCAGAAAAGGCAGTCAGATCCCCTGGACCACTTTACCTGTGGTTACAATTTGCCATGTGGGTGCCAGGAACCAAATCAACTACTGAGCCATCTCTCTAGCTTAGCAGTCCTTAGTCAACCTGTGAGTTACGACCCCTCTGGGGTCAAATGACCCTTTCGTGAGGGTCATTAAGACCATCAGAAAACACAGATGCTTCTATTATGATATGTAACTTTAGCAAAAAAAATTATGAAGTAGCAACAAAAATAATTTTATGGCTAGGGGTCACCATGATGTGAGGAACTGTATTAAGGGGTCACAGCATCAGGAAGGTGGAAAAGTGCTACTCTAGCCCTTATTTTATTCTTAAATTATGTGATCTGAAGGTGGTGCACATGAGTGAGGTGTCCATGAAGGCCAAAAGAGGGCCTCAGAACCCCCTGGAGCTGGAGTTACAGCAGCTGTGAGGCGCCTGATGGTGGGGGCTGGGAGCCAAGCTCAGGTCCTCTGCAGGAGCATCAGACACTGTCAGATCCCTGATCTGCCTCTCCAGCCCATGCATTCTGAATTTTATCAGGTCATATGTGTGCAGTTTAATAGGGACTTGAGCACCTCCTGAAAAAAGAAGCAAATCAAATGGTGGATCTATAAGAGTCGACAGGCTTAAGAATGTGTCGGCCTTTTCACAGGACGACCTGGGTGAGGTCAAGAGTGGGGGAGGAGGTGGTCCTGTGGTCCAGTTCAGATGTCCAGACTCTACTGCATTCATCATATGAGGAAGCTTCAGGAAAGCCTCTGACAGACTAGACAGAGCTAGTCTGAGGGCATCTCCTCCCTTGCTGTTTGTGGATTCAGCTCCCACCCACCAATTATTGAAGTGCAGGGAAGAGTACCTAAGAGGGAGAGCTATGTAAGCCCCCCTGTTTCCTAACAGTGAGCTTACAGTCCTAGGGACTGGCATTTAGCATGCTCCTGACGAGGACATCACAGAGCATCTAACAGCAAAAGCCTACACGGAACACTAGGTTTTGTGTGTCTTAAACCCTTTCCTGGAATGCAAAGTCAGATCTGTCATCAATTCTCAAAGGAACTACTGAACCAAAACAAAAGTTTTAAGGACAAATGACTTTTAAAGCTATGCGTAGCATTTACAGATAAGTGGACATAACATTGTTAAATTAAGCTTAAAAGGCCAGGCTACTGGATTTTTCCTACAATGTAGAACCTAGATTTTACACACACATGCATGCACACATGCACACAAACACACATATGACATGAAAATTTAAGGGAACTAACGGGAATGGGGACAGGAGGTGGTAATTGGGAATGCATCTTGACAATAATGCATATTGTCAATGCTCTTCTTGAACTATTACATAATCACATTATATAATGAATGAGATATTAAGAAGTAAAAAGAGAAAAAATATTTCCAGCTGGAATTTCTTCTTCTCCTCAAATTTTCTTGGGTAAATGACAAGATGGGCTTAAAATTAGCTTAAAATTGAAGCAAGAAACTGGAGCAGGGACTTTTCCCCAAAGCAGCCAGCCTGGCCTGAGGTACAGAGTAGTACAGAATGAATAACTGAGGGTTTGGACAGTGAGTTTTGAGTCACTCTAACAAGGCTCAGACACAAGCCTGTGAGCCAGAACAGAACCACTCCCATCAACACGGTGAGACATGTTTGTTTTTCCAATGGTACAAAAATCCATACTTTCAGATTCAGCAAACTCTTGGAAATCATCGTCTGCACAAAGCTGGTTAAAGAGGTGTTTCCCTGCAAGAGAGTTTTTCAGATGGCTGAAGAAGCAGGCCTCAGTTGGCAGGAGGTCAGGAGAATACAGTGGGAGAGTATGGCCCACACTTCCATAGCCCCAAACTCCAGAGCTCAAAACTCCATAGCCCAAAGCTCTATAGCCCCAAACTCTACAGACCAAAGCTCTACAGCCCAAAGCTCTATAGTCCCAAACTCCAGAGCTCAAAACTCCATAGACCATAGCTCTATAGTCCCAAACTCTACAGACCAAAGCTGTATAGCCCCAAACTCCATAGCTCCAAAATTCATAGTCCCAATCTCCATAGCCCCAAATTCCATAGCTCAAAACCCACTTTATTCAACTTTTGAAGCATTGGTCTGTTGGCAAAAAGCAAATATATCAATCAGGGTTCTCTAGAACAACGTAGAGAATGAATCTGTATGTATATAAAGATTTATTAGAATGACTTACATGCTGTGGTCCTGCCCAACAGTGGCTGTCTCCCAATAGAAGGTACACAAATCCAGTTATTGTTCAGTCCACAAGGGTGGATAACCCAGCTAGTCTTCAATATACATTCAAATCCCAAAGAAGCAGGCGCTAATGCCAGTGAAGAACAAGCAGGCAAAGAAGGAGACCTCCTTCCTCCAAGTCCTGTATACAGGCTGCCAGCAGGAGGTGTGGCCCAGATCAAAGATGTACTTTCCCACCTCAGAAGATCCAGGCTAAAAGTAGGTTTCCCCACTTCAAATATTTAATTAAGAAAAATTCCCTCACAGGGATAAACCCTGGGTTTTAGTTAATTTCAGATGTAGCCAAGCTGACAACCAAGAATAGCCCTCACAGCAAATTTAAGTGGTTTTCTTTTTTTTAAGATTTATTTTTATGTGTATGTGTGCTTTGCCTATGTGTATGTCTGCGCACCACAAACATGCTTGATGTCTGCCAAAGCCAGAAGAGATTCCCTTGGGTGTCCCAGGTATAATGGATTCAGAAGTCTGTCATGGATCAGACCAGCAGCCCAACAAACAGCTGCCATGATATTTTTCTGATACAAGTTTGGCTTTGGGATGTACCTTAGAGCTACTTTTCAGTCAAACAACTGATCAGGTCTTCATCAGTTGTCCTATCCTGCTCATTTTTAGTCTGGTGTCACAATCCTGTTGAGAAATGGGCGTTGCTGGACATAAAAAGAGAAAGTGACATTTCAGACAACAGCTCTCTTGGTTCTTTGTAAAGGGATCGGTTTCAGTGATCTCGCTCAACCAGCCACTGTCTCCTTGGACCACACCTGCACTGGACAGTCATTAGTTTCTGGGCCAAATGTTTCATCTCTGCCACTTTAAGACCTATTCTGAATTCAAGTAAGGACATCGCTCCAAGGGCTGGAGAGAAGCCAGTTAAGATCGCTGGCTGCTCTTGCCATAGGGCCTGGTCCTGTTCCCTGCCCCCATGTGGTCACTCTAGTTCCAGGGAATCTGATGCCCTTTTCTGTTCTCCACAGGCACATACATAACTCATACATATAAAGTAGGAAATAACTTTTTTCAAAAATGAAAATAACTCAAATTTGTTTTCTGACTAACATCATTTCCATCGTATAAAATAAACATCACGTGAAAAGTCATTACCAAACATGTAAATCAGGAAATGCGCATTAAAAATGGTGTATAACATAACTGTATTTATTTAAGAATGCATTCCAGTATCAAATGCTAAATTTCAACAATGCAAAAATCTCAGGTACTTTTGCACCAACCTCAATATGAACGTTGGAGTCACGGGGGATGGGGCATCCTGGATTTCAATTACAAAGTCCTCTGGGATATCAAAGAGAGGTGGGGGGGCTGCTCTAGCTTTCAAACCAGGCCCTGAGCGTGACACTATGTTTACCCCACAGTTTGTGCGAGAACACATCATCCACATGCCGCAAGAGGATTACATCAACTGGCTGCAGGGCCGGGTCGGCATACCCATCCGGCAGCAGCCTGCCCCGACATAGTGGGGGCCAGTCGCAGCGGAGGGGGCCACGCCAGCGCCGTGTTCCTAAGTCCAGCCTATGCCATTGCCTCCTCCCTTCTCTCACGGACACGCATCACAGAGCCAGGAGATCATCCGGAGACACTTCTAGAAATACACTATATACTAGAGATGACGGTCCCCACCCTGGGGCCCTCCGGGGCCCTCCCCTCCCCCCATAAGGTTCCCTGTCTTGGCTCATGGTTCAAATCTGACTCTGCCTACTTTCCAAGACACCCCCTTTCATTATACCCCCTTCCTAAAAACCCTGAATAATAAAATTGAGCTGGATTTCGACATTTGCCCGAGTTCGAGGTGTGGCATTTGGGTGCAGCCGTCAGATCCTAATAGACCTTATTATTTATGAGCTTATGAGCTTATTTATGTGATAGCCCAATGCCGGGTGATTTGCCTGTATGATGTAATTGTCTATATCAGCATATGCCGTAACATTCCTGAGCACATACTAGTGATGTCACTATTCCATACCACTGGAGCAAGAGTGTTACTTAAATATCGCATATATTGTTTTGGATGGATGGACAAATGGAAGAATAAATGAATTGATAGATGTGTAGGTGGATGAGGGATGAATGATAAATGGATGGGTAGAGATATGAATAAAGAGATAGAAAAGTGGATAAATAAGTGAATGGATGGATAAATGGATGGCTAGATTATAGATGCGTAAATGGATGGATGGATAGGTGAATGGATGGATGGAAACTGCAATGGCATGTATGTATGCATGAACATTGCATGGGCACATGTGGGAGGCAGAGGTTGGCATCAAGGTGTCTTCTGATAAAGTAAAAAGTGAGTGAGAGGAAGCCCTGAGGACAAAACCAGAGAGCCACGCACAATGTGCCATCTCCTCATTGGTTGCTTCCTGCTACACAGTGTGGAGAACCTCCACATGGATTATCTGCTTCTGTCTCCACAGAATGTGGTTGCCTCTTTTCATTCTTCCTGCTCTGCAAATGATGAGACACTCTTTTTAAAATTTAAATTAGATGAATTTTTGCTTGTATAAGTTAATGTGCGTGTATGTGTGCGTGTGTGTGGATGTGTACATATGTTCACATGTTTGTGCACATAGGCCAGAGGTGAATTCTGAGTGTTCCTCCATCACTCCCTGTCTTTGTTTTGTATTGCTATGATAAAATCACTCTGCCCAGCTGGAGATGGTAGTGAATACCTTTAGTTCCAAGCCAGCCATAGCTATACAGTGAGGTTCTGTCTCAAAAAAGACAAAAAAAAAAAAAAACTACTTGAAAAGGAAAGGACTTATTTGGCTTACAGGGAACAGTCCATCATTATAAGAAGTCAAGCTACTAACTCAAGGCAAGGACTGAGGCAGAGGCCATGGAGGAATGCTGCTTGCTGGCTTGCTCTTTATGACTGGCTCAGCTGGCTTTCTGAGACAGCCCAGGACCCCTTGCCTGGGGACTGTGGTACCACTCATAGCGGACTGGGCGTTCCCACATCACTTCCCAAGTACGTCCAGGTTTGTGTCAAGTTGACAAATACTAGAAAACATCCTCCCAAGTTTTATGTTTTGAGATAGGGTCTCTCACTGTACCTGGGGCTTGATGAGTCAGCTAGGTTGACTGGCTAGCAAGCTTCTTAGATCTCTTGTTCCTGCCTCCCAAGACTGGGATTCTAGGCATATGCTTCCCTATGGCTTTTGATGTGAGTGCTGAACGTCTTGCCTTCATCAAAGCTATGATGGCGCAGAACCCCTTTGGTCAACCTCACCCATGACGGTTTCTCCCATGGCCAGCTGTGGGTTTCCCCACTGCTACCCCCGATACCCAGGTTCACATAGTTGTCATACAAGAATATCACGAAAATTACCTTGTCTTGGGAAGTGTGCCCAAGAGCATGTGGGTGTACTGTGATAGAGTGTTCAAAAGTCTGGTCTCTCTGAAGGTCACAGCATCTCCTTGAAGGAAAAGGGCACATTACTACAAACCCTTTTTTGTTTTTTTAAGCATATGAGAAGAGACACAAAGCAGATTTGTGGCCGAGTCTAGAATGAGGTCTGTCTAGGACAGGAAACAGCCTGAAATCGCAAGACTTCCTGCTTTCTTCACTCCAGGAACCTTCTCACCTATTGCTCAGAACTGTAGCGCCATCTAGTGGCTATTGTTAGTACTACTCTCACCATGCCCGTGAGCAAAATGTTAACAGTAACAAGACTTACACGGTCAGACAAGGAGTAATATATTCACACGGGGGGGGGGAGGGGGGACGGGTTTCTTACCGAAACATAACCGAGAACAAGAAGCAGCAACATGTATCATGTATCTCCCAGGCCCAGGGAGAACTATTTTTTGGAGTGAACAGGTTCATCATCATCTGAGAGAGCAGAGACAATGTGTCTGGCCCCAATGTCACATCCCCCTAGACTACCCAAGCCATCTAAGTAGCCGCCAGATTCTAACACTGCATCCTCCCTAGAGAGACTTCCAGTACTGGCTGAATTTTCTGTTTACACATGCAGTTCTTGTATTGTTTATTTGGTTTCGAAACACCCCTGGGGTGGATCTTGAATTTGCTTGTATGTCTGAGGCTGACTTTGAATTCCTGGTCCTCCTGCCTCTACCTCCGAAGCATTGGAGTTACAAGCGTGTGTACCACTGTGCATAGCCCTTTAAAATACATTAAAACAGAGCTATACAAAATCATAAAAGCAAACCACAAGCAGAGTTGGGCTAAGAAGTCTTAGTCTGTGGACTCCTGCTTGAGGGTTAGCTTAAAGAAGTCGAGTTTTCTATTCTTTCCAAAAGAACACACCGGGAGGGCTGATGAGACATGATGGTTTCGGTATCTATCTGCTTAGACAGTGGCATTGACAACGTTTTTGTGGGACAAGAACACAGGCGCAGGGCATAAACGAGGTGGCATGCACCCCTCAAACTCTCGGGCCCTCTCTCACAGAGAGCGGCAGCCACACTGCACCCGGTAGTTTGGGGCCTTCCCAAGGGTATCGTGTGTAAGCACCAGCAAGGGACGGCGGTGACAGAGAGCTAGCAGGGTGTCTGTGTGTGCCTCACGCCAGGCGCTGCCCGAAGTCAGTGGTCCTCAGCCTTCCGAGGCTGCAGCCCTTTAATACAGCTCTTCATGTGGGGACCCTCAACCATACAATTCTTCTCATTGCCACTTCATAACTTCACGTACTTCAAGTACACAATACTTCATGGATTTTGCTCGTTATGAATCATAATGTAAATATCTGATATGCAGGACATCTGATGATATGTGGTCCCCACGAAAGGGTCGTTTAACCCCTAAAAGGGGTCACAACCCACAGGTTGAAAACCTCCGGGTTAAAAGCAGGAAAGAGGACATACTAAATCCAAGCTCCTTCGTGAAACATAAACGTCTTCAGCCCCAATGTCCCCAAGAATTTAGTCACAGATGTGATACGGGAAATCTGGCCATCAGAGCTTTACAACACTGATTTTAAGGTTATGGGTGGGGGGTCCAGCAAGCTGGATAAAGGGGCTTGCTGCCAAGCCTGATGACCTGAGTTCAAATCCCGGGATCTATATGTGGTAAAAGAGAAAAACTGACTCTCAAAAGTTGACCTCTGTCCTCTGTGGACATATTCATATACAAAGATATATGCACACATGTATGCTAAATAAAAGGCAATGAAAGGTAGTTGCTGAAAGGAGAAGGCGTGGAAAGGAAGTAAAAATGGTCCATAATGAATAGACATATTCGTAGGCAACAAGTGGGAGGAGAGAGCTACAAGGCTGGAGTGGGGTATGTGGGAGGCAGGCAGGTCCTGGACATTCCTGCAGCGTTTGAACTTGGGAGAGACATAGCTAAGGTTCCACACCGTGCGAGAGATAGCAGAGGCGTAAAGGTTCTCTTCCAAGAATCTGAAAAGAGCTAAACAGTGGTTCTGCTGTGCGGAATGGCAGCTGTGCTTCACTCCCTGCGTGGCCCCAAAAGGCATCACTTCTGTCAAGTGCGGAGCCCACTAAAGAGTCCATGAAGACACCTTCATGCAGCATCCAGCTCATAGTAGGAGCTCAGTGTACATCAGGAGCGGCAGTGGGGACAGGGAGTGGGTGTGGGCGGAACGCACAGTCCCAAAGCCCCAGTCTTGCATGTCAATGACGGTTCGTCAGCCACTGTCCTCACGTGGATGCATTAGTGTCTGATTCTGGCTAATTGAACCCTGAGTCCTTCCATTGCTGCCTCTGAGAACATAAAGACTGACTGGAAAGCCAAAGTCAAATGGTCTCAACCCAGTGACAAGAAAGACACATCTGGCCTTTGCAATTTAATTAATTATTTATTTATTTATTTAGAATTTCACACATGGGTACTGGGTTTACATTATTGCTGCCTATTCCCCCTGCTCCCTCCAATACCTTCTGTGGCCTCCACTCCCAAATTCTTGACCTCCCATAGATAGATAGAT
>CM053766.1:111269527-111283706 GCA_028658305.1 Pachyuromys duprasi
CCCCAGTCTTGCATGTCAATGACGGTTCGTCAGCCACTGTCCTCACGTGGATGCATTAGTGTCTGATTCTGGCTAATTGAACCCTGAGTCCTTCCATTGCTGCCTCTGAGAACATAAAGACTGACTGGAAAGCCAAAGTCAAATGGTCTCAACCCAGTGACAAGAAAGACACATCTGGCCTTTGCAATTTAATTAATTAATTATTTATTTATTTAGAATTTCACACATGGGTACTGGGTTTACATTATTGCTGCCTATTCCCCCTGCTCCCTCCAATACCTTCTGTGGCCTCCACTCCCAAATTCTTGACCTCCCATAGATAGATAGATAGACAGATAGATAGATAGACAGACAGATATATCTCTTGTCCAATTGGTGTTGCTCATAGGTATGTGTTTAAGGACAGAATTATCAATCATCTATCAGGGACTCATCATCCCTTGAGAAGACTGATCCTCCCTCCCTCAGTTGCCATTGATTGCCTGCAGTGCCTCACTTGGGCGGGCCTTGTGACATTTCCCCCACCCACATTGGCTTCCTGGCTGTGGTGGTCTTGTCTAGATGACCATATTGTCACTTCCTGTGTACCACTTTTGTGACGGGAACAATAGCAGGCCCACTGGGTGAAAGGTTTCCAAGGGAAGGAAGGGCCATGCACACTGGCTACCAATACCCAAAAGCTCCCTCCAGAGAAGGAATCCTGACAAGGACCATCTCAGGCAAGCAGAAAGCATCCTTTAACTCCATATTTCACCAAGGAAGTGGCATGTAGAGTAAACTTTTTCAAGATCACAAGCTAAGCAGGACAAGCAAGGCTGGGAACAGAGAACAAGTGTTCAGGAGGGTACCCCAGAAGAGGCCCTGATGGGGTGTGGGAAGACAAGGCTAAAAGTCTCCACCAGAACGGGGCCTAGACACAGAGGCATCAGTGAAGAAAGTGAATAGGGACCAGGAGTTTCCCCTGAAAATCTTTTAGTTTGTGGGCCTAATATTGTTCTTATCACAAAAAAAAAAAATAAAAAAATAAAAAAGAAAGATCAGCTATGTAATTGGAAGGTTAGAGCTTCCAGCCATCATTCATTCATTTTGTCTTGTAAGGAAGAAAAAAAGACTAAAGGCCAAGTTTAATCACAGAATCAATAATTCAGTCAGGCATGTCCATTCAGGAAGAGAACTATCCTACTCATGCTGATGACGATGATGGCAGTGGTGGCGATGAAGGTAATAATGACAATTATCATAACAATAGACTATAAACATAGGTGTCATGCTTCGCTGAGCGTTCTGAGTTGTTCTAATATAATGTTTTGGGACCTGGGGGTGACCTGAGGGAATCCCCAAATTGTAGTCAGTTGAGCAAAAGTGTATGTAGCCTAGAAACTCCTGAAGCTGTGGCTTGTGTCTCAAAGACAGGCCTGTGAAATGCAACGTGGGTGCTTAGCAACGCAGTTGGCTGTCCAGGAGAAAGGTATCACTCAAAGGATCATGTTCTTCTGACTCTGTAGCTGAGCCTCTGGCAAGGACACTAAGCCAAAGGCAAAAACACACAGTTTGTGTCTGCCCAGTATCTTCTTTAGATCTGGTTTAGTCGGGATTCTCCAGAGAAACAGAACTAATATAATGGGAATATGTTTAAGGTGGGGGGTGGAGGCTTATTAGACTGGCTTACACTATACAGCCTGAGTAGTCCAACAGTGGCTGACAAACAGTGGAAAGGTGAGAGTCCAGTAGCTGTGCAGTCCACAAGACTGGATATGTCAGTCCCAATCTGACAGTGATGGCCTGGAGGAGTCCTGGAGAGCCACTGGTCTTTGGTCTATGTCGGAGACCCAAAGAAGCTTCTAATAACAATTAAAAAAAAATGCAGCAGTCACAGCAACAGAATAGAAGGACTTGCCAGCAAGAGTGAAGGCAAGCAGGCAGAAAGTATAGCCTCCTTCTTCCATCTCCCTGTTACCTGGGTTGTTACTGGAGGGTACCACCTCAAATAATCTGACTGAAAAAAAATCCCTCACAGGAGTGCCCGGCAGCTTGTGTTTTAGTTAATTCAGATCCAATCCAATTAACAGTCAAGATTAGCCATCACGGGTATCAAACCTCCCACCTCTGCGCTCTCCTTCACTGCGCTTCAAACTCAGAGATACATGTGGCCATAGGACCCAGACCCAGTCAGTCCAAGTACCGCATTCCTTTGGTTGCAGCAAGCGTTTTGAGATGTCACTCAAAGGAACAGGGCAAGTTGGTCCCTGAACTTCTGATAGATTTAGAAGGCTGACTGTTCGCCCTTCTGCAACTGCTGACTACAGACAAATGAACCAGGTATGGTGTCCTAGATCTTGGGAAGCAGAGAAAGGGCAATCTCTAACTCAAGATGAGCCTGTGCCTCGGTGCCAGACCTGTGTCGCAACAAAACGAAAAGCGACGACTATCCTAGGGCTTCCGGGAGCTACCACACAGGGATGCCATCAAAAACAAAGCCAAGAAATGACCAAGTCTGGGCTGTCCCCTGTGAACACCCTTGAACTACTCAGTTACAGGAGCTAGCACACTCTTTTCTGCTTAAAGAAGATCCAACTTGCTTTTCTTCACTTACAACAACAAGATGCCCAATGACTTCAATAGGCTAGAGACAGAGAGAAAAAAGAAATCTGTGTGTGAGTGTAGCTCCATCCTAGGACTCCCCCTAAGAAAAGACCCTTCCTCTAACAGATCTAGTGAAACAGCCGAGGAGACTTGTCAGAGACGCAAGTGAAGCTGAGAGAGAATCCCGGGTTAAACCCACCACATGAACCAAGAGGCAAGGGGAAAGAGGAGGAAGGCAGATGCTTTATTGCTTGCTTTTTGCAGCACGTGTGAAGGTGCCAGTCTGTATTTAAAAGAGCAGAAAACCCACAGAAGGCAGGGATTGCTGTCAAAGCCACTGCGCAGAGGTGCAGTTTGAATTTCCCAGCTTCCTCCAGAGTGGAGGAGAGGCCCAGGATGGTCCATTAGGGAGCAGGGGGAGACATCAGAGCCGTATTCATGGCTTTGTCAGTGAGGCGGTACTTTAAGTTTCTTGGCTTAGATGTGACTGGCTCTGGACATTACTCTCCCTGCTGTGACTAAAACAAAGGAAGGCAGGAAGGGTTGGTCTGTCACTGTGTGAGAGGGGAAGGCATCGGTGGCAGAGTCTAAGCACAGTCAAGAAGCAGTAGACAGGAAGTGGGACTGGCTACAGAACGTCCAGACCCGTCCCCGGGGTGATGCGCTCCCTCTGGCAAGGCTCTGACATCTCAGTGTCCACACTCCGCCATTTGGAGACCAGGTGCTCAAACACATGAGCCTGAGGGGGAACATTGCCATTCAAATCCCTGCACTCCAGTTCCCCTGTTCTTTCTACCCTAAGAAGGGTACCACTTGGCTGGTATCAATCAGGAAACCGAAGTGTGGATGTGGAGGCCATAACATGAAGGGGACAGTGGTGCAATCTCGTCTGCCCATCCTCACTTCAGGAAGCAGGTCTTACTCTGCGGGTCTGCAATCCCTCTAGGATCCCTGCCCCACTCATCCCAACGCAAAAAGGGCGCCTATGAAATTGGCGCTGCCCCCTCTGTATCCCAGCAGCCAGACTGGGGGGGGGGGGCGGTGTCCCTCACTCATCCTTGGCTCAGTGGCTTTCTAATTACGCTCTTCTTTTGTCTCCTCCTGGGCACTCCAGCTTATCTCCCAACAGAAGCCATGTTGCCAGGGAAAACAATAAAGCAGAGACTGGATACTCCCCAGCAACAGCCAATCAGGTGCTGCTTCTCCTTACCCTGGGCACTTAGATTCTTTGTTCCTGGTGATAAGGGAGACAGTATCTCCCTTCTGCAGATGGAACTCTTGCCAGATCTGGTATTACTACTTACCCCATTTACTTCTCACACTGGAAATACACTGAGTTGGGTCACTGATCCAAAGCCCAGTAAGCCCCCAGCCAAATGGAGGGGGGGGGAGGAAGACAGAGGGACAGAGAGAGAGACAGAAACAGAAAGAGACAGAGAAACGGACTTATCTATGCCCTGTGCTCCACAGGTCTCACTCTTGGACCAGCCAGCCTGATTCAAATCATAGCTCTGACATTTAACATCTGTGTGGCCTTGGGCGCATCTCTGTAATTGGCTGGGAAGCTGGAAATTCCACACCTATGCAGCGTGAGTGGCACACACTGTTTAATGCCCTCACTTGGTGAGTTCCAGGCCAGTGAGACACCCACCTTGGGAAAAGAAAGAGTGGGCTGAGGAACTAGAACGATGGGTCTGTGGCTAAGAACTCTTGTTGTTCTTGAAGAGGACCAGAGTTCAGATCTCAGAACTCACTCAGTTGGCTCACAACCACCTGTGACTTCAACTCCAAGAGAACCCATGTCCTCTTCTGGCCTGTGTAGGCATGATTACACATATGCCTATAAACCCAGTGCTGTGGGGAAATGGGAAGATCATGGCAGGGAGTGGGGGTGGGGGACTGGTCTTAAGCCTGGCTCCCAGCTCAGTGAGAGAGCCTACTGTAAGAACAGGGGGGCAGTGACCGAGTGTCACCCTTTCCTCGTGTGCCTTCCACACATACAGACATGGGCACACATGGACACACACACAGTAATAACTGAGGCATCCAACAGGATTGCATGGCTGTTGGGAACCAGACCTGGGTCCTCTGCAAGGGCAGCATGTGCTCTTAACTAGTGACCTGCCTCCCACCCTAGTAAAATAATTAAAAACGAAGCTATCACACAGCACGCACCCTTGTTAGGCGCTTCGCCAGGCACTGTCGTGCACTTTGCATGGGCTGCTGTCCATGTCCCTGGAAACCCCGTGAGGAAGAAGTCAGCGTGGGCACTTTATAATGAGAAGACTGTGCTTTAGAGTGAGAGACACAGCAATTTGGCTGCTAGCAACAGAGTTCCAACTCAAGACAATCTCAAATGGAAGAGACTGTGTCACCTGAGGGAACACGCTGAAGGACGGAGACACCAGGCTACCAATGGACAAAGCTACACACAGATCTTTGATGTCAGCGGTTAGAGGGCTCCCTCTGCTCCCTCTTCTGGGCTAGCCTATCCTGCTGCACACCTGCTTCGTACACAGACGACGCCGTGGATTCCTAAGATCACCTCCATTTGATTTCAAATATTCCAGGGAAGAGCTCTGGTAGGCTAGTATGGGCCATCCATATTTGACTGTCAACAGTTAACAATAAGGAAAGACCTTGTACAAACATGTCAAGTGGCTCAAATCACATGAGCTAGAGCCAGAAATTATTTCCCAAACACAGAATTCAATCTGTTCCCAGAAGAAAGGAAGAAATACTATGTCTTAGTTCACTGCTTCCAGAGATCAACACAGGAAGAAGGGAGAGAGACACAGACCAGAAGTCCCTTATACAACCGTACCACTTTCTCTTTTCATTATGTATGCATATGTGTATTGTATGCATGTTTTTGTATGTTTGGGGTGTATATATGTGCAAGTGGACATGCATGTGCAGGCCCATGGATGATGTTGGGGTTCTTCCTCTGTCAGTCTTTGATCTCGTTCACTGATGCAGGCTCTCTCAATCAAATCCAGAGCACACTGATATGGCTAGTTTTCCCCAACCAGCTTGCTCTGGGGATCCCCAGTCTTTAAGCTCTTTCAGGAATTACATGCAGGCTGCTATGCCCACTCAGCATGGATGTAGGTTCTGGGGTCTGAACTCTTGTCCTCCAACTTGCTCAGCAAGTGCTTTAACCACTGAGCTATCTCTCCAGCCCCTTAACTTAATTACATTTTTATGTGAACTGGTATATGTTCCAGGATGAAATTCCAGGATGTATATGCTCAGTAAATACTTTTTAATGCATCATGCATAGATGGATAAGGCCAGGTCACAGAACTTACACACTGTAAGTCAAGCCAACAGCCGAAATGACAAAGACCCTAGCAGATAAATAAATGAGAACAAGAGATGTGACCATCAGGGCAGTCATCAAGGAAGGGGTGGATGTTATTTGAGATGTAGCTTGATATGTACAATGGGACCTCAACAGGAAGAAGTGGAAGATGATGGGTACCAAGGCTGTGGGTTTAGCTCAGTGCTAGAATGCTTACCTCTGGGTGTGCAGGGCTCTAGTTCCAATCATCTACAGCACCACACGAATGAAGCCACGCAGAGCGGCAAGAATCTGTAAACCTAACATTCAGGTAGCTGAAGCAGGAGGACTATAGCTCAAGGCCAGCCTGTGTTGCATAGTCAGAGCCTGTTGGAAGAGAAGGAGGGAGGGAAGGAAGGAAGAAGAAAGGAAAGGCGGGAGGAAAGAAAGAGACCGGGAGAAGAGAGGAAGGAGGCTCATTGGAATTCACTGGTTGCCAGCCTAGCTCTAGGTTCGGTGAAAGACCCTACCTCAAGGGGACAGGTGAAGAGTGATAGAGCAAGACATCTAATGTACTCCTCTGGCCTCTGCAGGAAGGAGAGGAAGGGAGGGAAGAGGAGGGCAGGGGAGAGGGGGGAAAACAGTTCCCTGGAGGCAAACAGGTGAACAAACCATGCCAGCAAGTCAAAGAGGCAGAGTGGTTAAGGCATCCCGTTGTCTTCTTGTAAAATATCTGTAACATAAAATTCTCCCTTTTAAAACTGTCTTTGAGATAGGGTCTCACTCTGTGTCCCTGACTGGCCTGGAGTTTACTATATAGACCAATCTGGCTTTGAACTCAGAGCTCTACCTGCCTCTGCCTGCTGAGTGCTGGGATCACCAGCATGCACCACTATACCTGGCTTTCTTTTAAACATGTAAAATATATAATTCCATGCCATTACACTCATGCTATTGTCCAGCCATCACCATGAACAGAAACTCTACCCACTGAGCAATGACTTTCCATTCCCAAGAGTACGACAACCCTAATTTCTTTTCCATCTCCTTGAACTGGTTTCTGCCATTCGGCACAACGTTCTCATAGACCAAACTTCATCCCTTTGGTTGAATAATATCCCACTACTCAGACAAGCCACAGCGTGTTCACCCATTATCTGTGGATGCTCCACCTTTCTGCCTTTCTCAGTGATGCCTCAGTAAACAGTGATAAACAAGTGTCTACCCATTCTTGGGGGCATGACAGCAGGAGTAGACTTCAGGGGTGTGTCAAAACTCTGTATTCAGCCTGTTGAAGTTCCCACCTTACTGCTTTCCCCAGCAGCTGAAGCATGTGACTTTTCCACCAGACAGGAACAGAGCGCCCATTTCTCTGCATCCTCACCAGCATGGTTTAGACTCTGCTACTGCTGCTGGCTTCGATACCATTATAACAAGTGAGAGGTGGCATTCCATTGTGCTTTTGATCTGCATTTCCCTAATGACTAGGGGATGTCGGGCATCTTCTCTGTATGGGTCTATTTAGGCCACCCGTTGATTTTAGTACCCCATCCAAAGTGTTGAAACTACACTGTGAGATTGCTCTGTGCAGGCAGCAGGAAGCCAGTGAGTCTGGAGATGAAGGAAACGGCCAGAGATAAGAATAAAACCTTGGCAGAAGCTGTGATGATGAAGCCAGAGATCCAATTCAGAGGCCATTGTGGCGATCCAAGCTTGGATCCACTTGCTTGAACCAACAAAGTATCACTAACAAGAGACGTGCTCAGAGGCATTGTCCATTCAACACGTTGCGACAGCTCCTTGAACCCACAGGGCACTCACGTGAGGACGGCACAGCGTGTGATGAATGGTTCCGAATCCATAAAGTTAATGATGCTGATGAATAAATCATGAAACAGAAATCTGCTCACACTATATTAGGTGAAAAAATAAGGTTACAGCGTGGGTCATACATCAAAATCCCACCTTAAGATAGATGACACATAATTAGATCAGAATGGGAAGAGGAGGACAGATGGGGAGGAGGAGAGGACCTTGAAAACGGCCGTGACGTGTAAAGAATGGCTTCGTCTTGCTAAACTCACCTCCCATCAAGTTACTGGTGAGCTCTGTTTTATTTTCTTTATCGTCATTGTCATCACTTGAAAATACCTAGTTCACTTGATTCAGTCATAAACACTAGAAGGAGGGTCCATGCTGCATCTTCTCCACGTACCCAGGACCTATCCCCGAGCAGGAAACACTTCATAGATATTGTCTGATGGGTCTCCCAGTGGGAAGGCAGAACTTTTTGTTTTCTTATCTATCCACTTAGATAGAGAGAGAGAGAGAGAGAGAGAGAGAGAGAGAGAGAGTAATTGATTGGGGGGCAGGCAGGGTATTCAAGACAGGGTTTCTCTTTGTAGCCCTGGCCAACCTGGAACTCACAGAGAGCCACCTGCCTCTGCCTCCGAGGGCTGGAATTCAAGGTGCATGCCACAACCCTTATCTATCTTTTTGATTGTTCACATGCAAAAAATAGCAAAGGAGAGACAGTGATTATTGCCACCACCACCACCTCCACCACCACCAAAGGGGTTTGTTGTTGTTTTTGTTCCTTTTGTGTGTCCCCCACCCCGCACCCCAGAAAACCTCAAGGCCACAGGCCATCCCCAGAAACCACTAGTAAAAAGCCTGCTCTCCTCTGGTGAGCCCTCCCCGTGCCACTTTCCTCCAGCTCCCTGTGTTCCCACTTCCAGAAGAGTATCTTCATGCCTGCATAGACCCAGGCTGCCAGAATAACCTGCCAGAAAGATGTCACTCATCAGTGTCCACAGTTGTCCCCACCTTCATTCCCCATCCTCCTTGACCCAGTCCTGGGAACCATGGGCGTTATCTTCAAACACCACAGGTGGCTGATACAGAGGAGAGGGCCAGGCTGCAGCTATAGAAAGGCCGAGGGAAGCTAAGAAAGCCATCTGCAATCTGGGTGTTATCACCAAGCTCTTAAACCCAGCATTTCTAAACCAAAGATGGATTGCCCTGGCGCCGGAATCCCTGTGAGGTTACTCGAGCAAAAAGCACCAATGATTTTAAATCATTCAAGATCCTACAGTGAGTCAGTATATAATTGACTGTATAGTAAGAATACTTTACTTCATGATGAGCTCTGTGGAGAGAAATACACGTATAAATATATAATACATAAAATCACACAAGTTATTAAGCCATATACATGTTTAGGTATATATAGATGTATGTGTCTGTGTGTGATAAACATTCCATCCTTCATGTGTTGTGATATAAAACTGGGCCCTGACATTGCATTCCACCTTGTAGGCTGAAGGAGGGGCAGAGAGATTTTCACTGTGGTGTGCAAATAGATTTTTTGAGCCACCAACGCATTTCCCAGCTGCTGTCCAGATAAAGGTTGGGTTCATTATAGCGGATCTGAGGGGGGAAGGATCTGAGGAGGTGAAGATGGTTCTGGAAGAACCATTTATTAAAGACTTTGAATTAAGCAAAAAGGGAGAAAGTTCACTTCTGGAAAAGTCTTCACTGAGAGCAGAAGTGTGGGTCTCTGGAGAATACTTCCAAGGCTGGGAGATGGCTCAGGGGTCGAGAGCACTTAATGCTCTTGCAGGTTTGGTTCCCAGCATCTGTGTCAGGCAGATCACAACCACCTGTAACTCCAGTGCCAGGGCATCAGATGTGCCCTCCCCTGGACCCTGCAGGCACCCACACACTTGTGGTGCACATAAACTTACACAAACACGCACACACACACACACACACAGAGGAAGCAGAGAAGAGAAAGAAACAAAGAAAGCTCTTCTGTGTTCACAGCCACACCACCCTAAACATGCCCAATCCTGTCTGATCTCAGAAGCTAAGCAGAGTCAGGCCTGGTGAGACTGTATGTGTGACTGAATACAAAGTATTCTCCTCTCTCTGGAATGAAATAGGGGTTGGGCTTTAACTCTGATGAAGGAGAAGGGTTCAAAGGCACAAGAAGCTAGTAGACCTAGTCCTACAACATGGGGGCAGGAGAGGAAGGTCCCTGCTTCAGGATGGCCAGTGAGCATGACATATGAACTCTGACCTATGTGAAGTACAAGATTAAGGATCTGTATTCCATATATGCTCACATATTCACCATCTGGCTTTCAGTGGAGGGCTGGGTTCTAAGATAATCAGATATGCTCAGTAAAATACTCAAGAACAGGAGCCCAGAAGAGTTCCTCAGAGACCCCAACCCGACCCCAGGTACCTGAGGATGGCCTGGTTCAAGGCTGCAAATCTTGGAGGAGATCGAAAACAGGGTTAATGCAATCACAATGGGAGGTTCTGGAAAGCCCCCCACACCTGGGTCACAAGGGAGGAACTTCATAGAACAAAGCGACTGTCAAAATTCAATACTCAGAACCAGAAAAGCAATGGTGAGCAAAACAGATATGATCCTGGGGAGAGGGGGAGGACTCGGTGATGAAGAGCTTTTGTTCCTCTTGCAGAGGACCTAGGTTTGATTCCCAGCACCCACATGGCAGATCATAACAGCCTATAACTCCAGAGGAATACAGTCCTCCACGGGTACTGCTGGACATAGTGTGCAGACACATGCAGGCCACACACATACTCATAAAAATAAATCAATCTTTTATTTTAAAAAAATTAAGGACAGACATGATCTTAAACCTCAGGCGCACACATTTTCGTGATACTTGTGGGATTCGACAGATGTAAAAGTCCAGTGACCATTTTGGCAAAGCTCTTCCTACAAGAAGCCGGACAGACAGTTGAGACTTTGCAAGTCATTTTGTTGCAGCTACTCAGTTCAATCATCTTAGCACCAAAAATAAACAAAGAAACAAATAAATAAGCACAAAGTACAAAAAAAATATAGGCATTGTGTGTTCCAGTAAAGCCTTATTTAACATTTGCATTTCATACATTTCCACAGCTACTTAAAAATTCAAAGACCATTCTTGGTTCACACAGGTCATAGAAAAACAGGCGGTGACTGGATTTAGATTATGAAGTGCAGTTTGGCTACTCTGGTTAAAGGTTAAGCCTAAAACATAAATGATAATTAAAAATAGCTTATGATTTTGAATGTTATATGAAGTATATTCTACTATGATAATATCGCAGGTATAACTCAGCCCTCTAATGCACTCTCTCCACTGAAAGAAAAGTAAGAGCCATTTGGCTACTTTTCCAAGAACTGATCATAACTAAGGGTGTGGCCAGCTTGCAAACACCATCCATTACATCCATCTCTTAAAAGAAAATGCTAAGGGATGGGGGGCTGTCTCTGTTAGTAAGACATTTGTTTTGCAAGCATGAGGGCCTGAGTTTCATTCCCAGAACATTTTTTTAAGGCTAGACATGGAGGGGGGCAGAGGCAGGCAGGTCCCTAGCCTACTTGTTATATTACAAATTAGAGAGAGAGAGGGAGGGAGGGAGGGAGGGAGGAAGGGAGGGAGGGACTCTAAAGTGTTGAACAGCACCTGAGGAACAATACTGGAGGTTGTCTTTTGGTATCTACACACATGAGCAAACACATACATATGTGAACATGGACACACTCAATATTTATAACAACAACAACCCGTTTTTAAAAGCTTCCCTGGCCAACTTGCCTCAAACTCACCCACTGCAGAGTACGAAGGAATTGTTGCATCCTACCATCTTGACACCGGATGAAAGGGAAACTGTCAGAGGGAGTTACAGAAAATACACTCAGAACAACCCATTGCCTTCTTGAACCCCCTGACCACCACTTCCCCTCACCTCCAAGAGCACTAGTCAGGTTACAAATCTGCAGAAGGGGCCGTGGGAGGCCAGGGGAACTTCCTTCTCAATGAGGCGATAGTTGGCCAAGAGAAGAGGCGAATTTAACAGGCTTCTGGGCACAGTGCAATGGCCCTGTTTATTGATGGGAAGTGATTTACCAAAGTAAGGGCTCTTTGGGGACCTCTGAAGATTTTTGGCAAGCCCCAGTCCCAAAGGCAGCTGCGCATTGAGATGACTTGTGGGGCTCTGAGAAGCCGAGCAGCTGAAGAGTCAGCTCCCCAGAAACATACCAGAGAATACCAAAGATACTGTTCATGCAGGCAGAGTCTGTGGGGAGAGCATCCATTTACATTTCTGGAGACACCAAACATGTTATAGCTGAGAACTAGAATGTTCACCCAGAGGTTTGTACAGAACCCCTCATCCCCAGGAGATGGTGACACTGTAAGTAGAACCTCATTAGATGATATAATCAATGAAATGATATATTGGTGCCCTGCCCCTTTCTCTCCCTCCTTCTGCCCTGTCTGTCATGACATAAGCTGATATTCTCTACTGTGACCATCCCACCGTGTCATCATGGTGCAGAAACAACAGAACCAAGCGACCCTGGACTGAGGCCTTTTAGACTGTGAGCCAAGACAAACCTTTCCTCCTTTAATGTGATTGCCTCAGGTACTCACACAGAGAGCTAACTAGCACCCTCGGGAAGAAAGTCAAGGCCTGTAACTTCTGCTTTGTGGTAAGTGTGTTTGTAGTTAGTCCTCTGCTGTGTGTTCATTTGGCTATACTAACACTGTCCCTGAGAATAAAGAGAATGGAAACTATCATTCTCCCCTCCCTCCCTCTCTTCCTCAAGTTTTCCTTCTCTTTGAATGTCGGTACCTACAGAGACCAGAAGGAGGAGCCAGATGCCCTGGACTGTAATTACACATAGTTGAAAACCACTCAACTTGAGTCCTGGGAACAGAACTCAGGCCCTCTGCAAGAGCAACAAATGCTCTTAACTACTGAACCATCTCCCCAGCCCTCAGAACTGATTTTTGAAAATGTTTTTAATTGATGATTCCATACATGCATCAATATTAATGTGTTTTGCTCAAATCCACCGTCAATTCTCTCCTCTCCAAGGCCTCCCTACTTTCCCAAGACTCCCCACACTCAACTTCTTTTAAACCTGTGTCTACTTAATGCTGCCTGTATGTTTCTGACTGTAGGATCATCTACCGTAGGTCGCCTCTGAGGGGCCTCAACCCTGAAGAAAACTGACTTCACCTCCTCAGCAGCTGTCAACTGCCGGCATCTCTCAGCTAGAAGTATGACTTCACGAACTGCTCCCCTGCCCAGGACAGGAGTTTGGCTGACTCGATCTTGTGAGGGACATGTTTAAAAATGCCTGGGTTACACTTGTGTAGCTAGCTCTTCTTGTGGGACTCCCAACTGTGGGAGCAGGAGCTGTCTCTGACTCTGTTTCCTGCCTTTGGGATCCTTTCTTCCTACTGGGTTACCTCAGTCTAGCTTCAATAGGAGAGGAGATGCCTAGTCTCACTGCAACTTGATATGCCATGGCTGGTTGATAATCTATAGGAGTCCTGGCCCTTTCTGAAGACAAACAGAGGAAGAGTGGATGGGGGGGAAGGGAAATGAGAAAGGTGGGGAAGAGGGACTCGGGAGAGAAGAGGGAGGGGAAACTGCTGTTCACATATAAAATAAATTTAAAAATAAGATTGGATTAGGAAGCTCAACTAACCATGTAAAATAAATAAGTATATGAAAATGTTATATATAATAAAATTACAAATAACAAAACAAGTATCTTAAAGGCAGCCAGAAAGAAAACACAGATCTTTTATAAAGAAATGGTCAATAAACAGATAGGACCATCTCGCCAGGAACACTGAAAGCCTGCTGCATGTAAAATTGTCTTTATAAAATATGAAGGAAAAATACCTGTCATGCTAGCATTGTGTGCTCAGAAAAGCCATCTTTCAGAAATATGAGCTACATAAGGCATTTTCAAAAAGGCAGACACCGGAATCATTACTATCAGCAGACCTCTCTAACACAGCTCCAAGAAGAGTTTTAAAAAGAGAGAGAGAAGAAGAAAAATGATGCCACAAAGAAAATCTGAAATATAGGAGCAGCAGCAAAGCTATTAGTAAACCAGTAAATACAAACAAATTCTACCTATAAAATAATGTTTTATTCGTGAGCTATAAAAGTAGACTTAAAATACTGGAAGGTGAAAATGCTTTCAAAGAAGACATAGCGGGACACGCCTGTGCTTTCTGCATAAAGTCGCTGAGGCAGAACTGCAAATTCAAAGCTACAGCGTGAGACCCTGTCTCGGAACAGCTCTGGCTTCAAGAGCATGACTGTACACAGTGTGTATCATGGTTTATTTTTTTTAATTTATTTATTTTTATCTCAATCACAGGTTAGGTACTTTGAATCCCAGGCGTAGCCCCCTCCCTCATTTCCTCCTACCCCCCCACTCCCTCCCTCATCTCCCTCCTCCCCGCCCCCTCCAAGTCCACC
>CM053766.1:111283806-111307345 GCA_028658305.1 Pachyuromys duprasi
GTTTTTAATTATCTTTTTGAGATTATAATTACATCATGTATCCCTTCCCTTTCCTCCCCGCAGACTTTCCCATATATGGCTCCTCTTGCTCTCTTTTAGATCCATGGCCTCTTTTTACTTTAATTGCTTTTGCCTGCCTGTGTCAGTGCGTGCGAGCATGTGTGTATCTTCTTGTACTTCACCTCCTTATACAAAAAGTGTTTCTCCAGGAAGTCATTGGAATGTGGGTCTCTGTGGGCAGAAACCATCAAATGAAGATTCAAGTTCTCAGAAGGTCCCAGCTTGAGGACACACACTTGGATTGACAGAACTGAAAGGTCTGTGACCTGCAGGATCCCCTTCCACGCAGGTTCTCAGAAGCCAGTGTGCAGGACTGAGCGCTGTAGGATCTCATCTTTGAGTGTTATAGTGTCTGGACCTCCGAGGTCTGGGGAGAGGGACATTACATGGGTCCTAAGCTTTCTGCTTGGCTCTAGCCAACCAGACAGAATGCCAAGGTCAAAGAACCTGTGTGAGACTCTACAGCCTGGAGCTGCCCTGAGTCAGTGCGGCACCAGCTGCCAGCTACCTTCCCTCAGACGGGCACATTCCAGTTTGGTGCAAGCATCAAAGCATCATTAGCAAAAGCAAAACAAAAGAAAAAGAAAAAAAAATTATGAAAAGGAAAATGCTTTAACAGGACATGAGGAAGGCATAGCAAATGTGAAACAAACAGAAAAATTGAAATAGAAATTAATCCAAATACATATGCAATAAAACGTGTAAGTGGGGCTGGGAAGATGGCTCAGTGGTTAAGAGTACTCACTGCTCTTCCAGAGGACCCAGGTTCAATTCCCAATACCTAAACTCTGAAAACTCTGCAACTCCAGTTCCAGAGGCTCTGACACTCTCTCCTGGGCTCTACAAGCATTACACACAAGGTCCAAAGATACATGTAAGCGAGCATACACACAAAATGAAAATAAATATTTTAAAAAGTAGATAGGTTATTTAACCAATAAAAAGACAGGTATTGAAACTAACTCTAACCTGCTTTAAAATAACCTGGTGGTTTGGTGACTCACACCTACAAGCCCAGCACCTGAAAGGCTTGAACAAAAGGATTGGAAGTTCAAAACCAGCCTCTACCATATAGCAAAACTGAGCCCAACCTGGGCTAAAAAAAAACCGGGCTCAAAAATCTAAAACAAGGGGACTAAAGAGATGGCTGCTCTTCCCTGAGATGTAGGCTCAGTTCTCAGCACCCACAGAGGGGCTCACAAGCATCTGCAACTCAAGTTCCAGGGGATCTGATGGCCCCTTCTAGCTTTCTTGGACATGGCACACATGGTGCACAGATACACACATTCAGACTAAACACAGCAAAAATAAAAAGCCATAAATTTATTTGTTAAACATTTTTAAAATGAGGACAAGAAATAAGAGATCAGAGAACGATTAAGACAAATCTAGTACCCAATCACAAGAGAGCCAAAATTCTATTATTTCAGAAAATAGACTCCAAAACAAACAAAGAAAAGATGTTATTTGTGTTTGCCAGAACCATAAGGGAACCATATTTCATAAGGCACTTGATTCACAAAAATCTTTAACTGTTACAATTTACAAGCTACTAATAAGATAGCATCGAAATTTGTGAACAAAAACCAAGATAACATGAGGAGAGATGGAGGAGCCGGTAACCAGAGCAGAGGATTTCAGCTCCAGCTTCAGAGTAAACTGAGTCTTTGAACAACACAACTTAAAAGCTTGACTTAATGGGCATAGTATACAGAGCCAGTCAGTCTCTAACAATTAGATTCTTCTCAATTACACATGAAACATTTATTTTAAAAATTGACCTTATTCCAGGCAGTAAAGTATATTCTAATAATTTTCAAAGAATCAATATCGTATAGACTGAAATCTCAGATCATAATGCAATTAAGTCGATAACAATGAGAAAACCAAAAGGACTAGACGTTTAAGAATTTATTTCTGTATAATTCATGAGCCAATGGAAAATAATAATGGAAAATTTAAAATACTATTGAAAAATGATTTAAAAATGCTATTGATTACATTTTTCGAGAAGAAATGAATAAAGTATTTTGAACAAAATGGCTGGTATGATCAAAATACATTATATACATGCATGTAATAACATCAAAAATACTACATTTTTAAAAAGACTAAAAATTACTGAAATGAGTACCCAACTTAAAAGTTACAATACAACAGAATAGCTCAAGGAAGAGGAGAAATAATAAAAAGAAAAAAAAACATAAAGAAACACAATTATAAAAGAAAGAGTAAAAGAAAGCCACAGATTGGATCTACGAGAAGAACTGATACTATATACAGCCCTCTAGAAAAATTAATCTGTAATAAAAGGAGGACATCACAGAGAACATACCTAAACGACCTATAGGAGAGATTTTTCAAAATAATAGAATAACATTAAATTTCATGCCAATAAAAAAAGATATTTTAGTTAATATACAATTATGTTTTACCAAAACTGGCTCCAAAAGAAGTGTAAAATGTGGCTAGTCCTGTGACGGTTAAAGGAAAGTAGAAACAAAATATTTCCTCAAAGGAAAAAGAAAAAGGACTTAGAGAGAATTACAGGCAACTTATGCCACACGTTTAAGGAAAAGGTGGTCCCAATTTGAAACAAACCTTTCCAAAGACTGGAACAAGAAGAAATGTATCCCAAATACTTTAAATCCAAAATACTACTGATGCCGAAACAAGACAAAAAACAACAATGAAGGGGATCGTTGCCTTAGGCCACGCTGAGGCGGAGTCCTGCTATGTTACCCAGGCTAGCCCCTGAGCTCTTCACCCTCTGCCCTCAGCCTCCAGAGCATCTGCGACTCCAGAGGTGCTCCATCACACCCGGCTAACTTTTCAACTTTACACTTGAGGTGTATTAGAGATTAAGTGTATTTTTAACTTGTGATACTTTCAGCCAACGATGGGTTTAGCCGAACATGACCCCATCCATCATAAGCCAACAAGCATTTGTGTATAGTACATACAAGAGCAACTGTGAACTAACGAGACAGAACAGACTTTAAAACACAGAAAGTAAAATCAACATGAAATCTTAAAAAGTATTCAAACGTCCCACCAGAAAGCAACCAAAAAAGAAATACAGAAAGCAAAATAATAATAATAATAATAAATAAATGCCAGACTTAAGTCCCAGCATAACAACATTTATCATTGATATAAATTTTCCAAATATATTGATTAAAATAGATTAACACATTGAAAGATGGATAACAAAACAAGAGGCAAACTCAGGTCCTCTGTAAGAGCAACCAGTGCTCTTGCCTGCTCAGTGATCTCTCCAGTCCATGGGAGAGCTCTCACTTAGGAGATATGCACACCAACGAACTTAGCTGTGCTAAGGCCGCATCGGCTCACTCATCAGGACAGGATCACACAGATGTGCTGGATACAGCAAGAAGGAAGTTAATGCAGCGCTGGTGTGAGATGAGAGAGTCTAGGACTCTGACTAAGAGAGAAATGGGTGTTCTTTTCTGAGTTTGAAGTTAGTTCCCAATAAATTCATCATAAACGAGCAAGGTGAGACACTCCTACATTTTGACAAGCAAACATTGAAGAACTTATCTCAGGAGACCCAATATGATAACGAAAAGATAAAGAGGACCTGTGGGCAAAAGACTATCATGGGTTTATGGGAACTAAAACATAAAATCTTGCAGAGAAAGACCAATAGGATTGCAGATGGGGCACACTCCTCTGGAGGTGGACACGTTGTTGGTGACATTCATGCTGGTGCGAGGCTCCACCGAATTCCCCCATAGCGGGAGCATCTGTACTTCTTTCTCAGGCCATAATTTAAAAGTTCTGTTTTCACTAAGGACCCCAAGACTTAGATTCATGATTGAGTCAACACCCACCTCAAACAGCAGCACATACCTCTGTAGGACATCAGCTGTTGGCAGGGTTGAGAAACTGTGTCTTTCTCACAGAACTCGGGATGGCAGGATCAAAGCTAACAGCAATGAGGTATTCTGAGACAGCTACAAAAGAGTTGACAGCACCAGCCGGTACAGGACGCAGACACAGGAACTTGACACGAAGACCACAGCTCGCAACCTGTCAGGCATGTGTGACAGATGGCGAGGGTCTGCCACCGTGTGAAAGAACCTGGAATTATTATGGGTGAGCTTGGGAAGACAGAGGGCCATCCAGCTGAAACTGTGAGTGTGATTCCAACTAAACTCAGAGAAATACTAAGTTATGGACTTCTCAGTGCTACAAATTGGGTCTTAGCTCCCCTGTGCCTTCAAAGACTGGAATAGGGTAGGTGTGTCATTTGCTAGAGCATCCATAACAAAACACCACAGGCTGCGTGGCTTAAACGACAGGGAGTCTTTTTTTCTTCATGGTGCCGGAAGAATTCTGAGGTCTTGGTGTCAGGGTGGTCTCTTCTAAGGCGCGTACCTTGGATGCCCAGTGGCCCTGCTCTCGTTCACATGATCATCCCTCTGTGCATTGTGTCCTAATGCGCTCATTTCATGGGGACCTTAGTCCTATTGGATTAGTGTCTGTCTCAATAACATTTTAGCTTCACTGTCTCTTTAAACAGTCATTTAAATGTGGTCATTTGGAGTTAAGACTTCAACATATGAATTTTGAAGGTACAAAATTAACCTATAAGTATATGCAAATTATGATTCTATGCTTAGCAAATAGGTGAATATTACTGAGTGAGATAATATATATTATATATAATTATATAATGCATAGCATATAATTATGATATATAGTCATATATTATAATTGTGTTATATATTATATAAAATATAATTTTTATATGTATTCCTTTATTATAGTATATATGTGTTCTAGTATATATATGATATATACTCTAGTATATATTCCTCTATTATAACATGATATACTAAATATATTCTGTTGGTATAATGTTCGTTTGGAATGTATACAATTTACTCTTGTTTATTCAAAGGCTGATTTCTCTACCCCCACTATCTGGTTTCAGTCTGGACATTGCATTGTGATGGTTATTCTAAGCATCACCTGTCTTAAGTTTGTGTAAACATGCTGCCATTTGTTCTTTGTATTAAGGGTAGAGCATCCTGGTCCAGAGGGGAGGAGAAGAAGCAAGTAAGAGGAGTTCAGAGGGAGAGATTGGAGAGGAGGACTTGGAACTACCAGGAGAGATGAACAAACCTGAGATATGACTAAAAGCAAGCATAATGTGGGAAATCTGAATGAAAGGGAACTATGCAGGCTTGGAGGTTTAGGATGGAGTAACTATTCCCAGCATTGTGCTCTAGGTAAATTAAATAAATCCTAGTCTCTGTGTGGTGATTTGGGTATACAGCTGGTTTAGATTGAATAACCACTGTTTAACTAAAAGATAAATCAATATTAAATATTAATAATCCACAACAATATTCCTCTATTATGACATGACTTTTGTGGTGAAGGACTTCGGTCTCAGATGCCTCAGCTGAGGCATGTAACAGCCATGATGGCCTGAACTCTCTCTGTCAGCCAGTGGTCAAAGCACCGTGAAACCATCCCCACGGAGCATAGGGTCCCAAGCTAAGTGTAATACAATCTACTTGCTGTTGCTACTACTCTGATATCTTTGGCTTTTCAGCACTAAGCATGGAGGGCAGTTCTCCAGGAAGACTGAGTAGTGTCAGCTTTCTATCATCAGGACAAAATGGGTAGGGAAAGACTGAGAAGAAGAAAAGATTTATGTTGGCTTGTAGGTCACCTGGCTTGGTCATTTCTGAACCTGTGAAGAGATAGAGCAGCATAGCATGGAGCACATGGTGAATAGAGCAAAGCGCAACTCAAGGCCACCAGAAGGCAGAAGAAGGGAGTAGAGAGACCAGGATGTAGAGACAGAGAATGGAACAGGAAAAAAGAGGAAAGGACCAGGGAGGAACTTGGAGGCTATGTTAGCTTATGTGTCAAAGGGGGCTTGTTGGAAGAGGCGTGAGCTGAAGTCTGAATGTCAGAAGAGATGGTCATGTAAAGTTCAGAAGGAAACTTCCAGAATAGAAAACAGCATATGCAAAGGCCCAGAGGTGGGGAAGTATATTAAGGGCATGTTCTACAAAGGCTCCCAGTATCAGAAGGTCAGTAACTGTTCAGAATCCAATAGTCTCGCAGTTTAAACTGAGTCGCCTGCATTGGGAACTAGGAAGGGGGTTCATGCTTATAAATAAGCAGCACCCCTTCTCCTCTTGTCCTTCCAATGCATTTTGTTTTCTACCTCAACTTGTCATCTTCTGGCTTAGAGCACCCTAATGGTTCAAGCTGATTTCATGCCACTTCAGGTCCTCCTAATTAGGAAGACTTTGTTGTTGGATTAAAGGTTTTTTTCCCACACCCGCTCCAGCTTCCAAATAATGATGGAGACCTGTTAGATTTACATTAAGCTTTAAAGCACAATGGCTGGGAAGATTCCATCTACTCAAACCCTTCTATGTTAGCCCAGCCTGCTTCCCAGCCATGTACCCTGTTACCTGTCCTCTAGTCTCACCCTGGTCACTCCTGCTCTGTCCTTGTCTCTATGGTGACTCTCCCATGGAGATCTCCCCCTCATGACCTGGTGACCTTTTCCTCCTGGCCTGGACTCCTGGCTATAGTCTCATGGCCTGGTGACTTCATCTTCTCTCTGTGTGAGTGTCCCTCTCTCTCTTTTTCTCTTTCTATCTCTGTCTCTCTCTTCCTCCCTCCCCACTCCCCAGAATGGGAACAGAAGTCCTGCCTTAACACTCCTGCCCACTATAGGCTGTTCAGCTCCTTTATGAACCAATCAGACATAACGGGAGCATTCTTTACAGAACATTGACACAGAAAATTCTTCAACAACGATAGCAATGCTCATGTTCGGACTGCAACCGGATCTCGGGGCACAGAAATCAGCATCTGAACACACAGTGCACAAGACCAACCAGACACTTGGTCCCTTTGGAGCCCCTAGTACTTAATGCCGAGCACTTTTCATGCACCAGGCATGCCAAACACTCGGCAAGCAGCTTCTTTAACCCTCACAACAGCCCATGATAGTCATTTCCCATTCCTATTCCATAGGTAAGAAGATCGAGGTTCTTAGAGGACGGGTGGCTTGTTCAAGTCTTCCAAGCAAGTAATGGGAGACCAGGGCTTCAACTCATCCATGTGCATGCCCTGCCACCGTGGGAAGCCTGTCCCGGGTACCCTCCTATGATTTACAAGACTTAACCTAAACCAGTAGTTAAAACCCCAGGATCTCCTCAGGCTCGCTTGCCACTCCCTCAAAGCGTTTTGGGATCAGGTGCAGGTGGACTCTATATGTGTCTCCAGGGAGGATCTTAATGCCCAGAGATGCCAAGCCTTGAGCATGAGACGCAAAGTAGAGCCACCACTTAGAAACGTTTCCCTGGGGAAGTCCGGTGAGGGGCCGGGAAGAGGAGCCTGTCCCACAGCCAGCCTGCTGCAAGAAAACTCCAGGGTCTCACAACATTCCGCTTTAAGCCTAATGGCCGACAACTTAATTCCACTCTTTTTTTTTTTTGCCCTAATTCCTGCTTTTCTCAAAATTACACCACCTGGAGATTCAGACACCACCAGTGCCTAGGTGAGACAGCCTTATAGTTGGTGATGCCACATCCTTCCTGGTGCTGTGATGGCTTCATCAGGGACGGGTGGTACAAAACTGACATCCCAGCACCCCAGAGCTGAGGCAGGAGATCACCTGGAGCACTTACTTAACAACAGTCCAACCTGGGATACATAAAAAGACTCTATCTCAAAGGAGGAGGAAGAAGAAAAATAGGAGGAAGAAGGAGGAGAGGAAAGAAAGATAAAAAGGAAAGAAGGAAGAGAGAGAAAGAAAAGACAGAGTACTTCAGAGTGAAATGATAATATAGAAAAATGTGCATCAATCTTCATTATACTCACTTTACAAAAAAAAAAAAAACAATTATATGGATGGACAGAAGACAGCATGTGGACTGAGGGAGGCTGGGCCACTTAGAGAAACAGAAAGAGAACAGAGAAGAGTCAAAAAATGGTTCTGACCGTAGTGCTGACGTGGGTGTGGAAAAAAAAAATACCCACTGTTGATGATACTCAAACGAACAACAGAAATTCTTCCTGTAAGTGAGAGCATGCTGTGCTTTCATTGGCCAAAAAAGATGCAAGAAAGTTTAAATCCTTAATGTACAAAATTCCCTAGGAGCATCTGAAGAGCATCCTCACTGGGTCTCGATAGAAAGCTCGCTTTATTGTGTATAATTGAATACATTTAGGATGTCTTGACAGCCCTTCCTGCTTCCACCGAGAATGGCTGTGGAGCCTTCACCGGCTAATGTGCCGCTCCCTCCCGGAGCTCTCCATGGCGATTACAAACAGTTAATTCTGAGTCTCGGCCTAGGCCAGCCTCTGTGTGGATTGCAACAGCACATCTGAAAGTTATTCACTTCAGCTGTGCTGAATCTTTTGTCTAGCAGCATTTCCTCAGGTAGCATTCCCTTGTCGTGTAGATGAGGCTCATGAATTTCCCCCTCCCCTTAAAAAAAAAAGGATGGCTTTGGATAAGCCTTCCCTATTCATTCTGCAGCCAATTTTCAGTTTGCTGGGTCTAGGAAGAGAAACTGCACTGTGTGTGCTCTCCTGGCCCCTGGGGAATACTTACTTCTGAGAGATTAGTGCTAGAACCCTGTCTTCCACATAGCAAACCTAACTTGGTTCCTAAACATACGGTAGGACTATTTTACATTGTAACTGTGACACACAGAGTCTCTAAGAACAGGAGGTAGGGGCCATCTTCTTGGGCATAGAGAAGAGCTAATCCATGCCTAGTCCACAGACCTGGGATGTCTGGAAGTAGAGAACACTGCTTCCCAAGGGACATCAGATGTGTCTGACTGCAAGGTTGGGGGAAGGATGCTCCTGGCAAGAGGTGGGTAGGGCGTTACCCTGAGTCCTCCAAAACTCAGAATATCCCACAACCGGAGAACTACCCTTCCCTAAAATAGCAGCAGAGGCAAGTTGGAAAAACCCAGACAGAGAGGAGGGGGAGGCCAGGGAGAGTGGGAAAGAAAATATTTTCAAGCTAGTAACAACAGAGGTAAAAGAGGGCCTGATGCTGCAGGTGTGCATGCATGATCACCTGAATTCCATCCCTGTAACACATGTATAAAAGCTGGATATGATGGAACACATCTGGAATCCAGCACTCCTGCAGAGGGGTGGTAGGCTGAGACAGGAGTATTACCTGGAAATGCATGAATGGAGCACCCAGCTCTGCAAAAACAATGAAGATCCTGCCTCAACAAAGTGGGAAGAGAGAACCAACTCCTAAAAGCTGGCCTCTGACTGCTGCATGTACATTGTGACATTCACACATGCCCATACAATACACATGCACACACACATAAACACACTATATACACGCACGCACATAAATAGATACAACAATTATTGTTGTTGTTTACCATTACATGATCTTCCCAAGACATTGAACCTAAGATCAGTTCTTAGTTAAATGGTTGGTTAATGAGGCCTACATAATTAAAGGCATCTTATCATCAATCTGAGATTATCTGTGACTGTTGAAATGATCTTATATCCTCTGGCAGGAGGTGTCTACACTTGGAAGATGATGGTGTACAGACAGGGTAGGCAAGCTTTAGCAGTAAACTCCTTTGGGTCCAGCCTAATTCCTATGTTTCATTAACTGTGGGATGTTGGGGCAGGTGAGTTGAGCTTTGTGAGTCTGAGTTGCTGTGGAAGTTAGTGACAAGAGGTAGGGTGTGTGTCAGCTACTGAGGTAGCCTCAAGACCCCCAATCAAGTCTTGTCTCGTCACTTGAGCTTGTGACAGGCCTCGTATCTTACTCATAAGCAATAGGATACTGCAACAGTGATGGGGTCACTTCTGAGACTGAGTTGTAAGAACTCTCTCCCTCCCTGCCTCCCTGGCCCCCTGACCCCCTGTCTCCTTCCCTCCCTCCCTCCTCTTCTCTGCCTTTGTTTGGAGAAACTGGTCTTCTGTAACCAAGCACCTATATGGCAAGAACTAATATCTCCCCTCAATGGTTATCAAAGAACAAAAAGGGCCAGAAATGGGGGATTATCACTCTCTTTGCTGTGATTACAAGTGAGCAGCTGGGACTACAGGGCTCCTGGGACTTCTGGGATCCCCAAGTTTGGGTAACTTTACCTTTATGTGTTTCAGAAACAAGGTTAGTGAGCATAGGAAGAAATGCCCCATTTTCTTTAACTTTGAAACACTAGAGCCAATTGTATAAATCTTATTTTGAGGGGTAATTATAACAATTCAGTCATTCATAAGCCAAGTCAGGCACTTTATAGTTGAATGAGTTGAGGTTGACCTGAGTCTGGGGCTTGCCCAGAGCACGCTGACCTGACAGCTAGGTCTCATTACTACTCCCACCGAAGCTTAGGTCAAGTTTACTTTTCTCGTGTGTGTGTGTGTGTGTGTGTGTGTGTGTGTGTGTGTGAGAGAGAGAGAGAGAGAGAGAGAGAGAGAGAGAGAGAGAGAGAATGCATGCATGCTTATACGTGTACACATGTGCACATGCATGTGAAATATATAGCCAAGTCCTTCCTTATATCAAAACCTCTGCTCATGTCCATCTCTCCTGTCTAGTGGGTGTCTATCCTGGATCTTTACACACCTCCTTCTCCTACTACATGTCTCAGCTTAGATGTCCAGCAAACATCTTGGTGAGACCAAGCTCTTCGTGTTCTTGCTACACTGGGGAAGGAGCCCGAGATCCAGTGACTGTGAGGTGAATCATCTACCGCTAAACTACATCTCTCTCCAGCCTCAGCAAGTGCCTGTTACTATCAGGTTACATTCTAATTTGCTTTTCTGTTGCTGTGATTAGACACATACCAAAAGCAGCGTTGGGAGAAACAGGTTTGTTTTAGCTTACAGACTATATAGTCCATCCTCCGGGGAAGCAAGATAGAAGCCTGGAAACAGGAGCCATGAAGGAATGCTACTCACTGGTTTCACTTTCCTAGTGTGCCCAGCTGCCTTTCTTATACAGGCCCGGCCCACCCGCCCAGAGATGGTCCCCCGAACAGTGAGCTGGCCCCTCCTGGGTCATTTAGTGTCCTATCACTGTTAAGTTGCTATGACACCATGAGCCAGGCAACTCTTTTGTTAAAAAAAAGTGCTTAATTGAGGGCTCACTTATAATTACAGAGGCTTGGTCTGTTATCATCACAGCAGGAAGCATGGTGGCATGCAAGGTGCTTGAGCCAAAGCTGAGAGCTACATCCTGATCCACAGGCTGAGGGAGAGAAAGACACTGGGCTTGGCATGGGCTTTCGAAATCTTCAAGCCCCCAGTGATACACTTCCTCCAACTAGGCCACACCCCCTAGTCCTTTTAATCCTTTCAAATAGTACCACTCCCTGGTGACTAAGCATTCAAATATATGAGCCTGTGGAGGCCATTCTTGTTCAAACTGAGTCAAGAACGTTTCTCACAGCTATGCCCAGAGACCAACCTGATGAAGGTGATTGCTCATCTGAGGTTCCCTCTTCCCAACTGTGTCAACAACTGAAGCTATAACAGGTTGTCAGTCCACTAAACCTTGCCCAATATCTGCTATATGCCAGGCATGGTTTGGGCTCTAAACATACAACTATGACCAGATCACAGTTTAGTCTTTGAGAAGCATTTTGAAATGATTTGTTCATGCATTTTGAAATGATTTTATTCACTTTTTTTTCATAGAAAAGGACTCACTAACTCCCAAAATATAAGTTATTTGATCTTGATATGCATCCCTAGCTCCTGGCAGAGCTCAAGGTATTTGCAGTGTTTGTAAACAACTCAAAGAAGAGGTGATGCTTTACTTCTTATCTTGGCCACCTGCTCATTAGCAGACTCAAGGCAATGGCCTTGAGTTAAGGTAAACTGTCTTCCAAGGGGTTGGAGTTTGAGCAACAGTCTCAGGCTAATCACTAGGAGCAGATGAGAGGAGACAAAGTCCTCTGGTACAATCCCTAGGTCTGTGTGCCTAGCCACTGTCTGTCTGCTGCCCTGGAATCTGTGTGTATCTATCTCTCCTTAGAGCCCCTGAAATGAATCTTCCTTCCAATAAGTTTCCTAATATCAGCTTTAATCACTCTCCAGAACTGGCAGGTGATTAATGCAACTAATTAGTACAAAAGAATATTAATTACCTCATCTCCAAATATAGCTTAAATACTTTAATGGGTATCCTCATGTTCTTGGAATAAAATCCAGACTACACCAGTACTGGGAAGGCCTGACCTGATGCAGCCACATTCATCTCTCCTGCCTTACTTCCTTGCCTCAATGGTCTTGCTGGCTGTCAGGGCATTTAGAGGTTGATTCCCCACTCCCCTCGCCCCTTTTTAAGCACTTTCAGTTCTTTGCTACCTCATGACCTTTGAATGTGACAGTTCATTGTCTGGAATATTCTTTGCGAAATTCTTCATGTGCCTGCCTTCTCTTTAAACACCAGATATCTACTCAAATGTCACTTCTAAGGTAGGGAAACAGCTCAATGGGTGAAGCACTTTCCATGTGAAAATGAGGGCCTGAGTTTTGACCATAGAACTCATGTAGAGCTGGGCAAGGCAGTGTGGCTCTGTAATCCCAGCACTCCTATGCAAGATGAGAGGCAGAGACAGAAGAATCTATGGGCATGCACGGGCCAGCTAGTCTGGCATATGAAGAACAAGAGACTCTGCCTCAAATCTCTACATACCTGCCAGACATGATTTGTGGGCACTTATAAACACACATACACAGACAAACACACATTATTGAAACACTCTAAGTTGGCCATAGATCATTTGGAAAATGATCTGCAAGAATGTAGAGAGCCACCATGGATAGTGCACAATACTAGGAACAACAAAAGGGTTGCTGTCATTCTTATGGCTAGAGAGAGGAGGGCAGAGACACTGGGATCCAAAGGAAGAGCCCCATGGAAAGAGCTGCTTTGGAGGATCTGTGGATCTTAACGCAGCGGTTCACTGGACAACTCCCCCAGAAGAGAGTCAGCAAGGAAACACACTGACATCTCTCCTCCTTCCTCCATTTGCTTATAGTGCTTCCGGTTGCCCAAATCCACGTGACACCAGACGTCAGGAAGACCTGCTGTTACAGACTAAAAACTGAGCAATATTCCCTACGAAGTATTTTCTGCTCTTTGAGTCTGTCACTATCACAACTACTAAACTGCATTTGTGCATAAGGAAAACAATGGAGAATGAGTAACTGTATGAGTGGGACTCTGCCAATAAAACTTTACTTACTAGCTGTCCACCAGAGCTTGACAATAAGACCCTATTGCTGAAGGAACCACACTCTCTAGTTATAAGACTTGGGGAAATCAAGTTGCTACTGACCAAGAGCATCCTTCTTAAAACCAAGCTTCCAGAGTAACAGAAAATGCCGTGGAGGGTGCTGGGGGAAAATATCATCAACAATCAACTATGCAATAGTGGTATAAATGTTATCAGGGTAACAAACTACTTCCCAAATGGATTTAAGGCTCACTCCATAGAAGCCACATGTCTGATACTGTAAATCTGGCCAGCGACCTGTGGTTAAACAGTACACAGATCCCAAGGATAACCTGCTACTGTTATTCCCCTAAATTAACGTAGTATTCAACTGCCCTCTGAATTACTATCTCTACCCATACATTGGTGCAGCTCTCAGACAGCATCAGAGAAGTTTCTTTGTGCAGTGGGCAGTGGTTAATGCAGAAACTCACAATTCAAAATGCAGAGAATTAAGTGTCTGTGGAGTGCTTGACCTCAGGTGGGACATCTATATGACCCTTCCAAGGCTCACGGACTATCACAGAAGAGGGGCCAGAAACATTGTAAGAGCCAGAGGTTAGGCAGACTGGACTGAAACCGTGCTCTGGACCTGACAGGACCTCTGCACTCATGCAATTGCCTGCACAAGATCAAGCTGGTTACCATTCTACATGGAGGAGAAAGGGATCCATGAGCCCCTATTCTAACTAAGATGTTATTAACAGTTGGCAGCTTCTGGGAGGGCGAGTCAGATTTCTTTCTTTTTTTTTAAATTTCGGTTTATTCACCTTACTTTCCAAGGGTGCCCCCTCCCTCTTCTCCTTCCAGTCCCTCTTTTCCTCCTTCCCCTCTCTCATTTCCCCCACAAAAGGGGAGTCGCCTCCATCCCCATCAACCTTCCTCAGAACATCAGGACTAGACTGAGCATACACAGAAATTGTGGTACATTTACACAATGGAATACTACTCAGCTATTAAAAACAAAGAAATCATGAAATTTACAGGCAAATGGATGGAACAACAACAAAAAATCATCCTAAGCGAGGTAACCCAGACCCAGAAAGACGCACATGGTATGTACTCACTTATAAGCAGATATTAGACCTATGGTACAGCATAACCATATTGCAATCCACAGACCCAAAGAAGCTAAGTAATAAGGAGGGCCCAAGGGAGGGGGCCAGAATGTCACTCAGATGGGGAAATAGAATAGACAGCAGAGGATGAAGAGAGGGGACTAGGCAGGAAATGAAATGGAGGGGAAACAAGGATGGGGACCAGATGTGGGGAGATGGGGTGGGAGGTGAGAGGGCTGGGAACAAGAAGGGAAACTGAGGGGCAACATCTGGAGGCCTAAGACAGGGAGGATATAGGTGTGGCTCTAGCTGAGTCCGATCTAGCTGAGTGTGGTCTTAGTAGGCCAACCGCATTCCAGTGGCTAACGCCATACCCATGACTACATGGGCGTCACAATCTGAACTCCGTGGGTTATCTTTAAAGAGGGTACAAAGGGAGGTAGGGGTGGGTACGGGAAGAGCAATAGGCATGAGTGGAGTGAGTGTGATCAAAATACACTGAGTGAAATTCTCAATGATTAATGGAAATATATAGAAAGAGTATAAGATCCAGGTGGAGGACTTCAAGGAAATACTGTTTTCCGGATAAAACAAAGCAGAGACTCATATGAACTCAGAAAGGCTGTGATACCGTGCATAGAACCTACAAAGCTCAAGCCAGACAAAATCCTAGCACAGAGAACAGGAGTTCGGTATGAAGTCCCACCCCTGGCCAAGGAGATATTGACATTTGATTGATGGTGGGAAAGGGAAGGTCAGTGACACCTCATACATCGACCACACTCCAGGGTAGGCCTCGTGCCTAGGAATAGTAACACAGTCTGGCGTCCATCATTTGTTTTTAAAGAAGGAGAAGGAAGAGAAAAAACGTGAAGTTGAGTGGGTAGACCGGGAGTGAATATGATCAAAACATACTTATGAAATTCTCAAGGAATAACTAAAAATAGTATAGAAACATCTTTTTTATGAGACAAATCTTTATTTACAAAAACAGACAATAGGCCTTAGTTTTCGGGCCTCTACTATAGAACATTAATGGTGATGTTCTAGGGCAGAAGAGAAGGTAGGAAGAGGCGGGGAATGACTGTGGGTTTAAGCTAAGCTTATCTATCATGTTTCCCCAGTCATCATATATAAGTCACTTGTTAGAGTTTGGATACTAAGTGTTTCCCAAAGGCCCATGCATTAAGGCTTGGTCCTTAGTGTGGCATTACGGGGAGATGGTGAAACCTGTGAGAGTGAAACCAGGTAGAAGGTGTTCAGGGAGATGGGAGTATGCAGGCAAAGAGGATTGTGATATCCTGTCTCTTCTTCATCCTCTCACTATCCATGAGATGAGTGGGTTTGCTCCACCACACATTTCCATGAGCCAACAGATCATAGAATGAACTCTCCAAATCTGTGAGCCAAAATAATAACAATAACAACGACCCTTTTCTACTTATAGGTTGATCACCTTGGGCATTTGTTACTATGACAGCAATCTCTCTAACACTGTGTTTCCACTTTCCCTCTGTCCCTGTGAGAAACCACTCTGCCCAAAAGTAACTTAGAAAAGGGTTTGTTTCATCTTCCACTTCCACATCGCACTCCCTAACTGAGAAAGGTCAGGACAGGAGCCCTACAGCAGGCTGCTTGCTATTCTGTGAAATGTTACCTCTGTCTGGGGAAATCATTAACAGGCAAGGCGGGACAGAAGGAGCCATGGAAGATCCCGCTTGCTGGCTTGCTCCCAGACACACACTTAGCTATCTTTATTATATAGCCAAGGACATCCTACCAAGGGAATGGTGCCACCCACAGTGGGCCGAATCCTCCTGCATCAACTAATAATCAAGACAACCCCCACAGACATGCCTACAGGCCAATCTGATCTTGGTAATTGCTCAATTAAGACTCCCTTCTCAGGTGACTCAAGATGACAGCTAAGCAAAATATACACTCCTTCCTATCAATACCACATTATCTTATTTTATATGCTACGTCATAAGTAATAAGTATCTTGTCTGTCTAAAAGCACAAGAATCATGAATCTCTTCCTCTCTGTTCTATGACTGGCACCCAAAATAATGCCTGGTTGATGGCAGGCAAATAAATACCATTAGATAAGTAATTAATTAATATAATGATGCAGGGTGACCAAAATCCAGAATATGTGGCCACCCTGAGTTATATGTACCAAGTAATGTGCTCCGAATGCAGAAACCTAACTCTCCCCTTCCTGGGCCACATTTAAGTACAATTCTTGTTGACTTCATTTCTCTCTTCCAAATGTCTTCTCAGCACCAAGCTCGCCCATCCCTTACCCTGTGCCTCCGCTGTCCATTACTGCAGGTTGCAACTCCCTCCACAGCTTCAGCCTTTTAGGCTGTAAGTGGTTTTAAGTGAATTTTTTTTAAATAATTCTGCTTCCTGGGACATCTCCCTCATCCTTTCAGTGTGGTCAGCCAGAGAAATTGGGCTCTTTATGTTGCTGTTTCAATCAGGGAAGCCAAGGCAGAGTCTGGGTAGGGTAGTAGTAGAAGAAGGAAAGGGAAAGAGTAGAGGGGGGTTTCTGAAATCCCCCCCTCACCTCTAACACAAAAGGGAACACTCTCCAACATCATCCAACATGAAAGAAACAGTCAATTCATCACAAAATCATCAAAGTCATTAAAAATGACTGAGCAGAGAATCATGATGGGAGATAGGCCCTGAGCTGTGGTGACTCAAGGCACAGAATAGTGTATACACCTTTATTGCAAGGGAGCAGAAAATTGTGCCTGGGAACAGGGCTGATGAGGAGTGTGGGGAATGTCAGTGGCTGGTGTCTTGCACCATGAGTGATTTCTGTCTGTCCAGTTCTCATGCCTGAACAAGTGTCTGAGCCCTACTCCCAACCCTGGCTCTGCTCCTCACCTGTGGACCCTTACTTCAGTATTCCTCTGTCCGAGCCGGACATCCCAGCTGTAAGAGGGAAACTCACTATCTAGCTTACCTTGCAGAAGCTGCTGTGGGAACCAAGTGAGCACACATACAGACCACACAGAGTGCACATAGTAGGTACTCCCTCACTGTCAGGTGATTCTCGACTGTTGAGCTAGCACTGAGCAGTTGAACGACCCCTCAACACTGTTCTATTGGATTAATTATCGTAAGGGCTCACCCTGAGTGTGGTCCAAGATGCAGGGTCTTACACCCTCCAATCAGCAAGAGGAGCGACCGGATGGACAGGCACTTTATTACTCAATCCCGTGGAGGACAAGGAAGGAAGAATTGGTTTAAGCTTTAGTGGGTTTGTTTTTTCATACTCCACTGTCCTGAGCTGGTTTCACTAAAATGCTCAGTTTAAGAAATTAACATCCGGAGGTCTCGTTGCTTTTGTAGTCTTTTTCTCTCAGTTTTGCCTTTTTTTTTCCTCCCTGGTGAAAAGTTGTTGGAAACTGGGAAGGTATTCTAATAATATTAGCCAAAAAGGCATTGTTCTCTTGTAGCAAACCCCTGAGACCACAGCAGTTACTTTACGACTACTAAAGGCCGGTGCCTGAGACTAATGTGAAATTTGGCAACAAATGCACTCCGCCTCTTATACCATTTCCTAAAGATCTGGACTCCTGCAGCTCATAGCTCAGCAGATCCATAGAGCTTTTGCTCTTGCTTTCTCCCCCTATCTTCCCTCCTCTTCTCTCTCTCCCTTTCTCTCTCTCTCCCTGCCTCTGTTCCTTCCTCTCTCTCTCCATCCTTTCCTCCTCCCCTTTCCTCCCTCTCCCCGCCCCTCCCTCTCTTGTTTTCTGGCATTCCATTCACATCTACTGCTGTCTTAAACCCTGACCTCTAACACATACCTCTTGTTTCAGTCCTGACCCTTATCAAGGGTCCACCAGTAACTGTGACCTCAGTCTCTGAGACCTCTTTTCATCTCATTCTGAGCGCCTCGTTTCTATAGTCTGCTGAGTCCAAGATCATTTTATTTGACTTGGGTTGTCTTGTTTGTTTGTTTGTTTTTCTGCTTGTGTCTTACCATGGCTTCTCTGCCAGCCAATCTGTGTTTTTCTAGCCCTCACAAAAGTCACCTGGGTCCCAGCTAACAATCCCTGCCGGAGCTCATGCAAGCCACCCTGACAAAACATGGAGGACCAAAAGGAGAGAGACAAGGGAAAAGAGGAAGGGGATTCAGAGAGAAGGCGGTGTTTGAGAGGTGATGAGGGGAAACTGGGTAGAAACGCACTGTGTATGTGTGAGAAACTGTCAATGAAGAAGCGAAAATAAGAGCACTTGCTGCTCTTCCAAGCTCAGTTACGAGCACCCCATCGGACAGCTCACACCAGCCTGTAGCTTCTGTTCCAGAGAGACCTGTATGTGGGTTCCTGCATGCATGTGCACATACACACATAGACACATAATAAAGGAGAAAAATGAACATTTAAATGAATAAACATTTTAAAAGATTGACATTTGTGTGTGTAGTATCATGAGTCTCCAATTGATTGTTACAAATGCAGACACATGGGTATCAGCGATGCTCACTGCAGTGTTTTTCAAAACTGCAACAACAATAAGCTCCTGAAACAACCTAGCCTTGGTGACAAGTTCATAGTGACAGTAAGTAATAACCCGTGCAGCCAGTAGGAAATCATGGGGACAATGACAGCATCTACAAAGAGTGTTAGTAGTCAGGCTATATTGAAGGAGAAAAGGAGGAGGTAAGAGTGTAAATCCGATTTTAGTGAAGAAAAATATGCACATGTAGAAAGCATTCTAATGCCTGTAATTCCAGCACTCAGGGAGGCAGAGGCAGGCGGATCTCTGTGAGTTAGGGGCCAGTCTGGTATACAAAGTGAGTCTAGGACAGCCAAGGCCACACGGAGAAACCGTGTCTCAAAAAACCAAAAGAAAGAAAAAGGAAAGGAAGAGAGAAGAGAAGAGAAGAGAAGAAAGAGAAGAGAAGAGAAGAGAAGAGAAGAGAAGAGAAGAGAAGAGAAGAGAAGAGAAGAGAAGAGAAGAGAAGAGAAGAGAAGAGAAGAGAAGGCAAACTAGAAGGGAACAGGCCCCATCTTCTAGCTTCACCATTGGGCGGTAACTCTTGTTTCTTATGCAGCTCTGCATTCCTTGATTCTTGAGAATGAACTCATTTCGCATTTGAATATAAAACTCTCAACAAAGATCAGGGAGCTGTTTTGCTCCTCTGGGATCCAGACTCTTCTCTTCTCCACCAGCTGTTGGGAAGTTGCTTTCTCCCCATTGCCTCTTAGGAGGGAAGGGGGGCCTCGTCACTACACACTCAGCTAGTTGGGCTCAATGAGCTCTCCAAAGGAAATTACTGTGGCTCTGGAAACTGGACCTGGAAATCCCAGGTGGACAATCTAATGCACATCCCTCAAGAATCCACACCATACTTTATACTTTCTGGTGTGAGCACTTGCTTTTCAATCTCGTTTTAAATGTTTCAAGTCATTACAATTCCACTGCTACACTTTCAGCCAGCCAACAAGCTATTAATCCACCCTCCCTGGGTAGACTAGAACAATGCCAACAAGCTTCAAACATGTCCATCTAACTTTCTTGTGGGGACCTGTTGGCCGGAGAAAATACCCTAGTTAAAATCCTCGCACATCCATTAAGACCCTATAAGAGACTTCTTATCTGAGTCATCCTAAGTTTCCTCATTTGTGAAATGGACACCTCACCATCTAGCCAAATGATGTTGCAGGAACTGGAGCTGAGGAAAAAGTTGAGCAGTTAAGAGCACTTGCTGGTCTAGCAGAGGACCCGAGTTCTGCTCTCAGCACCCATGTCAGGTAGCTCACACCCGCCTGCAGCTCCAGCCCCCGAGAGATCCAATGGCTTCTTCTGGCCTCTGCTCGTATACACACGCACGCGCACTTGCGCGCGCACACATACACACACACACACACAAATAAATATTTCAGGGACTAAATGAGATGGCCCATGTGAGGAATTCATTGCATGAATGCACATGTGAGAAACTGTCAATAAATAAATGTTTTCAATGTTCGATAAAACCAGTAAACCGGGCAGTTGTCTGGGAGAGGCAACAACCCCTTTGTATTTCCCTATTTGATGCTGGTGGGTTAGAGCTGATGGTACTGTTCATGACTTTGAGAAATGAAATTCCACTTGGTATCCAATCCCTGAGTTTAGTCCCATCATTAAATCAACCATCCTCAGATCATGGAAGGGGTATCATTGAACCTTCCAACTGTTGATAAAATCCAGGACTAGACACCGGCTATAGTAAAGTGGGAAAGAAGACAGACTGAAGAGTCACATTTGAGATGGAATCAATAGGGTTTGATGAATTGCCCTCAGAGAGGCTGAAGGGGAGAGAAGACTAGAGTCCCCAAGCACCTGACTCCGATGATTAAATGTGCTCTTATTCACTCAATGAATTATCTACTGTGCTTTACTGCATTCCAGGTGCTGTTCTAGGTGCAGGAAAACCCCAATCCACCAAAGACAAAAGAGATCTGCTCTGTGGAGCTTTCTCTCTGGCTGTGGAGACCAATGTAACAGACAAAGAAACAAATGAAGAAAATACCTGATCATGATGCAAAGACAGTAAGCAAGTTAGTGCGCTGAAGAGTAACAAGACAGAGTCTACTAAGGATAGGGTGTCCCCCTGGGGAAGAAGTAATCCATGAGGGTCTGAAGGAGATAGAGCCAAGAAGCAGGGAGGAGGCAGAACATTCCAAGAGTGGGGAAGAGCAAGTGTAGAGATTTTGGGGTGGGAAAAGCATGGTGGGTGTTTGAGAAGGAGGAAAAGTGATGCATCTGAAATACAGAGAAAGGGGAAAGGCTAACAGGAGAGACAGAGACACTGGAGGAGTAGGCAGAGGCTGTCAGTCAAGGGTGAGCTTTGAAAAGCAGGTTCTGGGGTAGAGCTTACAGACCTGAGGGAAATCTCCAGACTAAAGATCCAAGGCTAAAACCAAAAATCTAGAGATTAAAGAACGTTCCTTGTTATACCAAAATTAATAGAGTTTCAGAAATATGGATTTCTCAGGCACCAAAAAATATAGATTTCTAGTTCCAGAATTGCCCAAGATTCAAATCTCAGTTTCTTCAGTGCCCTCTGGTCCTCGCGTTGAGCAATGAGTCTTACCTCCCCTTCCACACATGAGCGTAAGTCTAAGTGCTGGAGACACACATAAAATAGCCTCTGAGGCAGAGAAAGAACACACCGCAAAGAAGCATCATGAGCCCCACACACAAAAATAACCACGCTAATAAAATATCACCCAACAGTAATTGGACCCACTCTTGATAAGGCCTGTCTCAAGAAACTGACTTTGAACCAACAAATGAAGAATAAGGAGAGATTGCCTGGGAGAATAATATTCTAGGCAGAGGGACCAGAAATGACAAAGGCCAAATGGAAGGCTGGGTGTGGTGGTACACATCTAATCCTGGCACATGGGATGCTGAGGCAGGAGGATCACTGTAAGTGAAGGGCCATTCTCAGCAATACACACACACACACACATATATATGGTGTAGTGAAAGAAGTGTAATACAAGGTCTTTTATCAGCTGGATGGGGGAATCACATTCCCTCAAATGATTCAAATTTGGCAATATTTCAAAACTTGAGATGGTCCTTTGAAGACAGTTTAAAATTGAAAAGGCCTTGCTCCCTCCTTCCCTGAGCTGTTTCTTGCAAACTTTTCAGTGTGAAGAGCCTCAAACTCATTGGAACAGGAGACAATTTCCTGAATAGAACACCAACAGCTCAGGCTCTAAGATCTACAATTAATAAATGGGAGCTGGTGAAACTGAAAAGCTTCTGTAAAGCAAAGAACACTGTCAGCAGAACAAAATGACCGCCTCCAACTAGGAAAAGATCTTCACCAACCCTACATCTGATAGAGGACTAATATCCAAACTATATAAAGAACCCAAGAAATTAGACACCAACAAACCAAATAATCCAATTAAAAAATGGAGTACAGAGCTAAGCAGAGAATTCTCAATGGAGGAATATAGAATGGCAGAGAAACACTTAAATAAATGCTCAACATCCTCAGGGAGATGCATCAGGGAGATGCAAATCAAAACAACTCTGAAATTCCATCTTACACCTATCAGAAATGGCTAAGATAAAAAACTCAAGTGAGAACACATGCTGGAGAGGATGTGGAGAAAGGGGAATCCTCCTCCATTGCTGGTGGGAGTGCAAACTTGTACAACCACTTAGGAAATCAATCTGGCGCTTTCTCAGAAAATTGGGAATACCACTACCTCAAGATCCAGCTATACCACTCCTGGGCATATACCCAAAAGATGCTCCACAATTCAATAAGGACATTTGCTCAGCTATGTTCACAGTAGCTTTATTTGTAATAGCCAGAATCTGGAAACAACCTAGATGTCCCTCAACTGAGGAATGGATACAGAAATTGTGGTACATCTACATAACGGAATCCTACTCAGCTATTAAAAGCAAGGAAGTCATGAAATTTGCTGTCAAATGGATGGAACTGGAAGAGATCATCCTAAGTGAGGTAACCCAGAAACAGAAAGACAGGCATGGTATACACTTACTAATAAGCCGATATTACCGGTATGATATAGGACCACCATCTACAGACCTAAAGAAGCTAAACACTAAGGAGGACTCTAGGGAGGATCCTTAAATCTCACTCAGAATGGCAAACAGGAGAGACACCAGAAGCAGTGGAAGAGAGGAAACAAGATGGAGGCCTACTATAAAGGGTCCTTTAAAGGGGGATTGAAGAGACTCAGGGCCAGACTTTGGGCAGAGCATAGGGAGTCTTATGGAGGAAGAGGGGTGAGAACAGAGGGACATGGAGGGGACAGGAGCCCCACAAGGAGACCAACAAAACTAAAAGATCTGTGCCCAGGGGGTCCTGCAGAGACTGATGCACCAACGGAGGACCTAGATCCCCTGCTCATGGCCGATTGGCAGCTCAGTCTCCATGTGGATCTCTGAGTGAGGGAGCAGGGGCTGCCTCTATCATGAACTCAGTTGACTGCTCTCTGATCACTGGCCCCTGATGATGCAGCCTTGCCAGGCCACGGAGGAAGAGGATCCAGGCAGTCCTGATGAGACTTAAGAAACTATGGGCAGATGACAATAGGGAGACCCCCCCCTTTTAGTGGCTAGGGGAAGGGGATG